>OZ024903.1:109653935-110065496 GCA_964017125.1 Flabesymbios commensalis | reverse complement strand
CATTTTTTTTGTTTTAATTCAATGTAACCCCAGCAGTGTTCACCTCCCCGGATTGAGTACCATGACAGATACAGCAATATAACATTACCAAATGTACTTAGTGAATAGTGATTAACTCTTTAAGTGTTAGTTACATTAATAGCCGTTTCTAGCCTTTTATTTTGTCCTTAAAATAATTAACAAATGATCATTAAATGAGTGCTATTAGCATATATCTTGATTGAAATTCTACTGTAATTTTTACATACTTGAAATTGTGGATCGCGGTAAACAGCTGGTAAACAATTAAATTATATAACTTGGCGCTTTAAGGATCAAAAGGTCAGTTCGTGTCCCTGAATATTGGAAAATTGCTCCGCGTGTATAAGAGTTGAGCAGCATAAACGATAAAAAGCAATGGGGGCACACATCAAATTCACATGAACAATTCAATAAATTTATTATGAGACAATAATATAGTTATATAAAATAGTAGCATTATTATCTATATTTTGTGGTAACTGAGCATAAAACTGTATATAGCTACCACCACGTTTACAACAAAAAATGTAGAATGATGCTTCATATAATATCATAAATATTGATATATTCCTTTATTAGTGCGGGTTGGCCGGCTATTCCGCACATTTTTATAAAACAGACTAATATATGAATTTCATTATACCCCAGTCATCGAGGTCTGTCAATGTTCCTGCATGCTTAGCTATGACGTGATACATTAATATACAGACTGTTAGACCCATACGATGCATTATCCGACCAATATTGAACCAATGTAGCCTTGTCTGCACGACAAGGCTACAATGCATTAATTAGAAACAAAATACATGCTCTTTAATATGTAGAATTACGCAAATAGCAGGCCAATTATTTAGCCTAATAAAATATATATCGTACATATAATTTCTATTAATACAAGGCTCGAGCAGACTATCCGGCCAATATGTAGATTTACCTAAGTTTTGTCGGCCTGCTATTATAATAATAATAATAATAATAACTTAATTTCAAGAGGGTGAAAAATACATAATACAGGTCAAAAAGTACTATTGCATACCCACTGAGCAAAGCTCATCTACCGTGGGGCCCTCAGGATTAAAAACATTATATACAAAAAGCATGAGCGAATTACCCATGTGGCATAGTACAGATATAGGCATATGCATAAATATATACATTTTCAAAATTTATCCTTTTGAAAAGTCAAATAAAAGTATGCTGTAATTGATAAAGATAAAATACATGATAAGTCTACGAATATAAATTTATATAATACAAAAAAATATAATTTGTGTCTGATATATGAGCTGAGCAACGGTATAGGCAGTACAAATACGCACACCCTTTAATAAGTCACATAATTAACTTCACATTATTTCATACTGAGTATATAATAATATCTAATATAATATATTTAACAATATATATACTTAGACAATACAACATAATGATTTCCATTATACTTGATAAATGACATTTAACATTTAACTACGTAAAATTTCACATACTGGTGTATTGCATAATAGTTGGAACACTTAGTTATATTTATATCAGTAAATATACAAATTGACATTAAGCACAGTAGTAGACATGAAAAGCAAAATATTCGCAAAATATGTGCTTGACGCGTTTAGCAGCCGGAACTACATAAATAGATTTTAATTCTTACGATTAAAGATGAGAAAGAAAATAGATGGATTATTGACTGATTCATTTCTGTTTTTCAGAATGTTGGAAAGCTATATATTCCTTTCTAAAGTCTTTCTATTGTCTTAGCGTAGCGTGTTTTGTCATTAAGGGAATTCCAAACTTTTGGGCCATTGTATCTGTGACTTTTGTGATGGGCCTTTGGTATGTAAAGTTTGTTGCTAGTTTTGGATCTTAATGAATGGTGTGTGTTTGTACATGCAGGTTGAAATAAATGAGTTAAGTATGTAGGTGATTGATTGTTTAAAGCTTTGAATACCACCAGGGCTTTCCTATAATGTGTGATATCTTCAAATGTTTGCCAGTTAAGTTGTGTGAATAATGGAGCTGATGGGGCGTACCTGTCAGCATCAAGGATAAGACGTGCAGCTTGTTTCTGTAGTTTTATTATCGAATCTCTATCAGATTTATTACATTGACCCCATATAGAACAGCAATATTCCAAGTGTGGTTTTATGTAGTAATATTTGGGTAATTCCGTGCGTATACATTGTTCATAATCGAAGACATATACATTGTTCAAACATTGAAAATAATTATGCGACCCACAACTTTAATTCAGTGAAAATTACTTATATTTGTTTAATTTGATATCAAACATTTGCAAATCTTGATTGTCAAACATACTTTTGAATACCAATAACAGTGATTTGATCAGTTTATAAAACTAATTAAAAACGACTATAGGCCTATAGTCGTGCTCAACGCTAAAAAGTGGTTAAGGAGGGTGCATAACCATTTCAGTCCGAGGACCAGCATTAGACGTCAGAATCTGACGTCAACGTCAAATTTTGACGCCTAGCGTCAATCACCGCACTGAAAGAGTAAAATATTTTTAATGGCAGTAGACCCATAGCATAGGTATTCAAATGTAACGGAGCGAGTTAACTAAATGCAACTTCTGTGCAACAGAAGTATATTTATGATGCAACAAATTTTTTATTGTTTCTGGGTAGTTTTGTGTAATATGATTTATAGTGTGATTTAATTATAACTGACAGTCATTCCTGTCCGATTTGCTACGTGTCCAGTCGCCAGGGGGCGCCGGGACAATAAGCCACGTGAGATCCATGCTGGGTTCTGACCGTCCATTTTGTCGGGACCCAGCAGGATGAAAGGACGTGTCCATCATTGCTTAAACTCTGAAGATTTTTTTATATTTTAACTCGTGCTACTCTTATGATTTGTAGAGTGGAATTTATTGAATGCAGAGCTAGTAATAGTAGCCTGTCTTATTTGAGCTGGATAAAATTAGGCCTAATTGCATAGTGCTAAGTTACAAGTGCTGTCGATGAACTATTTAAAATGGGCCTTGAGTAGAGGCTGATTCTATATTATAATAGGTCTAGATCTACTGGCATTTTTTTCTGGCTTATGGACACGTTTATTTGTGGGTGCGTGCATGCTTTGGTTTTGAAGATCAACGTCAAGTTGGAACACAAATTTAGAACATTTATCGTTTTAATTATCTGATAATTTGTGTGGATTTTCAAAAGGAATAGATCCGGGTCTGGATCTGGCAGGTCTATCACGTTTTAGCCGACGTGACGCAGTCACAGGAGCTATCATGTGAGCCTCATGTTCGTCGTCCGCGTGCCAATGTCAGCCATGAGACGCCCCCAGCATGTGGGAGCGTACGTGACCTCAGCCCGAGGCAGTGCCAGTGCTACTAGCAGTATACCTACCAAACACCATGCTGTTGGACGATGTGCAAGCGTAGGCCCCTGTGATGGACCCTGAGGAGGATGGTGCACCAATAAGCGTGCCGTCAAAAGACAGGTCAGTTGTTTGTCTAGACCACAGTTTTATATGGTGATTAAGGGACTATGTACAGTACGATAGGCCTGGGGGATCCTTTGGTCTGGATGATTTAAACTGTACAGTTGATATTGTTGGGTCTTTCTGGAGCGACTATTGGTCGTTCAAGGATTAGGCCCCCTAATCATTTTATTAATCACAAACTAAATAGCCATTTTGTCATACTTCAACTTGGAGGTAATGATCTGAATTCTGTTGGTTTGGAAGCTGTCTGTTGGCTAGAGATATTGTTAAATTTGCGAGACAATTAATTTCTCAGAATGGCGCTATATCAGTGATCATTGGTCAGTTAATGTATAAAAGCCAGTCTAAATCTTCGCGTTTTATCCTCAGAGAATGCTACAACTCTATAGTGAATGAGGTGAACAAGGAATTAACATTTTTGTGCTCCTTTTTTCCAGTGCTCAGATTTTGGTCACATGTGGATCTAACAGACACTAAGTGTTTGGATTTTATCTCAGATGACGGCACTCGCCTTAACTCTAAGGGTATGATCAAGTATTTTCGATCTATAAGGGGGGCCATTATGCATCTGAAGAAATTTTCTGAGTTTTAGGTTCTGAATTGTTTTTGCAAATAAAGCCAAGTAAGCAGGGATACTGGAATTGTTTACCAGGATAGTGTTAATATCTATTCAATATGAAATGGGGTGTTGTGTTCACACATGCCACACTGGTGTGTATGTTAAGCATCATAATTTGGTTTTATCTCGATCAAGTTGAGGGATTTTATATTGGGGTTCCAAGCATAATAATGTGTGTCGTGTTGGAGATCTATAAGGCCGGCGTGTTTTAGACACTCTCTGTCAATTTCAATCAGTTAAGTTTTTGCAATATATTTGCTGGGATTTCAATGTGCATCACTGAATTTGAATATAATGGATGTAATGGACATTGTCATTGACATTTGTCTGTCTGTGTGTTTGATTTTGGCTCTATGTTAGGCAATATCTACGTAGTGTATTGTATTCTAAAGTGCATCTGCCACAGAAGTTATATTGCATACCATTTTATATTGTCACACTATGTCTGATATCATGCAATCTAGTTCAATTTCAATCAGTGAATTTTTTGCAATATATTTGCTGGGATGTCAATGTGCATCTGTCACTGAATTTGAATATAATGGATGCAATGGACATTGTCATTGACATTGTCTGTCTGTGTGTTTGATTTTGTCTCTATGTCAGTCAATACCTATTTAGTGTACGGTATTTTAAAGTGCATCTCCCACACAAGTTATAATGCATACCATTTTATTTTTATCATAGTATGTTGCATATTATACCTGGATCAGTGAATTTTTATTTGGCAATATATTTGCTGAGATGTCAGTGAGTATCTGTCTCTGAAATCTAATGACACTCATATTATGTCTTAATGGATGCAATGGATATTGTCATTGACATTGTCTGTCTGTGTGTTTGATTTTGGCTCTATGTTAGTCAGTATCTATCTAGTGTACTGTATTTTAAAGTGTATCTGCCACACAAGTTAATATATTGCATACCAATTTATATTGTCATAGTATGCTTTGTCTAATGCCTAAATCAATGATTTCTGTTTGGCAACATATTTGCTGGGATATCAATGTGTATCTGTCACTGAATTTTAATGGCAATCATCCTATTGGTTAATTTATGCATTGGACATTGTCATTGACATTGTCTGTCTGTGTGTTTGATTTTGGCTCTATGTTAGTCAGTATCTATTTAGTGTACTGTATTTTAAAGTGTATCTGCCACACAAGTTGATATATTGCATACCTATTTGTATTGTCATAGTATTTTTGTATTATGCCTAGATCAGTGAGTTTTGTTTGGCAATATATTTGTTGGGATGTCAATGTGCATATCTGTCTCTGATTTTTTAATGGTAATTCTTTATTTGTTACTGGATGCAAGGACATTGTCATTGACATTGTATGTCTGTGTGTTTGCTTTTAGTCAATATCTGTTTAGTGTACTGTCTTTTAAAGTGTAGCTGTCACACAAGTTATATTGCATCCATTGTAGCGTATTTATAATCACTGATGATGGGATATTATATATTGCAATATACCTAAATATGTTTGCCTACGCAGTTTTGTGCTGTCTCTTTTAACTTTGCAAGGACATGATTATATTTAATTTATACGCTAACACTATTTAAATTAGGAAATAGCTAAGTAAGAGTCTATTTTCATTAAAAATATATATATATATTGATAAATATATATATCATACAGAGGAAAAATTTGTTGGAAAATTATTGATTAGCAATTTTTTCTTTCAAGTTGTAACTTGCTAGAAGTTTTATTACATAAATATTTTGCTAATCAATTACAAATTTGATTAACAAATGGGCAAAATTGCATAGCATTTTGCTATACGATACTGAACAAATTTTGGTTCCTGTTATATCAAGCTGTGGTGCTCAGGATTATATATGTTAACCGTTATTATAGCCACCCATATGGGGGTGTGGTCTTATCTCTGTTGTCAGAAAATCTACCAAAAGGAGGACAAAGAAGTGGCCGTACCCTCCACGTCACAACTCAAGACAAGCATTTCGCCGGCAACAGTGCTGCAGAGTCTAGAGAACAGTGGGCGACTGCTGCCTGCCAAAAACAGTAGGCAACCTAGTACATCATCAAAAAATGTGCTGGACACGTGACTCCACCTCCAGCAATGACAGTGACAGTGATACAATGGTCGAATTGGACATGACACGGATATGTCATATGATTATGTGTTAATCCCGCTGGTTACCTTCAAAATTGAGAAGGAAGTTTGTAAAATTTGAATAATTATGGCAATGTGGCTGGAATGCTTTCGCCGAATTTGCAGATATGAAAGGAGGAAATACTTTCAAGCTGGTTTATCAGCAAAATGAAAAAGAGATTGGTGGCATTGAGCAGTGGATGTCCACTGCGGAAAACGCCACCAATCAAGCAAATGTTGCAAGCTTGACAGCCAAACAATCTCAGAACTATAATTCAATTTATGATCATTGTGACGTTGCTTGATAAAAAGTTACAGAAAGAGCTAAGTTTGACTCGTATAGCTGGCCCATTCGAGAGACACCCTTTTCAATTTTTTGAGGGGTTATTTAAAAAAAAGTATTTTTTCAGAATTACTGATAATTTGTCACATCCCAAAGAAAATGCAGTAAATTTACATAAAAATATGAATCTATTGATCATGTTGGAACATTGGTACAGAGGTTTGGTAAAGGTTCTCTTGTGGTGAAAGCGGTTGTAGATGTAGCTTTTTGCATAATCTGTCTTGACGAATATCATTTTGCTTGGTTTATATTTGATGACAAAATATGCTACGATAAGATCCTGTCTATTTGATGTAGTACATCTTCTCAGATATTTAAGAAATTTAGTAAGGCAATTAAATGGCTATTGTTGAATCACTTTAAGGTGTCAGATTACACACATATACTTCACGATTTTATTTTTGTTGATTCAGCAGAGTCTTATCTGTGTAGATATGGGCTTGAATTATTTTTTGAATTGACATTTTTGAGACATAAAACAGTGTTGCCCGCCACTTGTGCTCTGGTTCACGGTGTGAAAATCGACACCATCGATCCTGAATTAAGGTTGCCACAAGATAAGTTATGTAATCTCAGAAGTATGTTAACAAAATTGTCCAAAAATAAATAAAACAACAACAACAAAAAACATCGGTTAAATTAAAATAATTTCAACCAATTCTAGGCGTGTGAGACTTTGCATGTTCTGTGGTAGTACCAGCTCGCGTTTTCCTGAGACAATGATAAAACCTAACCCGCGCTTGGATCGCACAAGTACAACAGTGCCAGCGCATCTAGTACCCGATGTTTTTTACATAAGCTGTTGTTTCACTTTAAAAAAAAAAAGCTTTTGCAAGCTATGTTTTCACTTGACTTTTTTTGGGTTATTGAAAGTGGCCGATATCACTACTCGTAATAATACTCCTTCAAGTGTGATGGAAGTGATTCAATGTAGTGATGTGTCTTTCAAAATAGAAATGGTATTAGTTCTTTGTTCAAACAATAAACAAATTCAAGCATATCGCTTCGCACCCGACCTATGCCATTAGCAGGATTAGAATTGAACAAACAGTCAGGGGGTTTGCCCAATGAAGGTAATATCAAAGTATTTCATTTCAAGACCTTAAAATGCGGGTTCTCAGGCTCTGTTTGTTTTTCCGGTATGGCAAAGCCATTCCACGTTTCATTTTTCATGGCACATTTCAAAAATCACTCACTGTAGCAGGCTTCATAAATACATTCGCATATCCACGATTGCTTCATTGTAATCGTGAAAACATTCAAAAAAGTGCACAAATTATCCACTCATAGCATTTTGAATGATATTAGTTTTATTATTAACATTTTTGTATTGGTAATGTACGGTAAATGTGGTAGAACTTGGCAGGTGGCCACTTTCTAGCCATATATCAATGCGCTAAATAATTTATTTCCTTTCAAAGGGCTAGGAATACAAAATGTACAATACAGCGAACTTAGGAGGTGGCTATTTTCCCACGCATTTTTTTATTGGCAATGATATTTGGCGAAATAAAACATACAAATACAACATATTATAACAGCATCATAATACAAATATACTAAAATGTAATATGTAAAAGGCATAATAAAATTTCTTAAAATCTAGTAAGAAGTGTGACTAGAGTGTGTGGTCTGGAGTGTCTAAGGCCATAGTCATGACTATGTAACAGTACTCTGAGGGTGTCCACAACACCATCTTCTTCGACTTTGACTACATTTCGTCTGTGGTGCTTACATTTAAATGCATTCAAAATAAGTGGAGCCCCCATATTAATTACGTTAGCAGCCAAAGTTTGAGGAAATACATCACCATGCCCAATATATTGGGCAGCAAAATAACAGCATAAATAACGTAATGGTGAGTCCACTTTAAAAATCCTCCTCCACAGATTAATTCTACAATTATTGATAGTCTCGACGCAGTGAGAAACATTTGAGGCTGTCAGAATTTTACTGTGATGAGAGCACCTACTGAGCCCAAGTGACTGTTTAATTAAGGAACCTTGGGTTGATTCAATGTTTTTAAAGGCCATTTTTGACAGAGAAACAGCTTCCATGCCGTACAGAAGTGTAGGACAGCAGACTGTCTTCCACAGGTGTGACTTTATGTCTGTAGGCAGAACAGGATAGCTCATACCAGAGGGACTCATGCTGTAAAATGCTGTATTCTGTATTCTTTTATTTACATGTTTTTCACTCTTGCCATCGTTGGTAAAAATAATACCAAGAACATCTAATTCGGTGGAGTTTTCCATACGTTGAGAGCCCAAGGGTTAGGGGTTAGGGGATATCAGCTAGTATGCTTAGTAATTTTATTCCTGTCAAAGGGGTTGGGGATACAATATGTAGGTTTCTACGCTTTCCAGGTTTTTTTTTTTTTTTTTTTTTTTTTGCTATTATGCAGTAGATATTTTATCTCTGGTTTTGGTGCGGGAAATTTAAACATACACAACAATGCTGTTTTAAAACTGTATTTTCACTAGTTATGATTCATATTTTCATTACTCTGAGCTTGTTTTCGTGTCTGATAATGTCGTTTGGTTTTAAGTTAACATATCATGCATATGGCAATTTTCATGTGATTTTACTAAACTAATTCACCCTGTTGTATAGGCATGTACATATATACTTTACACTGTTCATTTTAATGACGCATAAGTCTGTATAGACTTTTCGTGGTCAATAAATATCTATCTATCTGTGAAATTATTGTAGTTTTAAATATTATTTGATAACTATTGTTTTAGCAAGCATGATTAGATAAGGGAGATATACTCTTTGATCGTTGTTTGGTTTGCATTTATAATGTATTTACGTCTCTATACCATCGCACATGATGAGCAAATGTTTGTAAAATTCGAAAATTGCAACAGGTGGTTGTTTTTTCTTTGAATTTATTATTCAGGTATATATGATACTCTACTTGATTAATGCAGACAACATTTATTTCCAGTACGGTTTATAATTCAATTCTATATCTTGATTAGTTCATTGACTGTACTATTGTTTTTGTTTAAATTGGATTTCTAATTAATTTAAGTTGGTTTAAATTGGGTAAAATGCATTGTGGTACTCGCCTTTGGGGGGGGGGGCGCAATTGCATTGCTCTGTGGCGGTTTTATCCACCCCCCTTTTTTTCCTGCATAATATTTTTAATAAACAGTCATATTTAAAAATTGTAAAATGTAGGAGTTACACAAGTGTGATAGCTCATCACTCATATTCTGTGCATCATGCGCATGCTTATTTTATATGTTTGTATGTTTTCACTCTCACACATAATTGTTTTTTAACATACTGCTCATGATGCTTTCTGATTTTTATGTTTATATGTCATTGTCAATAAATTACCTTTTCTGTCACACTTCTGTTATATTCACATTCCGGTAAAAACGAGCTGCAGGCGAGTTCGATTTTTTGTATATAAGTAAAATTTTGCTGGTAATAATAAAATGCAACTTCTGTGCAACAGAAGTATATTTATGATGCAACAAAAATTTTATTGTTTCTGGGTAGTTTTGTATAATATGATTTATAGTGTGATTTAATTATAACTGACAGTCATTCCTGTCTGATTTGCTACGTGTCCAGTCGCCAGGGGGCGCCGGGACACGGACAATAAGCCATGTGAGATCCATGCTGGGTTCTGATCGTCCATTTTGTCGGGACCCAGCAGGATGAAAGGACGTGTCCATCATTGCTTAAACTCTGAGGAATTTTTTATATTTTAACTCGTCCCACCACCATCCCCTTGTCTCCGCCATTATTAAAGTATTTTTATATTATAAATTTGTATTCATGGTAACAGGGCGGTTTTATCCACCCCCCTTTTTCCTGCATAATATTTTTAATAAACAGTCATATTTAAAAGTTGTACAATCCCAGTCAACAATTTGATCTCACAGTGAGCTCACTGTGAGATCACATTAAGCTTACTGTGAGATCACATTGTGAGATCACAGTGATCTAAAAGTTTAATCTCACAGCGAGCTCATTATGAGCTCACAGAGTGAACTCACAGAGAGATCACTGCGAGACCACCGTGAGCTTGTACCACGAGGCCACAGTGAGATCACAGTCAGCCCACACGATGAGCTCATATTGTGAGATCACAGTGATCTAAAAGTGTAACCTCACAGTGAGCCCATAGTGAGCTCACAGAGTGAACTCACAGCGAGATCACTGCGAGACCATTGTGAGCTCATACCACGAGGCCACAGTGAAATCACAGTTAGCTCACACAATGAGCTCACATTGTGAGATCACAATGATCTAAAAGTGTAACCTCGCAGTGAGCCCATATTGAGCTCACATAGTGAACTCACAGCGAGATCACCGTGAGACCACTGTGAGTTCATACAACGAGGCCACAGTGAGATCACAGTCAGCTCACACAAAGAGCTCACGTTGTGAGATCACAATGATCTAAAAGTGTAACCTCACAGTGAGCCCATAGTGAACTCACATAGTGAACTCACAGTAAGATCACGGTGAGACCACTGTGAGCTCATACCACGAGGCCACAGTGAGATCACAGTCAGCTTAGACAATGAGCTCACATTGTGATATCACAATGATCCAAATGTGTAACTTCACAGTGAGCCCATAGTGAGCTCACATAGTGAACTCACAGCGAGATCACTGTGAGACCACTGTGAGCACATCAATGAGGCCACAGCGAGCTCAAATGAGCTCGCACAGTGACCCCATGCAGTGAGATCACAGTGAGGTAGGCCTAAAAGAGTAAACCAACGGTGTAAAAAGTAAGAATGTTAAACAAAACAATCAGAAAAACTGGTTAAAATGTACAAAAGTTTTATTTGCAAGTGTAACAATTTAATTCAACTTCCTCTTCAATTGCGTGTTTGCATTTGAAATATAGATCTCCACGTGCCTGTCTGCTGCATTTTGCTTCCACGATGGTTTCGTTACCTCTCTTCTCCTCTTCACCTCAATTTTTTTGAGGCTCAATGAAGTTGCTTACTGCATTCTTTAAAGGTAAAAAAATCAAAAATCAGGAATCAAATAAATAATGATACATGTATAGGTGTTTTCAACTGCATACATGGAATTCAAATAAATAATTTATTTTCACCCTTTTTCAGGAATGGCAAATTTCCAGGTTTTCCAGGATGCATAAAATCAAACCCTAAATTTGTTATGACAAAACTTATTAAAATGGCTTTGAGATATCAAAAAATATCCTGTAAGCTATCTCAAATTCTGTCAACTGGCACTATAATCCGACGCACCGCCCATGTGATAAGACATTTTTAGGGTGTATCTTTTCCTTGGCTCTTACATCATTTTGTTTTACAGGAATAGTCTATAGCTATCTACAACAGCTTGCCATGTACATTACAGATATTAAAGTCAATGATAGCCGCAATTAAGAACATCTTGCATTTGATCAAGTTGAAATTTTGCAGGGTCTCTGAAACCGCACATTTTGTTTCATACTAAATGGTCTAGCTATCTGGCATTATTATTACGCATATTGATTTCAATAATGTCAATAATGTTTGCAAGTCGCCTGTCGGCCATCTTTAAATTGGTTTTTTTGAGGCATTTTTCCTCCCTGAAACCGCACATTTTGTTTTATAGTACCAGTAATGATCCAGCTATCTGGTGCGGTTTGCCAGATATCAGCAATATTAAAATTTAAAGATACCGTGCAAGCACTCAAACATCCCTCGGCTGATGCAGTGACTCAAAATGGCTGTACCATAGGTAGTAGGGCTTACGGTACACTCGCTTTTAATAATTTCAAGAACGTTATATATATATATATAGTCAGGCACAATTTTGATCAAGAAAACACTGTCGGGCATTTTGTTGCAATTTGTGTGAGGCTATGCCATTATTTACCACAACGAGACCGTACGTATACAACTAAATCCCAAAGAAAAAACAACTGACTCAGTCGGGATTTGAATCCAGTGCACTATCAAACATTACAAGACATTTCATTTAGATATTGAAAACATATATTTTTCAGTCTAATTCAAAACATAATATAAAAGTATATTCAAGAATGTAGAAAAAAAAATTGGATAACGAAGCAAACGTGAGACACCACCCCAATGCTTGATCAATGTTGTGTCACTGTCGTAGACAATAAACCAGTGTTGAGCCAGCATTGGGGTGATGTATTTTGTTTGCTGGAGATATACCTTTTGGTCTGGTCCTCTCTGTCGGTATGGGATATTTCTTCAAAATCCTTTCTGTGGGTTTTGTGGACAGCAATGCATGCTCCTTAAATTGAAAAACGTCAGTTATTAGCAAGTATCATTGGTTATAAACTACTACTACTACAGAACATGAATTACTAAATAAATATAAAAATTACCAAATAAATATAGCTTTACTGCGTATCATAATCCATATAAATCATATAGACTAAAAGTTTCAGAATTAGCATGAAATTATCAGATCATGTGCAGATAATTAATTTAACATACATATGTCGATAAAATACAAGCAATGTAGTTTCTAACAATCAGTAAATCAGCCCCCCCCCCCCAAAAAAAACTGTTTTGCTAAGTGAATTAGAAATACACTTACGTATCACGACAGAACATTATAGAGTTGCCATCTGCCAGCTAGTGTATCATATCCTCTTTCAGATTGTTTGTTCCTATGTGACCCTATGTGCGCTAGCATCCTTCCTTAATACCGAATGTCCCATATCATTAAATGGCATGCAAGCTCTTGTTGATAGATCATCTGAATGAAATGGTGAAAAAAATCGTTTATGGTATATTTGTTGTTTAAATATGAAATAAGTTGTCATAGGACATGCGCCGGCTTCCCTTGGTTAAACCTAGTATCCTTGGTTGAACTAAAGCTGGTTTAATCTTGGGCCAATTTATTTAACATTGAATCAACATCTATCAAACGTATCGTGTTTACTGGAATATTCCTAGTGGCGCGGCTTTGAACATTTGAAAAAAATATTTGATTTATTTCAAACAACTATTAATTACACTCATTCTTTACCATCCTTAAGCCATATGCGACAGTTTTTCTAGTTTATTATTTCAAACATTATTATTTTATACATTCTATGTTATACAGAGCGTTAGCTGAGGCTAACCAACTAACACGTTGACCCAATGTTGTGTCAATGTTAGGCCAGCGTCGTAAACAATAGTCCAGCATTAACCCGACATTAGGTCAACGTTTCGTGTTAGCTGGGTACACCACACAATATACCCAGTAAACAATACACGTTGGCCCGATGTTGTTTTGATGCTGGTCGGCATCGAAGGCGGCGGACCAACATTAGGGAAGCGTTGTGTTATAGTCAGTATATATTAAGATAGTGTGAGGTGTGAGAAACACAAGTCGATGATTCACCACTGAATGAATGACGGACCACCGTCTTCCACAATTGCCCAGCATTCATCCAACATTGGGTCAACGAGTTAGCTTTATTGCTCTTGCTACAATGGGTGGCCTGTTAGTGGCCTGCTGGATGACGGTGATTTTATGACCAGCATCTTTCATAGTACAAAATGTTCCTGTGTAGTGGTAGAATATTTTAATCACCATGCGTGTATCCCATTCAATGTATCAAGTACTCTATATAACGTTTCTTGTTTGTATCAATAATATACACTAACTGTGACATCCAGTTCAATGTTTCGTGTAAAATACATGTACTTCTTCGTCAACAATAAAAATTATCTTTTACGTGCCGAATGGTACGTAAATTTCACTTTCTATGTTCCACAAAATTATATCAGTTTGAAGTATATTAATTGTATCATAACTCTATTCAATGAATCTATCCCTTGGTTTGAAATAATACAAAACGGCTCTTTTTTTACAGAAAAATAATGAATACAACGTAAGTTTACTTGAGTTATAGGCTATTCACCATTACACAACATTAATGAACTGAAATAAGAAAACACGAGAATTTGCATAATGCTCGATGAAGGAAAGCCCACCGTCTTACACAATGACCCAACATTCATCCAACATTGGGTCAACGTCTTGTGTTGCTCAACGTCTCGCATTTACTATAATCCTGATATCCCAGTAAATAATATCATTTTAAAATTTACTAATTTTATCACTCTATATACAGACCTCTATTATATAAGATATGAAATAATAAAGAACGCACGTTGAAAATTAAGAAACGGAATGAAAACAAAGTAGTTTTGCATTAGTAATTTTAGTTATACTTTCCATAACTACAGTAATCACAGCGTGCTTGACATAAATATCAAATGTGTCAAAGAGTGTACTCACATTTCCTGTTCTTGGTGTAGGATAATTGATGATGTGTTATATTCTGTGTATAAATACAAGATATGTTATAACGCAAAGGGAGTGTGATAGCGTAAAACACGCACGTGTGAATCCAAGAGCCAGCTGTACTGGACTGACAGGCTACTATTGTATCCCCATGGTCAGTCTACATTTCGGGCCTACGCATCACCAAAATTTACCTTGTTAAATTACATGTTAACTAAGTGATATTATATCAATTACAAGTGTTAGAAAAAGTAAACCAAGTACGTGTAAAAGTTCACATCTATGTGGAATCTATTATTTTTGACACATTGAAAAAATTCGAAACCAAGTAATGAACCACGTGCATTTACTTATTTCCTTAACCATGTTAAATCTTGTGGCATCACGACATAAGCATTCACAGCTATGTATATTGCATTAAAGAAAAATTGTTAAGACTTTTTTATTGGAAAAAAATGTAAATTTTAGGCCCATGATAAATTTCAGATTCCATTCGATTGACATAGCGTCATGGTAACGTCATCGCAGAACATAAATGGAAATAGCGGAAATAACAAAAAACATATAGACAGTTAGAATATTTTTTATACTATAATTTATATTTCAGAAAAAACTACATTTTACATTTTAGTAAATTCACCGCCGTTATTTTTTTTCAAAATGGCTTCTATAATCTACCAACTTCTGCTCCCTCATACTTGAAATATCCATCACATACCACTGGGAAATGTTTTTTGGCGACATTTTGATCCGCATATCATCAACCCTTTTATTGCTACGGCGACTAACAAAGAAATGTTCGTTAGCGCATGTCATGAAAAAAATTCCATCAAATTTTCTTTTAATTTGGTAAATTAAGTGCTCAGAAATGTCAGACAATCACCCCATTAACCTTTGGGAGTAAACAATTGCAAAATGGCCGCTAAACGGCCATTTTGAATTTGAGTAATTTTGTGATATTTACATAACTCAAAAACAATGCAAAATATCTGGACCATGTATATAAAACAAAATGTCTCACACAAGGATAACCCATGACAAATCTTGCACAAATAAAATTCAAAGTGGCCACTTCAAATTGTTTTTTCTCATCTCAGAAATCTTGCATGAGAACTAAAGTGATAATATAAAATATTTATATAATTGAAATCAACTGAATTAAGAATGAACATATTTTGAGGGTTTATGTTATTGTTAACTGTGTAATGTTATTTATGACGTTATGACAACGTTATTTTGAAATGTTAAATGAGGATGTAGGCATAACGTCATTATGACGTTGTTACATGTTTTAAAAAACCGTCAGCACTCTAACATGGATGTCAGCACTGTATCTCGAATATAAATTCTGTACATAGCATTGTATTGTTTTTTTATGGAATAATACTTAAATGACAATGTTTAAATTATAATTTCAGAAAAAACATACAATGTCAGTGTAGATTATCACAATGTTTAAAAAGGTACGCTGACACCCCGTCTGCATTTTCCTGGCAGCTACTTCAAATTAAGATAATACCAAATATGCACTGCTGGCCTTATTTTCTTTATCACAAAACGTCCCTCTATCAAAAACAAATTCAAAACCTTTCGATTGATTTCAAGTTGCCACTTTCACAGATTTAAAATCGTGTTTCTGTAGAGTGGCTCAATCTGTCATATATACATACAAGTCTAGAATTGTTTTTTTCTCCTGTGAGTAGATACGAGTAGTTCCATCACTGTGCTAAGCTGCCTGATACAACTCACTTTTTTGCTCAGTAAATTGCATAGAGAGTTTCAGGTTGCTGTGGTGATGCAGCTGAAGTTCAGACAGCAATGAGTGCATGACTGCACCCTCTAGCTATCACAGTAATGTAAAAGTGCCTGCCAAAAAGGTGTAACCAAACATTTTTTCTAAAATATGTCAAAATGTACAACCACATATTCTCGGATCGCTGGGGATACAGGCGCTATAGAATTTTGATTGATTGATTGATTGATCGATTGATTGATTGATTGATTGATTGATTGATTGATTGATTGATTGATTGATTGCTTTATTGATTGATTGATTGATTGATTGATTGATTGATTGATTGATTGATTGATTGATTGATTGATTGATTGATCGATCGATCGATCGATCGATCGATCGATCGATCGATCGATCGATCGATCGATCGATTGATTGATTGATTGATTGATTGATTGATTGATTGATTAATTGATTGATTGATTGATTGATTGATTGATTGATTGATTGATTGATTGATTGATTGATTGATTGATTGATTGATTGATTGCTTTATTGATTGATTGATTGATTGATTGATTGATTGATTGATTGATTGATTGATTGATTGATTGATTGATCGATCGATTGATTGATTGCTTTATTGATTGATTGATTGATTGATTGATTGATTGATTGCTTTATTGATTGATTGATTGATTGATTGATTGATTGATTGATTGATTGATTGATTGATTGATCGATCGATTGATTGATTGCTTTATTGATTGATTGATTGATTGATTGATTGATTGATTGATTGATTGATTGATTGATTGATTGATTGATTGATTGATTGATTGATTGATTGATTGATTGATTGATCGATCGATCGATCGATCGATCGATCGATCGATCGATCGATCGATCGATCGATCGATCGATCGATCGATCGATTGATTGATTGATTGATTGATTGATTGATTGATTGATTGATTAATTGATTGATTGATTGATTGATTGATTGATTGATTGATTGATTGATTGATTGATCGATCGATCGATCGATCGATCGATCGATTGATAGATTGATCGATCGATCGATCGATCGATCGATCGATCGATCGATCGATCTTTCGATCCATTTATTCATTCATTCATTCATTCATTCATTCATTTATTCATTTATTCATTCATTCATTCATTCATTCATTCATTCATTTATTGATTTATTGATTTATTGATTTATTGATTTATTGATTCATTGATACTCAGAGCACAATGATACACCACAGCTCCAGGCCCTTTCACACCATATGTTTCGCTCTCGTATTTGAGATGTCTTACCCTAGTGTAAAACGTTTCTGCCCTACGTAAGACGTTACTCACCCACTGAATACATTCTACCACATTCATGCGCATGTGAGCTCACCATGATCTCATTGTGAGATCATGTACGTAATGATCTAATAGTGTAAGTCCCATATGATAAATCTGTGGTTTCATGTTAGCTCACCATGCCCTCACAGTGAGTTCAGATAATGATTTCATACAATGAGTGCGTTGTTATAAAACTGTGACTTCATTTGATCTCACCATGATCTCACAGTGAGATCAGTTAATGATCTCATACTGTGAATCTAGTGTGATAAAACTATAAGCTTAGATGAAATCACCATGATTTCACAGTGAGATCAGATAATGATCTCATATCATGAGTCAAGTGTGATAAAACTATGAGTTCATGTGAGCTGACCATGATCTCACAGTGAGATCATATAATGATCCCATACTCCGAGTCTAGTCTGATGAGACTGTGAGTTCATGTGAGCTGACCATAATATCACAGTGAGATCAGATAATGATCTCATACTGTGAGTCGTATGTGATAAAACTGTGAGTTCGTGTGAGCTCACCATGATCTCACAGTGAGATCAGATAATGATATTATACTGTGAGTCTAGTGTGATAAAACTGTGAGTTCATGTGAGCTGACCATGATCTCACAGTGAGATCAGATAATGATATCATACTGTGAGCCTAGTGTGATAAAAGCATGAGTTCATGTGAGCTGACCATGATCTCACAGTGCGATCAGATAATGATCTCATATTGTGAGCCTAGTGTGATGAAAGTGTGAGTTCATGTGAGCTGACCATGATCTCACAGTGAGAACAGATCATGATCTCATACCGTTTGTCTGGTGTGATAAAACTGTGAGTTCGTTTTAGCTGACCATGATCTCACAGTGAGATCAGATGATGAACTCATACTATGAGTCTAGTGTAATAAAAATGTGAGTTCATGTGAGCTGACCATTATCTCACAGTGATATCAGATAATGATCTCATACTGTGAGTCGTATGTGATAAAAGCTGTGAGATCATGTGAGCTCACCATGATCTCACAGTGAGATCAGATAATGATATCATACTGTGAGCCTAGTGTGATAAAAGTGTGAGTTCGTGTGAGCTGACCATGATCTCACAGTGAGATCAGATAATGATCTCATATTGTGAGCCTAGTGTGATAAAAGTGTGAGTTCATGAGAGCTGACCATGATCTCACAGTGAGAACAGATCATGATCTCATACCGTTTGTCTGGTGTGATAAAACTGTGAGTTTATATGAGTACAGCATGATCTCACAGTGAGATCAGATAATGATCTCATACTGTGAGTTCAATGTGATAAAACATTGAGTTCATGTGAGCTCACCATGATCTCACAGTGAGATCAGATAATGATATCATGCCGTGAGTTCAGTGTGATAAAGCTGTGATCCCATGTGAGTACAGCATGATCTCACAGTGAGATCAGATAATGATCTCAAACTGTGAGTCAAGTGTGATAAAACATTGAGTTCATTCCAGCTCACCATGATCTCACAGTGAGATCAGATGATGATCTCATGCCGTGAGTTCAGAGTGATAAAACTATGAGTTCATGTGAGCACAGAATGATCTCACAGTGAGATCAGTTAATGACCAGATAATGATCTCATGCCGTGAGTCTAGTGTGGTAAAACATTGAGATTATGTGAGCTCACCATGATCTCACAGTGAGAACAGATAATGATCTCATACCGTGAGTTCAGTGTGATAACACTGTGAGTTCATGTGAGCTGACCATGATCTCACAGTGCGATCAGATAATGATCTCATATTGTGAGCCTAGTGTGATGAAAGTGTGAGTTCATGTGAGCTGACCATGATCTCACAGTGAGAACAGATCATGATCTCATACCGTTTGTCTGGTGTGATAAAACTGTGAGTTCGTTTTAGCTGACCATGATCTCACAGTGAGATCAGATAATGATCTCATACTATGAGTCTAGTGTAATAAAAATGTGAGTTCATGTGAGCTGACCATTATCTCACAGTGATATCAGATAATGATCTCATACTGTGAGTCGTATGTGATAAAAGCTGTGAGATCATGTGAGCTCACCATGATCTCACAGTGAGATCAGATAATGATATCATACTGTGAGCCTAGTGTGATAAAAGTGTGAGTTCGTGTGAGCTGACCATGATCTCACAGTGAGATCAGATAATGATCTCATATTGTGAGCCTAGTGTGATAAAAGTGTGAGTTCATGAGAGCTGACCATGATCTCACAGTGAGAACAGATCATGATCTCATACCGTTTGTCTGGTGTGATAAAACTGTGAGTTTATATGAGTACAGCATGATCTCACAGTGAGATCAGATAATGATCTCATACTGTGAGTTCAATGTGATAAAACATTGAGTTCATGTGAGCTCACCATGATCTCACAGTGAGATCAGATAATGATATCATGCCGTGAGTTCAGTGTGATAAAGCTGTGATCCCATGTGAGTACAGCATGATCTCACAGTGAGATCAGATAATGATCTCAAACTGTGAGTCAAGTGTGATAAAACATTGAGTTCATTCCAGCTCACCATGATCTCACAGTGAGATCAGATGATGATCTCATGCCGTGAGTTCAGAGTGATAAAACTGTGAGTTCATGTGAGCACAGAATGATCTCAGAGTGAGATCAGTTAATGACCAGATAATGATCTCATGCCGTGAGTCTAGTGTGGTAAAACATTGAGATTATGTGAGCTCACCATGATCTCACAGTGAGAACAGATAATGATCTCATACCGTGAGTTCAGTGTGATAACACTGTGAGTTCATGTGAGCTCACTATGATCTCACAGTGAGATCAAATTTTGATCTCATACTGTGAGTCTAGTCAGATAAATCTGTGAGTTCATGTGAGCTCACATGATCTCACAGTGATGTCATATGTATGATCTCATACTGTGAGTCCACCATGATATCACTGTGAGATCATCGTGAGCTCACATGCAGACTGGGATGTAGGAGTTACACAAGTGTGATAGCTCATCACTCATATTCTGTGCATCATGCGCATGCTTATTTTATATGTTTGTATGTTTTCACTCTCACACATAATTGTTTTTTAACATACTGCTCATGATGCTTTCTGATTTTTATGTTTATATGTCATTGTCAATAAATGACCTTTTCTGTCACACTTCTGTTATATTCACATTTCGGTAAAAACGAGCTGCAGGCGAGTTAGATTTTTTGTATATAAGTAAAATTTTGTTGGTAATCATGAAGACATTTATGATGATTTCAAATTGAACCTTTGTTTCAGCGTTGTAATATAAGCTAGCTGGTGTTAAGAACTGTTTGAGGACAAGGACCTACCCCTGAATATTACGCCCAACATTAAAACCGATGTATCCCCTCAAACACGAGCCGTCGACCTAATGTCGATTCAACGCTGGCCAACGTCGAACGTTGGCCCACCGTCTTCGACGTTGGCCAAACATTGAATCAACATTGGGTTAACGTCTCGTGTTTGCTGGACCGTTACATGGACCAGATCAGCGCTGCTTGCTGCCTGCTCGCTTACCAATCCAGCGAGGACGACACATTGAAACAATGTTGGTACAATGTTGAGACAGCGTGGCAGACAGTGGGCTAACAATAAACCAACATTGGTTGAACGTCTCGTGTCATAGTCTGTGGCCGGCGGTGAAGAATGGTCGAAAATGAAAGTTAGCTTTTGATTGATTGGGCTACCTCGTGAATGTAGAAGCGATTTTGTAATTATAACGATTATCATAATCAATTCACAATTCGGGCGGAATGATTTATAGAGGGGCGTCAAAATTACTAAATGTGTACATAATATTCATAAATTTACTGAATGTCAAATACTTTAACTTTTGAACTAAGTAATATTTTTTTATGAAGGATAGATGCGAATAAAAAATAATTATTCCTTGATCACTCGTAAAGATTCAATATTGTGGAGATCGCATCAGTGATTCATTCATTCATTCATTCATTCATTCATTCATTCATTCATTCATTCATTCATTCATTCATTATTTTTTTCACACTCTGCCTCAAGCAAAACATTTATTTCAGTTTATGTGTGGGGATAAATATTTATTTCACTTTCTTAGAATTTTGTTTCTGTGTACAATGTTGGATCCAAACTAGCTAGGCCTAGTCATATTGATCTGTAGCCTAGGTTAAAAGATTTTTTTAAGACAGGGTCGAATGGTTGGGTATTTTCGAAATAAGTAAATTAAACTCCCCTGCAAAATACTGTTTGGATTGATATTTAATGTGGCAAAATAATCATTTCTAATACAGTAAGACGCCGGTTAGAGGAGTCCGTCCCCCCTCCCCACCCCCCACCCACTCCACCCACCAAAGTGGTGGGTTCTGGAGGATGTTGCTGGGGTAAATTTTAAGCTTTGTTTGATGGGTGGGGGTCGACCCCCCCCCCCCCTGCTCATGGGTGACCGTCAACTCGTATCATCAGATGTCAACTCGTTGCCAACAAGGCAGGTATCAGATGATGGTACGAGCTGTTATCTCTTATAACACAACAGATGTCAACTCGTACCCATGTCAACTCGTACGCATATCAGTTCGTACCACTAAGAGATGTCAACACGTACCATCATCAGATGTCAACTCGTACCAAAGTTAATGTAGGTTTGGGTTGTGTTATCTATGTATTACAGTCGTGTATTATATTAGGGCATGTTCAGCTTGAAATTCAATTTAATCTAATGATATCCTCATACAAATGATAACAAACACATCAATGTATATGATAATTATTTTTATTTGTAAATTTGTTTCGAATAATAACAATACATTGATTATTTCACAACATTGCGTCATATTTCATCATTTATATGTATTATATGTATCGTGCAATTGAGGTCAACATTTATTTTCACAATTTTCTCATTGTCTTTTTAGATATCTGAAATATCCAACACTAACAAATGTAGTCATATATATCGCACACAGATGGTCCATGGTGTAAATTATAATTATATGTATTACTTTATCCGTTTTATTTCAAACATCAAATGTAGGCAATACAGCAAATATTTCATAGCTTTTCGTCATATTTCATGATTTATATGCATATAATTTTCTTATTGTCTCATTGTCTTTTTAGGAAATGAGAATATTTCTAATTAGTAACACTGGTTCAAAGTAACATAAGTTCAAAGTCAATAAGCTTTAACGGGATGACAAAGTAACACTTGTTCAAAGTAACATAAGTTCAAAATCAACACATTTTGACGGGGTGACAACGTAACAAATCTCAACTATTAGTACAGGGGTTTAAGATAATAACCCGGAACAAATGAATAAAAGGGTTGATATAAAAATTGATATAAGTAATTGTAATGGATTAATCAGGTGCTAAAACATAAGTTAAAATACAAATTTTGTAACTCTAGACAAAATAGTTCATAAGCTATGGTTATCACCCCTCATTTTACCCATATTTACCACTTTTGGGGAGGAAAGTGGGTTAAAAATTGATAGAAAAAAATAGGAATTGTTGGATTTAGTTTTTCAAATAATTCATTACATGTCAAACGACGCTGATTTAATATTAACGCAAAACTGGTTTATTGTGTCATAGTACTGCTGTGTTATGTAGAGCGAGTGGTTCGTCCTTTGTTGGGCAGTACAGTGTCAAAGGCAATGGCCCAAGATTAAACCGATGCTTATCTTGTGAACATGTGCATTGAGTGTATTGAGCCAGCGTTGGGGCAATCTGTACAAACACACGGCGTTCACACAATGAGCGTGACGGACCGTGACAGAACAAGGGGACGCTTACCCTTTGATTTAACCCTTTCGTCACCGAAATCTGATGACGGACGAAGTTAGTTACTAGAAAACGGATGAATTAGGTGTAAGTGAATTAATTTATACTGGGTTGTAACAGGATAAAAAGTGAAAGTCAAGTGTTACTTTGAAAAAGTGTTACTTCGTGATCCCATCAATACTGTTAGCTTTAAAAAAGTGTTACTTTGAAAAAAGTGCTACTTTGGGATCCTGTCAATACTGTTAATCTTGAAAAAAAACGATACTTTGAAAAAGGGTTACTTTGTGATCCCGTCAATATACTGTTACTTTTGATAAAAAAGATACTTTGAAAAAGTGTTACTTCTTGATCCCGTCAATACTGTTAACTTCATAAGCATAACGGCATTATCACTAATTAGGGCGCTAATCCCATTGACCCTTCCAGTCTTGGAGTTTATGAAATGTCACTTAAAAACAAAGCATATATATCTCAAAGTTGCTTTGGATCTGTCTTATGAGGACCTGTACAAAAATATGTTTCGTTTGAGAATGATTGAGGTAAAATACAAGTTGCATTGAAATAATGTTGCAAAAATATCATAATTCATGATAATGTATGAAGCAATTATTTACGTGATGTGCTAAAATTATTATTTGAGGTCAGTGACATAATGTCCTGTTGGAATGGATAATATAACAAAATAACATTGAGCATTGATTGTGCTCCATACCAGGTTTTGGTCTGAGTAATAAATAAAATAGAATTTATTAGGCCTGTCACACGCGCAAATAAATTATAAAATATTAGCTATATCAATAGGTGAAGAAAATTGAATTTAATAGGACTGTCACACGCGGTATTAAATTATAAAATATTAGTAATATCAATAGGTGAATAAAATTGAATTTAATAGGCCTGTCAGGCGCGCAATTAAATTATAAAATATTAGTTATATCAATAGGTGAATAAAATTGAATTTAATAGGCCTGTCACACGCGCAATTAAATTATAAAATATTAGTTATATCAATAGGTAAATAAAACTGAATTTAATAGGCATGTCACTCGCGGGTATAATCAACTGTTTGTCGACATCGCACCTCAGTACTGGGGTCATTCATACCTTTACTATCACAGCTTTAACACAACAGACACATGGTACACATGTACATACTAAAACATTGTTTGCTATATTGTCACCGCGCAGTAACAATTATCATCACTCTTCCCGACTTCATGATCACTATGCTGCAACGTCGTATAAACAAAACGGCATTGTCCGGGAGGGGAGGGGGGAGGAGGCAGCCGACCATTGTGGCTAATCCTATTCGGCATGCGTATTATTTTATATTTGGTACGAATTGACATCTAATGATGGTACGAGTTGACATCTGTTGTGTTATAAGAGATGTCAGCTCGTACCATCATCTGATACCTGCCTTGTTGGGTACGAATTGACATCTGATGATGGTACGAGTTGACATCTCTTAGTGGTACGAGTTGACATGGGTATGAGTTGACATCTATTGTGTGGTAATAGATGTCAACTCGTACCATCATTTGATACTTGCCTTGCTGGGTACGAGTTGACATCACTTGTGGTACGAGTTGACATCACTTGTGGTACGAGTTGACATTTCGTGGTGGTACGAGCTGACATGGGTACGAGTTGACATGGGTACGAGTTGACCGATATTCCTGCTACCCCCCTCGACGGGCTTGCATTAAAATGAATTATAAATGTTGCTCATATAATATTTATTTCAAATTTGTATATAGTTAAATATTTATGTACAACATGTCCTTCATTGAAATGAATGTTTTTTTTTAATTTAGGCCACCTTTGTGCACAGGCTAAACTGGGCCAGAAGAGCCTTTTGATGATGGTGAGATGACAATTTTTCCAGACACATGAGCTTGCTACTTCTTGGTCACAGAGGCTCCCAACAATGTTGAGTCTTTAGGAATGAGCAGGGGAAAAACATTTTTTTTCAACTTGAATGCCCGATGTGTAGGCCTAATAATTTCCACTCATTTGTAGGCATAGTAGGCCTATTACGGCCGGTGGGAATAACGAAGCATGCTCCCCTAAAATAAGCTAACTGTGAAAGTTCAAATTAACACCGTTACGTAGGGCCACTTCTCACACTATGCCTATATAGTAGGCCTAACCTGTTATAACAAGTTTCTAATTGCGCACCTGTAGGCCTAACGTTTAGCACTAATGAACATCCGTGTTACTGAACATTAGCACGTGTAGGTTTGCTGTTTGTTTATTAGAGTCTACCTATACTCGCCGTCAAATTAACCAGGATCGCATGATTTTCGGCGATTTCTCCGTCAATTCTAAACCGATTTTCTTCAAATTTTGCGAAGGCCATTTTCTATTCAAATCCTAACAGCCCTGAAAATTTCGTGAAATTATATAGCGTATTTCAGAAGTTAGACCATTTGACATGTAATAAATTGAAATTACGACGTTCCTCTTTAACCCCATTAAACTAATTTTAGAATTTTATTACATGCCAAATGGTCTAACTTTTGAAATATTTAATATTACTTTGCGAAATTTTTACCCCTGTTAGGATTTTAATAGAAAATGGCCTCTGCAAAATTTCAAAAAAATCGGTTCAAAATTGACGGAGAAATCGCCGAAAATCATGCGATCCTGGTTGATCATTTTTAATTTGATGGCGACTATAAAGTCTTAAGTAGGCCTAGTTAGGTTTGCGATTTAATAACACACCGAGTTGATCAATAAATTGCCAGTGCTCGTGGGGTATTACATAGGGGGCCTACGAGAGCCGCCTACAGGCTACATGTAATAGTTAGCACTGGTTAGGCATGTGCTTGATGTTTTGATAAATGTTTATTATGTGCACAGTTGCTTGGCACCAGCAAGCTACAGCAGGTAAAATCTGACTGGCAGCCAACGTTACTGTAATCCAGTGTTCATACTGACATTCTTGACTGAGATCAATGAATACATGCAGCGTTAGCGTGAGTCACGTGTTGTAGCTGTACCCCTCCCTCTGCCCCCTCCCTCCTCCCCTCCCTCTCTCACACTGTGTAGCGCTCACCACACCCCCTTCCATTCCCCATCAACAAGTCCAATGAACTGACAGCCGACCAAGATTCTAACTTCACCTGCTGCAACAATCAACTCCAAATGGGTGATTTTGTGGAAAGTATCATTGCCAATTACACATCAATGCATTCCGAAGATTCTCCTTTTGAACATTTAGAGCCAATTCCTGCAAAATATGGCTATACGGGGATGTTGTTGTCTATTTTCTTCTTTCAAATCCTGAACAAGATTGTGTCGGGCTACGGTCCGCCCAAGTCAATGCAAACGGAAGTGTGGAAATGGAAAAACCTGTTTGTTTCTTGGATACATGCTGTCATTTGTGGAATTTGGGATCTATTATGGTACGTATCTAGAAGACTTATTAAAATACAGTTTTATCCGAGCTGAAAATGTAAAATCCTGTTTTGTAGGGCGTCAAACATGATTCATGAACCGGCTACACACACATGGATATTTTCAAGCATGGAAATAACCAGACGCGACGGTATGGCAAGCCGATGTGACATAAATTGTGATTAGATCTCGATCTAGATCTACCAATTAATTCATGAGTGTCAATTTGAGGAAAGTGATACATTTGATTGAAGATTAAGATTAAATCGTGTGAACATTTAATAGATTAGATAGGGTCTGCAGGCCTACAGGCTATACATAATTAATAAACATACAAAATAACAAGACCTTTTCGTTTGTTACTGTTAATTGCAGGTAGGCTTACTTGTACAGTGAGTATACAATGATACATTTCACAAGGTCAGGGAACATTTTGTTCAGTAGGCTATACTAGGTGATATAGTCTACCCTATCGTGACCAGTTGCTAATCAAATTTGACTAATTAAGCTAAGTGTGTAGTTATCATTGTCCGTTATTTATGATCATGATGACAGGCAAAGCTTGAAATTAATGAAGTAGAAATCACCATCCAATAATTTTCTAACAAATTTTTTCCTGTTGTAAAAAATTAAAAAAACAGCTTGTACCTTGTAATTAATATAGACCTCTAATAATTTATATTAGGTATAGTATAATATCTCGTGAGTTGATAAATACATGCACAGCTCCAGATCCCCCTTCCGTTTTTCGCCAAGTACTCTAAAAAGTCCCCTGGATTGGCTTATATTAACCAAAAAAATCTTGGGGGCAAAACCCGAGTGCCCCCCCCCCCATTACTTCAGATCCTGGATCCGCCACTGAGATATAAGTACTGACACCCCGTACTGACATAAGTGAATCTAATGGACTTATCAGTTATATTTTTAATGGTAGGCCTACATGCTTTGCCAATAAAACACTCATGTAAATGTAGTTGTTTCCAAGGCAACAACAACTCCCATTGTTAACTCTTTAATCCTTAATATGCTACATTAAAAAACTAAATTTTCACCCCGCCATTGGAGTTGTGTCTCGCTGTTTACAAAATCTTCATTTTTAAACACTTATTTCATTCCCACCTGCTAATAAAACAGATTAAAATGACTATATATATGGTATATAATATAGTCGTGCACTGTTAAGCGGTGAAGGGGTTAAGCCTTATAACGCTGAATTAATTTTGCGGTTACACTAAAAGACGCGTGCCACCACATACCAGCGCATACCAACGAAAAGACTGGGTAGACGACATAGGAACCATATATTTTATAGTCTATCGTATTTAATACATCCTACGAAGTGTATATGCCAAATTTTGTGACAAAATAATAATTATAACTTCCTAATTCGGCATTTTGAAGTCCGTCAATGTATTATAAATGGGCGGTAGGCATCCCATGCAGCTCATACCAACGAAAAGACTGGGTAGACGATATAGGAACTATACATTTGATAGTCTATCGTATTAAAGGGACTGGCCCAGGCTGAAATCATCAAAAAATCGATGATTTTATTTCGGGTTCTTAATATGACCATATGATGTAAACATGTACATAGACTAGAACTGCAAATTTTTATAATTTTTGTGCTGCGCACTTACCAGTTAGACTAGATATAGAGACAAAATTCCCGCATTTTTTTATTTTTGACATGGTTGTCAATAATTACAAATCAGGAATTTCGTCTCTATATCTAGCCTAACTGGTGAATGCGCAGCACAAAAATTATAAAAATTTGCAGTTCTAGTCTATGTACATGCTTACATCATATGGTCATATTAAGAACCCGAAATAAAATCACCGATTTTTTGATGATTTTAGCCTGGGCCAGTCCCTTTAAGTACATCCTACAGAGTGTATATACAAAATTTTGTAAACAAATATTAATTATAACTTGCCTAATTCGGCTACTACGCCCATTGCAATGTATTATTAATGGGCGTAGTTTATATTTCCCACACTTGGTGTCCCCCACGTGCACTTAGCTGGACAGGTGGCTCAGAGCTGTAACCCTTTCACCACTGATAAGTCTTAACAAATCCGACAATTCTTATGTTGAACTATATTTTTAAAATTACCTGACTAGAATTATTTTGTCATTTAATATCTATCTATCTATCCATGGTGAGAAAAATGAATTACTGGACCAATAAATCATATCAATTGAACAACTTGTATATATGTAGGCCTATATTTGTTTCCATTGTACATAGTGCTAAAGAAATCATAATGCTAAATAAATAAACTTAATTTACACGGAACTGATGGGTGGGCATAGTTGTGTAGCTACCTGGGAGCTAATCACAGGTGCTGACATGACTTCACCATGCTCACCTGTAGGGGAATTTATTTATTTTTATTTGGCTTTCCAGTTGAAAACATACAAAAAATGTTACAAAACCATTATTATTAATTGAGTAACATGTCATTAACTTTGGTTAACGGGAACCAGTCGATATATTTTTAAATTGTACTTTTGGTCAGACATGATGTAAGTCGCTACAATATACCAGAGTGTCGATAGAAACGAATAATTTGAATTTTTTTTATTCGTGATATATATAAATGACAATTATTATGTGTGTCGTACTCTACTGAAAAGACTGCATGCGTCATGATCTATAACAGAAACGTATAGCGATATAATATAAGTGAATAAAAGTTTGGTCAGATTTATTTAATACTAAATAATGTGCCAGTTGAAATCAGCATAAGACACAATTATTAAATTGTCCCACACATAGATAGGCCTACTAACTTTCTGAATTGTAGGACGCACAAGGTGTCATTCTTGACCATTATTGTGTTGAAGTGATGCCGCTAATTGTCTCACCGTCACGCCATGTATAAACAGAGCCTTGGCGAGCCGGCAACGTGAAAGGTACACACTTTTTCAATGGAATCGCTCGCAAAATGTCATCGGCTGCATTATGTGTATTTATTGGTTGTTTATTTATAAGGCTTTGTCTACTCACATATATATATACTTGTTACTTGTATATAATAATAGTAGAAACATGAAAATGTGAATGAAACGTGCAGCATCCAAGATAAAATTTCAATTAACATACAACAAATCTATATAAATAATTATAAAAAAAATTATAACATAACTGAACTCCATAGGCCTATAGTATTACTATTTGTTTAATTAAAACCATTGTCGGCGGCATTAAGTTCAAAGTCATTATACGGCCTATGAGGCTACGTCCTGCATTTCTTTCCAAATAAAGAACTTCGTGCGTTTGCATGCTATTATATTGTAATTTATATAATTATTTTCTGACTTGAATAAGCTTTTTGGTGATATTTATTACATGTCTGTACAATCACAATTCGAAAAAAATATGAATTTGCGTTTTCATGCTGTAATATATTATTTAATTCTTAATCTTCTTCATTGATGAGGAGGTGTGATTGTCACTCAATAGCACTGATGACATATCTTATTCTCAATCGTGAGACTTGTTGTTGAACCAAGACCGACAGGAGCAGTAACACCTATTACCAACACCCCAGCGAACACAAACATTTGTATAACATTGATTAGTACAGCGTCGGACCAACGTCTTCGACGTTAGCCCAATATTGTAAAAATATCATGCAAATGTTTTGTGTTTACTGGGACTCAATTACGGAGTGATGACATTTTCCCGTCGGCCAAAGCTTTTCCAGCAAGCACAAGACATTGAGCCATTGCTGGTTCAATGTCGGTCCACCGTCTACGATGCTTGCCCAGCATAGAACCAACAATGGCTTACTGGCTAGTTGTCAACGGCTTGCTTTATAGCCACATGGCACATTACGGCTATAACAGCTGATTCTCATATTTTGTATTCATATTTACCATATTTACCATTAAAAATGGATTACTTATGTTATATTACTTGTGTTTGCATATAATAGGCTAGCTATATGTCGGTCAGGATCTTAGCACTTTAAGGGTTAATGTGTCGAGTACAATCAAATCGGCGTTTACGTCACCAAACAATATTAACCTTGATGGTAACCCTTTAATCTCTTACACGCGTTCCGGCCACCATCCAGCTGTCACACTGTTGACTTATAGGTCCCTATGCCTGGCTAAATTAAAACTGGGAAATTTCGAAATTAAGCTATTTTGTAACATTATAGGGCCTATACATAAATATGTACGGAGTACGTTATTAGACAGATAATTATGTGTTACCATGTGATAACCATCCTAATGGATATTCTTAACTTCTTGGTCGTACGAACATTTATTAAATACCACCAGGTAACCTACTCATTACTGAAAATAATGACATATTATATTATGATCGCACACAAACTCGCAAACTTATTCATTTGGGAAGCCGGTAGACATTTTAATTTGCACTGATACGAAGTTCAGCTATGTTAAATCGACATCTGAATATAGAATTCAGAAATGTGTCTTTTTATGGCAAAGTGTTTTTGTTTTGCATGTACTTGATTTTGTACTTGATTTTATCTCAATACTTTATTTAATCTCAATAATTTAATTATTCAATGAATTTAACTTAATTTATCTAATGTTTTGTGCGACTCCGCCTATACATCAACATATGTGCAGTTTATTTCCTACATTTATAACTTATTTCAAAAATTCATAACTTGACAAACTTAATATTAACTCTAACGGTGCACATATAATTATTGTTGTATACACGAGTACCAGTAAGACTAGTGTTCCTACTGTATTGAATATGTCTAATTCACTGTGCGAATTGTCATAAATCGAAGATATTTATGATAAGTACTGGTGTGTCTTATGTTCATACCATCATCATACATATCCCAGCAGACACAAGACGTTTAATCAATGTTGGCTTTGCGTTGATGCAACACCTTAGACGGTGGACCAACGCTAAAACAACATTGACCCAACGTCTTCTGTCTGCATATATTTAAGGCGTCGCCCAACATTCACTAGTCTGATTAGTGCCTACTACCAGCACTGACTGTATAGTAGGCCTACCTATGGCTATGTGGTTAAGGACATAAAAACTGGGGATTTTGGTCGTTTGGCTGATTGTATCGATATAAAATTTCGCAGTTATAGAATAATATAGAATAATTATAAAATAATATTTGAGCTGATGATAACATATAGATACCCGAAAGATAGTTGCATTGGGTGGCATGCGTTGGTATATATGCTGGTATGCGCTGGTATGCGGTGGTGTGTGTTGGCATGCGTCTTTTAGTGCTTCCCTTAATTTTGTATAAGTCATAGAGACCAAAGGATTTTAATCAATTCTAAACCACCCTAAATGTCTTAGCCAGCTCTTTCTGATTCATTTCAGTACCCGGTACCTATGTTATCTGTCTACGGCCATTAGAAATATTTTTACTCTTACAGTGCGGGGATCGACTTTAGTCGGTCCTCACCCTGTAAGAGTTAAAGCAGGTCGGTCGTTACAAAATATTTACTTCTGACGGACCCCACTCCTCAGAACGTTGACTATGCTGCAGTGCCCATGCGGGTGGGCCTACAACCAGTGTTTAGTGAAATTCACTAAACACGCCCTTCAGGTGCGCCATGTTGCCCTTCTAATATGCAGACAGTGAAGTGCCTCATTATACTATTGTTACGTCATATTTAATCCACCCAGGCCATTGTCACAGTGGAAAACACCTCGATCACTGATGGCTCGCGTTCACACCTATGACACAAAACCTGATAACAGCTTGTGTACATAGTGGTAGTAACTGGCGATGTCTACATACTTAACTGATTCTGTTTGTACCCTTAATTGGGGAGGGTGGGTGCTGGAAAGCCCAACCGAGTCAACTGGGTGCCCGGCAGGCATGATAAGGTGCCCCTAATGATCGGTGGCGCCATGCCCCTTCTGACACCTAGATGAAACACTGCACAGTGAATCATGATGATTCACCTTCTTGAACTTTGTGCTGCTGAATTGTCTGTTTCTATTTTTCATTCATTTGGAAATTGCGTTAGCAATTCCAGCTGCAAATGACGAAAAACACCTGTATCATATGAATCATATGAAAAATAGACATCTCGCCGAACGAAATGATGAAATGATCCATTTTTCACAAACTATTTCATCAATTCCAGTACTGGTGGTATTTATTTTAGTTTTTAATTTTTTGAAACCGTATATATATTTTATATAGTTCCAGCAGCACAAGGGTTAATAATTTTTTATGAATTGTAATATTTTTCATCATTTGAAGCTAGAACTTGTTTAAACCTTTTAAGTTTCAGCACTTTACGTAGGCTACCGTATAAAGACGGTTTTGAAAAAACACCTTTTCCCCTGGGTTATACAAAATATGTTCAGCGCTGTAAGGGTTAAAGAAATTTTAACTTCAAATGCATGAAAAATGGAAAAAAAACATTACAAATTATAATCACTTAACACTTACACTGTGCTTGGCATTAGGCCTACTATAGTCGTTTTAAATTCAGGAAACTAAATGAATAAATGAGAGTTTAAACATCAATATTTGCAAATTGTTTGGTCTCAAATTGAACAAATATGAGTTATTTTCACCCACTTGAATTTGCTTCTCGCTACCGCGACCCACAACTTCAAGTGGCCGGTGGAAATTTAGGTGATTTAAATATTTTTCTTTGCCAACAAGGTGGGGAGGAGGGTAGCCCCCCCTTTGACTTTGTTACTGGGTGCCCCCCCCCCTCCCATGTCCTGTTATGATGCATTATACTACTTTTTAGCCCGCCTTTTAATTTTAATTAAAAAAGGTGGGCTATTGCAATTGAAGTTTGGCGTCGGCGGCGTCAGTGTCGGCGTTAACATTTACTTGTGGGCGCGATAACTTGAAAAGTTTTTCATGTTTCCTTCCCAAATTTGTTTTGCATGTTACTAATGACCACTTCTCGGACAAGTTCAATAATGGCTGGAAAAAAATTCAAAATGGCCGACTTATTGCGATTTTTCACCTTTTACGTCAATAATTTGACCTTGTGGGCGCGATAACTTGAAAAGTTTTTCACGTATCCTTTTCAAATTTGTTATGCATGTTACTAATGACCAGTTCTCGGACAAGTTCAATAATGGCTGAAAAAAAAAAAAAAATGGCCGATTTATTGCGATTTTTCACATTTTACGTCAATAATTTGACCTTGTGGGCGCGATAACTTGAAAAGTTTTTCACATATCCTTTTCAAATTTGTTATGCATGTTACTAATGACCAGTTCTCGGACAAGTTCAATAATGGCAGAAAAAAAAAATGGCCGATTTATTGCGATTTTTCACATTTTACGTCAATAATTTGACCTTGTGGGCGCGATAAGTTGAAAAGTTTTTCACATATCCTCTTCAAATTGGTTATGCATGTTACTAATAAGTAGTTCTTGGAAAAGTTCAATAATGGCTGAAAAAAAAAAAAATGGCAGATTTATTGTGATTTTTCTCATTTTACTTCAATAATTTGACCTTGTGGATGCGAAAACTTGAAAAGTTTTTCACATATCCTCTTCAAATTGGTTATGCATATTACTAATAAGGCTTGGAGAAGTTCAATAATGGCTGAAAAAAAAAAAAATGGCCGATTTATTGTGATTTTTCTCATTTTACGTCAATAATTTGACCTTGTGGGCGCGATAACTTGAAAAGTTTTTCACATATCCTCTTCAAATTTGTTATGCATGTTACTAATAAGTAGTTCTTGGACAAGTTCAATAATGGCTGAAAAAAAATTCAAAATGGCCGAATTATTGCGATTTTTCTCATTTTACGTCAATAATTTGACCTTGTAGGCGCGATAACTTCAACATTTTTACAATTATCCTCTTCAAGTTTGTTATGCATGTTACTAATAAGCAGTTCTTGGACAATCTCAATAATGGCCGGTAAAAAAATCAAAATGGTCGACTTATTGCGATTTTTCACATTTATTTTACGTCCATAATTTGACCTTGTGATCAAATTCAAAATGGCCGCCTTTAGGCCATTATTCACTTTCACATGGCCGATATTTGGTAAACCGTGCTAGATAGCTAGACGATTACTATAGAATGAAATGTGAGATTTCAGCTCAGGATGCATCTTGAAAAATTCTGACTCGATCAAATTCAAAATGGCCCCCTATCGGCCATTATTTACTTTCACATGCCCAATATTTTGCAAACTGTGTTAGATATTAGTCCATTACTGTAAAACAAAATTTGAGGTTTCGGGGGAGGATGCACCCTAAGTTTTTAACTAATTTATATTGAATTCAAAATGACAGTAAATCAGCTACTAGTTAACTCGATTGGCCTGATATCGGGTAAACCGTGCCAGATAGGTAGACCATTACTGGGATACTGATTAGGATCATTAATTTCAATAGAGGTTTGCAATCTCTGACAGACTGTCTAGTTCTTATCTTACTCTTAGACTGGGCTTCTTAGACCTAGTTGTCTTGCGTCTTGATTTTTGACCTAGACTAGGACTACATTAATAACCCTATACAAAATTGCTTAAATCAAATTCTAATTCGGAGCGGGAGCTCCTGGACTTATGTAGTCTTGTTATTAGTGATTCTTCTTCAACAATTTGACATCGTAAACGCTTTTCAGTTGCCAAAATTAGCTAATTTGCATATCAAAGATGGCAGCCATGGGCTAATTTGCATATTCAAGTTCTATAATGGCAGCGGGCTATTGTTCAGTGTGCTCTTGTTAATCAATGATTTTTATTAAAACAAAGTGATAAATAATATGAGACAAGGAAGCTTAACCAAAAATTAAGGCAGATAACCTGTTTTACATCCTTATTTTGCTATCTGTTTGGTGAAACCATCCTTACTTCTTCATTAAAATTATATATATTTATCAATTTAGAGATTTGTATCTGTATCTGTTTATTATGTGGCAGTACGCACTATTGTGCTATCACGCCACAGGAGTAACTTAGCAAGGCCTGTTATCATTCATGATATGATTCATAGCCTTATGTCATGCCAAGTACTCCACATTGTGGATTTTCTGGGGTCTAGGCGGATTGAAACTGCGCCTACGTCCATTGAGCATGTTGAGGTCCTTTTACGTCCAACTCAAAGTCAATCAGACGAGCCATCTGATTTACGTGGTTCTCTGAGCCCCACGAGTGTATGCAGCACCTAGCAATCCCAGGCGGTCACCCATCCAATTATGAACCGGGCGCCACGTTGCTTAACTTCAGTGATGGAGCCGACACCGATGAAACAACGCTGTAATCCTTAATTTATGATGTTTATTTCCCTCTGCAGAGGATATTCTATATATTAAAAATCATATGTTCCTGTGTTGCAGTTTCTACAAGTGTCCAGAAATGTTCCAAGATTTAGTGACTCATCACACGATATTCACATACGCTATGATTTCATTCTCAACAGGTAGGCTGAAACAATTTACCCACTAGAAATAGACTTTATGAGTACTAACAGTTTACAAAATCGTTTAGATGCTCATTTTATCATTTTAGGATGATAAACTCTGCTGCCTTCAAATGCTTTAATATGGCTGTGAAATTTGACCCAATGTTGTTTAAATGTTGGACCACCGTCTTCAATATTGGCTCGACATTATAACAACAACAGACCAGATTTTCAGACCTGTGTATAAACGACAGTCGCAATTGCTAAATATTTTGGGTCTTTCACCCTTTTTGGACATGTCTCCAGCCTACATGAAGCCAATGACTTAGCCAGGGAATGATAAAAGTTAGGGGAGTCCAAATCTACTTATTGTTGGGCCATGACAGGGACTGGGGCCCGCCCACAATAAATTTGGTGACCACTCTGTGGCCTAATTCAGATTTCTAGGCTGTGATTAATAATAAATGTTTTGTCCTGGTCAATTGTCATAAATTTTCCAGATGTTGCCAAATTGTACCTGGAATTGTTATCTGTCAGTGCTATTAACCCTTGTCCTGCTAGGCTCGTATATAGTCATGTGTGTTTGCGAGTAATTTTTCAACCAAAGAAATTCGCACCCAAAGAAATTTGCACTGAGACTGAAATATGTTAACCCTTAGCTATGTTAGCACACTGATGTCGACTACAGTAGACATTCTGTGTTTTTATTTATAGCACCTGCATAAACAGTTGTTGAAAATATAATATGCTTTCGATCTTGAACACTGATAGATGTTGGGACTTAATTTCACAAATAACACAAATTATTAGTCACTTGAAGTTAGTGGGACACAACTTCGAGAGGCTGAAAATTGAAATTTCTTAGATCAGTGCTCTAAGGGTTAAGAATTTATAGAAATAGAATGAATTGATTTTGTTCAAAAATATTGTTTTTTTCGAATTGTGTTCTCAAAATTTTTAATGCAATAAAAAATGAAAAGTGATAATTCAAAAGGACAAGAGTTGATTTATCTTTATACCTCAGATTCTGACGTATAAATTCGATCCCCGCACTGAAATAATTAAAATATTCATAATGGCCATAACATCTTATGTATTCAAATGAAACGGAAAGAGCTAATCAAAGCATTTATGATGCTCTTAAATTGACAGAAAACCCTTTGCACTCGATGTTTTATACAATAATATTTCGGCATTGTAAGGGTTAATGACAGAACCATTGATTGTGGACATTGTGAATACAAATTTAATTGCGAACAATTTTAAACACCAATATTAAGTACCACTAAAATTGATGAACTCAGTTAATTAATAAAATAGATAAATTGGTCAATGTCTCTAAACTTTATAAACAGAAATATTTTCCGTAGTTTGAAGCATTTTCTTGAAATAAAAAATAGAAACAAACAGTTCAGCTTGACAAAGGTCATCTGCTTGTACAACCAACCAGCATATTTCGTTGAGCTGAGCATGACCACAATCAATTAGCTACATAGCTGTGACACACTGCCATTATCCATACTATGTCATCACATGATGTGGATCACATAGAGTGACCTGAGCAAAATGAGGATAAAAAATACACCCTTATAACCCCTGAATACACCCTGCTACACGAGTCATTTTAGCAGTCTGTCCACTGATTGATGAACTAGATTTATGCCAAATGTGTAGTCTTAAAACACAATTTTTATTTTCAATGTTTTTGGTAACCAATTGACATACAGTTTACTTTTTAAGTAGGCCCACATTTTACATGTTTTAAAGATTAAATTCTTTGTTTATTTGTCTGTGTGAATAAATTAAAAAAATTCAAGTGGAATTATGATTTAAGTGTTATATTGTAGCGCTTTTACGGTTAAATGTTGAAATTTTAAATGTAACTTTTGATTCGCAGGAACAAAATTGATTAGTTACAGATATTAGATAACATTATGACTTGTCCAGCTGAGCCGATATATGTTAACCAGCCATAAAATCCCAGTAAAATATAAGCCAAAATATTTAAATTCAATGTATTGGGTAATACATTTTAAAAGAAATGTCTATTTAATTAAATATAAATAATTTTCGTCATTTTCATTTGAGAATTAGGAGCTGGTAATTCAATAGTTTAAGATACATACATGTATCTATGCCTATTTTAAATAAATAGAAATCATTTTCCTTATTTAAATCTCAAAATTGGGAACTAGTAATTCCAGCTGCAAATGAATGCAAAATACTGACTAATTTCCTCTGTTACACACACATATTATTATGTAGCATTGCCCCCGAATTGTGTAGCAAAACTGCTCCCGCTACACCAGAGAGGGTATATGCATATAGGCTCTTTGGCACCAGAGGATTCCCTGGTAAAGTGTTTATAAATGCGGCACCATTCCTTCCACAGAACATGTGTTGCTGGCATCAGGGTGCTGATGACAGATCTGGCTAGATAATGATCAGCAAACACGATATACTGTAACAATGTTGTTTTAATGGCGGGCCAGCGTCGAAGACGTTGGGACAACAATAAAACACCGTTAACACGTGTATCGTGTTTGCTTGATAGCATCAAGCTCCTCTCACAAAACACCACACGTTCGCGGTGTTGGTTTAATGTTGGGCCAGCGTCGCAGACGGCGCCCTAACATTTAAACAACGTTGATTTAATGTTGTTCTACCATCTACATTGGTTCAACATGATCTATTGTTTATTGGGATACACCCAATGCTTTTGTAATGCTGGCCCGGCGTAGCAGATGGTGGGCCAACGCTATATAATCGCCGGGTCAGCTCTCGTGTTCATTAGGAATTTCTGGTAGATTATGTTTTTCAGTTCTCAGTAAACACTGTTACACCACTCGTCGACCCAATGATGTAGGCCTATTAGTGTTGGCCGGCATCGCAGACGGTGAACCAATATTGGGTCGACATGGCGTATTTGATGTGCAGTTCTGGTGGAGTGATTTCCTATATAATATATGGTAGACTTTTTACTGCCCAAAATAGCTGTGCTTGGGAGAACAGATTATTGCATCATTATCCACCTCCCGAGGTTACTGTGAGTTATTGGTTACCATGGTTACTGGTACTGACAGTATGTGTGATTTGGTTGTTGAGAGTACAGCTGTATAAATTTATGCTTTTAAGTTCTTGGCACAGCGAAGATATATCACAAAACTTTCGCAGATTTTTATCCAAACTGCATTTTAGCACTTAGGTTAAACATGGAAAATTCACCCTGTGCAAGATCAATGTTGGTACACGTACGGCACTGGCCCAACATTAATACAGCACAAGGATGGTCAATGTAAATCATTAGCTTTTATTCCCACTAGACAATTTAAATATAAATGGACTTCTAATGGACTTCAGCGAAGTTTTTCTAAAGTTTTAAAAGATCATGATCGATTTGAAGATTCTAATAGCTGGATTCCGATGACCCCTGAATATTTACATATTCATGATACTGTTGTATTCCCCATCTCGCATGTTGAAACTATTTGTCATACCCAGCACACTCAAGCGGTGAACAAATGTAGAATTAACTCTTAACCCTTTAACCGCCGGTGTCGCATATATTCGGGTTTTCATTTTTATTAGCACATTAAGAACCATACCACCTTTTAAACATGTTAAAGATAAAAAATGACATCAGTCAGCAATATTTGAAAACAGTTGACTTCCATTTTGTCAAATCTGAATAATTTCACTCACTTGAAGTTGTGGATCGCGTCAGCGAGACACAATTTCAAGTGTGTGAAAATTCAGATTGAATAATTCGGCGGTTGAAGGGTTAAAGCGCTGAAATAATTTCGTATATTATAAGCCATGGAAACTAAAGAGTTTTTTCAATTTGAAATCATTACAAATCTCTGAGTTAGCTCTTTCCGCTTCATTTGAATACCGTACCTAATGTTATGGGTCTTCGGCCATTAAAAATATTTTTACTCTTACAGTGCGGGGATAGATTTTAGTCGTCAGAATCTGACGTCTAGCGTCTGAAGTCTATCCCCGCACTGTAAGGGTTAATGTTGGCCCATGGTCGGAGACGATGGGCCAACATTAAAACAACACTGGTTGGGCCTTTCGTGTACCTAGCAAACACGAAACATTCACCCAATGTTCGTTCAATGTTGGCCCATCATCTCTCATTTTGAAACTGCCGTGTATTCATTAAACAAGGAACGTTGAGCCAGAGCTATTTTAATGTTGTTCCACCGTCTGCGACGTTGTCCTAACATTAAACCAACATTGTTTCAACGTGCCGTGTTTATTTGACAATTTCAACATCGCTTGCTGAGCATTTTTAGCAGTATTAGACTACCTGTACATGACTTCACCAGGTGTTTTTATAATGTATTAAGTGCCAGGTCACGACGCGTGGTATATATATACACTGGCTTGTTTTTATTTCTCCCTCTATTTTCATGCCCGTATGGCGTGCCATACCTGGTTGGTGTGTGCGGTACATGTGCACCGAGAACTGGTGATTGGCAGGGTGGTTCGCACATGCGCGTGCCGGCTTTCCGAGGCGGTTTGTTGGGCAGCATATTTGTTAGTCATGGGGCTCCAGAGGATAAATTCTACAGCAGTATCAGCAAATGTCATATTATGTCATTTTAAGTCAATGGGCCGTTGCGGGCTGTCAGATATACTTTTCAGAAAATCTTAGGATACTTAATTCCCTTTATCCTTTAAGAAACATATGGCATTTTATGAAAGAAATGAAGAATTTTTTTTATTTCTCATCAAAGTTCTGAGATTTCGTAGCACCTGAGCAGATTTTTGTACCAGTTGGTATTTTGTAAATTCAAGTCAATAGTGTTCACAACAAGAGGAAATGAATACGGCAGAATTTCACACATCAATGTAAAAAAACTTGGACATCTGGTTCCAAACTCACTTCATATGTGATGAAATAAATTTATTTTTATCATATTATGAAAGAAATTTAACATATAACAGAAAAATTAAATAGGTTAACCGTTTCTGAACTAATTCTAAGTGCTATTTTCTGGATTCAAATTCCATTTCCAATACAAGAGACCACCCCTGACACGCTCTGACCAATTATAATTTGTAGTCACTTGATTATGTATCTCCCTTTCGTGATCCACAACTTTAAGTGTGTGAACATTTAATACTCATGATTTATTTTTAATTTGAGATCAAACATTTGCAAATCTTGATGTTGAAACACATTTCATTCTCAATAACCGTTGTTTAACCTGGTAATAAAATAGACTAAAACGGCTATAGTTGTACTTGCAGCTTAGTTGTAAAGGTTAAATACACAGAAAGTCAACACGACTAGCAAATGATGATTTAACGTTGGACCACCGTCTTCTAATCTACGCTGGCGCAACATTAAATCACCATTTGTTGAACGTGTCGTGTTTGGTGGGATCTTATGGTTTTAAAAGTAAGCAAACATGATTCATTGACACTTTGTTGTTTTAGTGCCGACTCACCGTCTACGACGCTGGCCCAGCATTGAACCAACAATAGGTGAATTGTTTGCTGGGTAGATAATAAAACAATATAATTCCTTGTATCATTGGTGATATTATATACCCTGATGACATACGCGCAATGCGAGTGGCCTGGTTCAGCAGGGTAGATAATATAGGGCCTAAGCCCAATCTTGGTTCAATGTTGGCCCACCGTCTACGCCGCTAGCCCTACATTGAACCAACACTGGGTGAATGTCTCTTTGTTTGCTGGGTGGAGCATATTCCTCCTTGCATCATTGGTGATATAAAACCTATGTTCGTTCAATGTTGGCCCACCGTCTACGACTCTGGTCCAGCATTGATCAGACAATGGGTGAATGTCTTTGTTTGCTGGGTAGACATTAAAACATATTTTCCTTGTATCATTGTATTAAGATTACTTGACTTCTATGTTCGGGAGACCTTACTTACAGCCTCTGTGACAATGATGGCACAATGCCGGTCAATGCCGGTCCAGCGTCATAGATGATGTTCCAGCCTTACGCCAACACTGGGTTGTGCTGGCTAGCGTGCCTGTTGGCTATCGTTGTCTAGCCGTATACTTATCCGAAGTAAACAAACAGACTGAGATATGTACATGCTCCACCTCGACCCCTATGTAACCATATAACTCCTTAGCTTCTACATGTACGGTAATTAATGCTTATGACCCTTTAACCCCCAAACATGTTACAGGTGATCTATCACCTCTTATAGGGTATGAATAATTATGCCCTTATATGGGGTGATTGGCTATCATGTGACCCTCTCAGAGGATCACATGATCTCCAATCACCCCATATAATGTGACCCTCTCGTCACATGATAGGCAATCACCCCATATAAGGAAACACTTGTGCCCCATCTTGTGGCAACTTTGATTTATTTGTCACAAATTTATTCATACTATATAAGGGGTGATAAATCACCTTTAAAGTACTAAAATGTTTTGGTATATAACCATAAACTCCAAAGGTTTTTTTCCACTTGAAATCATCTTAAACTGTTAAATGTGAAAAACATTGAAAAACATTGAGTTAGCACTTTCTGCTTCGTTTGAATACCATGAATATAGGTCTACCTCCATTATACATATTTTTCATCTTCCAGTGTAGAGATCGACTTTAGATGTCAAAATCTGACGTCTATAGAAATCACATTCTGTACCTTAGTTAGGCCTCTTCAAAACCGCACTATATTGCCGCATATTACAATATGCGCCCTTCATATGAGCAGCTCATATGAAGGGCGCAAACATTTTTTATTGATGTTAACTGTTTATGAGCTCATAATGAGCAGTTGATGTGAACTGTTTATGAGCTCATTATGAGCTCATTATGAGCTCATAATGAGCTCATAAACAGTTCACACCAATAAAAAATGTTTTTTTATATCAGCCTAAACCCTCGAAGTGCTTATTTAAAGTAAGTGGGTCGTTATGATTCGCTGAGTAAACATTTAGTGCACCCACTACAATGGCATGGGTATGCGTGCGCAGCATAGTGACCTAAGTGAAGGTACACACTGAAGTGGGGTCTTCGTAACGTAAATATTTTGAGTCCGAGAAGCATAACGACCCTAGTCATTTTTAATATGTTTATGAAATAGGAATGAAATGAGTGTTTGAACATCAATATTTTGACATTTTTGCTCTCAAATTAAACAAATATATGAGTTATTTTTCAACCACTTGAAATTGTGGGTCGCGGTAGGGAGACACAACTTCACGACAACGGGGATAAAAAATTATTTTATAACGACACAGCCTATACCATGTTTACATCGTCCGTACCCTCAATAAATTAATTAGTTTGATATGCGTCAGTTGATTGGATATTAACCGTTTAAGCCCCCACTATGCATTAAAGCATCATTTTACATCACTGAAAACATACTTAATTTTCCTACAACTAAGGGTTTTAGAATGAAATTTACTATGGAACTGGTTTACCAATACGTGGTAATTTTCTTAAATTTTTGAACAACAACAAGTCATCTCCATCCATTACAAGTCGAGAATTGCGGCAGCAATTCGCGGCTTGTAGTGGATGGAGATGGCTATGGTAAATTCAGACTTGAAAGGGTTAAAGGAACTATATTGTACAATGTTAGCGGCGGGAGGTGATGGGTTAAAACGCTCATCGATTTTCTATAATTTGTATTCTCCTCGATGTCTCAGTGGCGGATCCAGAGGGGGAGGGGGTAAATAATAAAAAAATGCCAAAATGTCAGTATTTGACACAGAAAATTTACCAGGGTATTGGCTCAAGTTGAGGCACTACCTTAGTAAATTTAGAATATCGATCCCCCATATATCAGTATATCATGTATATAGAGCCTAATAGCTGAGAAAAAAAAATTGTTTGAATTGCTGCCCAAATTCCTACGTCAAGCTGAATTTCAAAATATGTTGATAGTATCATACAATATCCAAATACCAGCCTTTAATCTTTCATGCATTTATTTTAAAATTGGGGCGCCTAAAACATGTAAAACGAAAGGAAAACAATAAACTGTTAACATGATAAATGCAATTAAAATGTGTAGTTTTGTGAATAATAACTTACTGAAAATATTTTAAGGCAATTCTCAGGATTTAGAAAATTTAAATATTATGCATGTTATTTGTTGATTACAAACCAGCTACATTTCATTCATCAGTCGCAGTGGGACAAGAGTTCAATGGACTACTGTGTAGTGGCTCAATATAGATGGATAATCAGTTGTTCAGTGAACTTTTTGAACTCGTTCAGTATTTAGTGAACGGCTCTAACGGTAAACCTTATCTAGATGTCTGTCTTCAATCTCCTACATCGTTTGTTTACATTCCACATTTGCTGCCTCAGTGTGCCATACCCTTCCAAATCAAAACAATGTAGCCCCAGCAAACGCAAGACATTGACGGGAATGCTGGATCAATGTTGGTCCACCGCCTACGACGTTGGCCTGACATTGATCGAACATTTGACAAACGTCTTGTGTTTGCTGGGGTTTGCATTTGTAATTATTAGCTACATTTTTAGTTTGAAAGTTATATACATATTGTGCGAGTTGTTTTGGAAACCCGTAATTGTCCTTACTATTTCGGCACAGGGGCGCGTTTTTGGTACGTTATTTTCCAGATTTCTTGTGACCTAATTCCTGCCGCTTAACTCTATTAAAACCTACATTTTTAGTACGCTTCGCATCAAATTTAGCGAATTTTAGTTTGAGAGTTACCGGTATATATATTGTTCATGTGTTCTACCTGCGAAACTAATAACATGAAACAGTCAATCACAAAGATTTATATTTACAATAGTGTGATCTATAATCTATAATTACGTTAATAGAAGTGAGGAACAAATGGTTACATTTCCCACCCGTGTGGAGCCACTTAACATTGATGCATGCCAGGCGTGGGTGTCATGGCAACCGGTCTTGACTGCTACAGTCTCGCTCTGTGTATACTGCCCCCCCCCTCTGCCGTTGGTTCAGCACTGGGCCAATGTCTCCGATGCTGGTCCAGCACTCGGCCGGCGGTTCTCATGCGTTGCCTTAACTTGTCTACACGCTGTGTTTTTTGTATCAAGCCTCTAGTTACAGACTGTTACATGTATCATGTGTATGGCCTACACTGAATAGTTACAATATAACCTGCCCTGGGCAAACATGTTCCCTCTAACGACTATAGTAACTATGCCTACTGCATTTCCAAACACCCAATGTTGTTTAAATGTTGAGCTACCGTCGATGAATCCGTCCCAGTATTAAAATATTGTAGTCAATGTCTTATGCCTGCATTGCGATCCCAGACCTGTAAAATGTTGTATATATTATACCACTTCAGAAAGTGGTATTAACGATATCGTGTCTTGAAACTGGAACTACAATGCCATTTACTGAGATAAAGTCAAGAGAAAATACTAGTAATTCAACATTGCATGCAAGAAAATTATACTTCAAAATTCAAATTGTACTTTCAGGTGTAGATATTCCTTTTGGGATTAAAAGGTCATTTAATTACCTTATACCTGCATACCCAGTAAGCACGATACATGGAACCAATGTTGGGTCAATGTTGGCCCATCGTCTACGCCGCTGGGCCAACATTGACCCAACATTGGTTCACAGTATCGTGTTTACTGAGTAATGATCCCTGAGCAGTAAATGGCTTTATATACCACTCCACAAAGTGATAAGGATATAGAAGTGAATTTTCGATTTTTTATCATTTCTTCTTGAAACTGGTACTACAATGTCATTACTGAGATAATTATAAGAGAAAACACTAGTAAATTCAGTATTGCATTGTACTTCTAAGTAGCCCCCTTTGGAATGAACCACTGAATTATTTTCATATAAAGCATGGATTCTGACGTCTAGACCCGATCCCGCACCATAAGGGTTAAATAGTCATTTTATCACATTATACCAGCAACATTTTACTGGGTCTGATCTCCACTTCTATGGTCTGATACATTCACCACAAAGGATTTTATTGCATAATAAATCAGACAGACCTAGTTACAAGCATGACTGATTTTACATTTCTCTACACACACAATCTACAGGGTACAATATATTACAGTACTCAGACTACTAATACATAGGGTACGGATTTGATTATTTGTTTGCAAACAAAGTAGGCCCCTATGTCAAAAATCCTAAAATATCAGAAAAAAATGCCATTTCACCATTGTGTCTAATTTTTAAGACTAACAACATTACACTTCCAAAGATAAATGTAAAAAAATACATTTAATTTTCTTTTTTGCTAATAAATATTTTTTTCCTTGCCTGTATCCTCACTTTTAGAATCTCCTAAAAATGTTTTAACACTTTCAAGCCTGCATTTACCATCGTCATCTTTATCCACTACAAGCCGCCGCGAATTGCTGTCGCAATTCTCGACTTGTAGTGGATAAAGATTTGATGTGGTTTAAAAATTTAGGAAAATTACCATGTATTGGTAAACCAGTTTCATTGGAGTTTTCATTCTAAAACCCTTGGTTGTAGGAAAATTAGGTCTGTTTTCAGGGATGTGAAATGATGCTTTAATCAATCGTGAGGGCTTAAATGGTTAAAACATTCAGAATTTATCTCCTAATTTTCCCCCCATTATATGCATATAAAACTCTTTTAAAAAAATCTATAAAACACATTATGAAATACATGTACGCGTGACCTTGCAAAAAAGGCGGTCAATGTAGTGTATTATGCAGCAGTCAACGAATTTCCCGACACCCCCCACCGCGGGGCTATGTGGGGGATTTGCTTTTTGGGTGTCCCAAAAACACAAAAGTCCCCACAACCAGGGGCACATTTTATGTCAGAACCTCCTGATAACCCCCAGGTAAAACCCCAACCCAACAGGGTGGGATAAATCTCCTGGTTTGCATTTATAAATGATTTCTATCAATAATAATCATTATGTGACAGCAGACCCCGCTCATTGCATAACATTAGCATTTTAAATTAATATTAGGCCACAATTATACTACAATTTGTAATCAACTAGGCTACTTAGTGGCCTACATGGCTAACGCCCCTCACCTCCTGCCATGAGCTTGAACATGGCTGACGCCCCTCACATCACCTTGAACATGGCTGACGCCCCTCACACCACCTTGAACAGGGCTGACGCCCCTCGCCCCCTGCCATCACATTGAACATGGCTGACGCCCCTCACATCGGCTTGAACATGGCTGACGCCCCAACCTCCCTCCCCCCTGCCATCACCTTGAACATGGCTGACACCCCTCACCCCCCTTGTCATCACCTTGAACATGGCTGACGCCCCTAACCCCCCATCACCTTGAACATGGCTGACGCCGCTCACCCCTCCCATCGGCTTGAACATGGCTTACTCCCCTACCCCACCTTCCATCACCTTGAACATGGCTGACACCCCTCACATCACTTTGAACATGGCTGATGCCCCTCACCCCTCCCATCACCTTGAACATGGCTGGCGCCCCTCACCCCCCTTGTCATCACCTTGAACATGGCTGGCGCCCCTCACCCTCCATCACCTTAAACATGGCTGACGTCCCTCACCCCCCTCCCATCACCTTGAACATGGCTGACGCCCCTCACCCCCCCCCCCCCCCTCTCATCACCTTGAACATGGCTGACGCCCCTCAATCCCCTCCCATCACCTTGAACATGGCTGACGCCCATCAACCCCCTCCCATTACCTTGAACATAACATGGCTGGCGCCCCTCACTCCCTGCCCATCACCTTGAACATGGCTGACGCCGCTCAACCCCCTCCCATCACCTTCAACATAGCTGACGCCCCTTACCCCCTCCCATCACCTTGAACATGGCTGATGCCCCTCACTCCTCCCTCCCTGTCATCACCTTGAACACGGCTGACGGCCATCACCTTGAACATGGCTGACACCCCTCCCATCACCTTGAACATGGCTGACGCCCCTGCACTTCCTCCCATCACCTTGAACATGGCTGATGCCCCTGCACCCCCTCCCATCACCTTGAACATATATGACTGTCGCACATCAACCCCTCCACTGAATTTGAACATGACAGCTTCAATGTTTTGTAAAATTAAAACTTTTATTTTATAGCAGTCACTTGAATAGTCAGAATGATTTTTAATATAGACAAATCCCGTGATTCCAATCTGGGGACAAAACTTGAGAAAACCCCCACACCCCAGGGGCTTGAACAAACAGCAAACCCAAGGTAACCCCCGCGGTAACCCCCAGGCTGCCCCGCGGTGGGGTGGGTCGGGGAATACATTGACTGCTGCATTAGTAAGGCCTACCAATGGGCGGTGGTTATATGAAAACCATAAACAGATGACTGGGAATTTCCACAATTCTGTGGTGTAGATTGAATGACAGCATCAGAGTGGTGATGTGACTATTAGTCATCAAAGCTCTCTATAGCCATAAATATCATGAAAATATCAGTAAATATTCAAAATAACCGTTAGTCTGACTAGTCACTACTGGGGCCTATTCAACCCACCAAGTTCATCTTATTTAAATTTTCACCCACTTAAAGTTGTGTGATACTAACACCAATTACAACTTTACGTGGGTGAAAATTACTCATTTGTTTCACTTGATGCCAAACATTTACAAATTTTGATGTTTAAACACACATTAAACACAATAACAATGAATTAATTATTCAAAATATACTGTGAAACCGATTTATCATTAACCCTTTCAAGCCTGAATTTATCATCTTCATCAACTACAAGCTGCAAATTGCTGTAGCAATTCTCCACTTGTAGTGGATGAAGATGAATTGAAGTGGGTGACAGATGAAAAAATATACTGATATTTTTAAAACAGTTCCATGAAAATTTTCGTTCTAAAACCACCAGGTTCCAGGAAATTAGCTCATTCTTCAGGGATGCAAAATGATGCTTTAATGCAGCGTGAAGAATTAAAGGGTTAAAACAACTAATCGTGCTCTAGCAGTTAACCCTTTTGCTGTTAGAACTGTATATATTTTGTTTATATATACACGGTTTCAAGCATGTTTCAGATCAAAAGAAATATCACTAAATTTGGTAAAATCGTTTTGGATAGATCCACAGTCAATCCAATATAACTATTTTTCATCATTTGAATTGGAAAGTGTGTTAGTAATTCCAGCTTGGAATGAATGAATGAAAAAAAACCCCAAATAATTCAGGCTCAGGGACTAAAGTGCTATTCAGAGAGGCAACAGCCCAGAGAACCAATAACTTCAGACAATTACAGAGAGGTGACAAAATAGTAAGGCACTGGCAGTATACTGTTAAACAGGCAGTCTGATTTTTCTTGGCTCCCCGCCAACTGCTCCGGGATTGTTCCAGCCAGTACCAGACTTTGACCCACTGTGGAATTAAAATTGGGCCAGCAATGTAGACAGTGGCTTAATATTAAGTCACAGTTGGTCAGTGGCTTTTTTTTCTGGGGTGTCGCCTTGTGTGCATATCTGGGCATTTTGTACTTCAGGAATACTTGATATTATTTTAGTTGTACATGTATAACAAACAAACTGGTACATGTATACCTATTTTAGTTGAATAACAAACATACTGATACATATTTCAGTTGTGTAACAAATATTTATGATACATACATATGATTTTAGTTGTGTAACAAACATACTGACATGTATACATATTTTGTTTTGTTTACAGGTTACTTCATATATGATTTCATTGACATCATCCTGAACAACAAGCTGAAGAAGATGTGGGAGTTGCTCGCTCATCACATAGCGGTAAGTCTAGCTTTTTGGCAGAGGTGCTCACAATAATTGTAATCCCTTTAATGAAATTGCATATTTTTTATAGAAATTTTCCCCAAAGCTTTTTCGTGTGTCACAATTATTGTATCTGCAGAAATTGTACACATTACATTTACTTTCTGGTGTTTTCACAGATTTTTACTAAAGCGTCTTATGTTTCACTTAAAAATGATTTACAGTTTAATAATATGGAAGGGAATTTCAGAAAATTTGTCTGAAAAATCTTGTACTAGAGCTTGAAAACTTTGAAAGTGCTTATATGCTACACAATTTATTCGAGGCTTTGAAAGTGCTTGAAAAATGGAATATTTAATAAAAAGTGGGCCTACTTGAAAGTCTTTTTTGAATTTTGACCGAGTATCCACGCCATCAAATCATTTTGCAATTGTTGTGATTTTTCCAAACTGAATTCTGCAGTGACCTTTTATAAGAAATCTGTTCATTTGTATATGAAATGCCAATTTTGGGGAATGGCTATTTAGTCTCCCATAGGAGGTTTGCTGCCTATAAAAGTAGCTGCCCATAGAGCTCTACTGCATTTTAACCTTTACAATGCTAACTCACTGTAATTGTGAATGAGAGAAGTATTTAAACATCAATTAATTTTCACACACTTGAAGTTGTGGGTTGCAGTAGCGGGATACTCCTTGAAGTGGGTGAAAATTCAATTTAGTGCTCTAAGAGTTTAAAACATGCCTAAGTTGCAGGAAAGAAATGATAGACAGTGAATAATGTTTGTTACATAATGTAGTTTTATTGATATAATATTATAGCTATGACATGATTATTACTCAGTGTGACTGGGATAATTTTGATGGGTATATAAATCAGATTTCTTATTTTATCTATCATGTTTTCATCTGTTTTTCAGGTCGCCTCGATCTTCTGGTATAATCTTGTCTACTGCCAATGCATTGCGTATAATGTGATAGCCCTGCTCGCCGAAGTCAACAGCATTTTCCTGCACTCTAGGAAACTCCTCCAGATGTGTCAGTTTCATTTCAAGCACTGGCTCTACAGAATCAACTCCTTCATTAACATCATCACGTTTGTCGTGTGTCGTTTTGGCGGTCTGGTCGCCATTATTTACGGGATGCTCTACATGCGCCATCGTGTATCTCCCGTCTACTACTACATGCTCTCCGCCTCCATGATCGTCATGCCGACCGTCAATGTTATCTTGTTCTGGCGGCTGTTGAGAAACGACTATTTGCGTGGCTACTGTGGACAGAGCGCCACAACCAAGGATTCCAATAATTATGAAAACTCTGTGGTGCATAACATTAACAATAATGAGAGTAAACCTCATGCTATCAATGCCAATGGCTTCCACCGGACTATATCCAACAAAAAAGTAGATTAAAATCAGCAAGATTATGTACATTTTTATGGTTTGTGATAAAGGACCATTGGAGACTGAGAAAAAAGCTTCATCTTCCATCTGAACCAGCCAGAGCCAGTAAGAACCAGTCCGAACCAACTGGTTGAGAAACGGCCAGAGCCAGTAAGAACCAGCCAGAACCAACTGGTTGAGAAATGGTCAGAACCAGTGAGAACCAGCCAGAACCAACTGGTTGAGAAACAGCCAGAACCAAGCGATTGAAAACAATCAACAGATGTTTTTCAGAATTTGTGTTGGCAAAAATAGATTTCCCAACCTACGTATCTCTTGTTTGTTGTTTCTCTTATATGTGAACTTAGTTGACATTTCAATAATTATTTTGCAACATCAAAAACAAGAGCCGGTCTATTGTGTTAACTGGGTGGAGACTAGAAATCTGATCTGTAACCTCGTCACTGGTGCACCATTCTGACCTTTTTACCTTCTGGCTACTTGTATAATAATCACTGAAAATAAATAATCACCGGGACTGTAATTTTAGTTCTCAAATGCCTTTTTGAAATGAGGGATTTTGCTGACTCATCGGTCTAATCATTGTACTGATGCCACATACCTGAGATTAAATGGTTATAATGCCATTAGAAACCAGAAAGTGCCATTATAAACCCAGAGTAGGAAAATAAAGAAATGGGCCTTAACTCTTCAAACGTTACATTATACAAATTCAATTTTTTACCCACTCCAAGTTGTGTCTTGCTACCGCGACCCACAACTTCCAAGTTGATAAAATACTTGCATTTGCATAGCATGAATCAAAACATATGTAAATAGTAAATTTAGTAGATTCAATGCGGATTTCTGATTCAAATATTTTTGTTTGACAAATATAAAAGTATAAAAAGGTTATAAATGCAGTTAGCACTTTATTGGACAACACGTTAAGGCTTTTTTCATTATCATCATTTCTGAAATCGGGCCAACATTATAATTCTATACACGGTCCGTTTACCCAGGTGCGGTTCTACCCGGCACACCAGGATGCGGTTCCTTGTGGTACACACAGGTGCTGTTTCTTGTCAAACTGAAATTCATACTTAATATATCAGAAGTATGTTCAACAAATTAATCTGGCCGGTTCAGATGGAGAGATCGGTACTTAGCTGGTACGTGTATTTAAACCAAGCCTATGTGTATATGTGTGGAATATACAAACGTTTAACGAGGTTAATGTCTGTATGTATATTTGATTGATACATTATGGAATGTGCTATATGTGTACATGTGTGTATAGTACTAAAACTATAGCGATAGATTAACTATTAACGATCAGCGACAAAATTAGTTAGTAGGTAGGTACCATACAAATGAATATAATTTTGCACATTTAATTTTCACTGAAAAATTAGAATTCAACCATAGATGGTTAGGTGGATCCCAGCTAACACGAAGCGTTGGCACAATGCTTGGCTGATGTTGGGCCAGCGTCGTAGATGATGGGCCAATGTCCGTCCAACATGCTGAAAACAACATGTCACTTTGAACTATCGCCATGCCCCCCCCCCTTTCCTGGCTATCCGCCCCCCCCCTTTCCTGGCTATAATCTACCACTGAACCTGTGTCAAAATCCTTGATGACACCTAATCACTGGTGCCGCGCATTCACACCTATTTCGTAATGAGTGATGGTTGTGGCAATGCCTTCACATAATGGTCTTTATTGTTTACACAATTGACTCTACTTACTACTACTACTTCAGCCTATTCAACTGATGTTATAATGATAAAAGCCAAAGTAACTAAATTTATCCATATCAATTGTCCAGAGCAGGCGGCAGCGCACCCATTGGCAACCGGCGATATTGGCGGCCTAATTTGAAAACCTTGCTACTTATTTGCAATCTTAATTTGGGAAATAAATGACTAGCTCGCTGCCAAAGGTGCCCCAAATGATAAGTGGTGCCACAGCCCTTCTGAATCCTAGAAGAAGCATTAGGGTTTTTTTCCAATCCTTCAGTGCAATGTTAGCTCCTGGGTATTCAACAGCTATCAAAGCGTAGGATTGGGCCTACGATTGCTTTATATTGAATCAGATTGCTTAAATTATCTTCAAGATACAACAAATTTTCCAGCAATTGGAGTAGTTAGTAGAGATGCATTCACACATATGGAGAAAATATCATAACTTGAAGAGAATTGCAACAACAACCAACCATATTTTATGTTATCAAATTACGAATTCTTGGCTCAAGAATTCTGGTTTTAATTGGTTCAGCATATCTGAATTTTGCCATCATCTTCAAGCTAATGGTGCAAACTCATTTCTTAAAGTCGTGACTGTACCATTTTTTACACATGTTGTTTAAAGTTAAGCTCAACTGAACCATGTTCTTTTTTCTTATGTTTACATGTATGTTGTGTAAAACATAGCTGTTGTCTGTTGGAACCATGTCTGTTACTGTTATGTTCTTATGTCAGATAAAATGATTTGATTGTCAGATAAGGGATGTCGCTACATTTTATACAATTTGGTGGGTATGGAAATTATGTAGACAGAAAGTACGGAATCAGCATTATCAAATGATTCGACAATTTATGTTTTATAGAAGAATGCCAACAAGTCATATCGCTTATTTTTGCTATCGCTGGCCAGTCGGGGTCATAAAATCTTGTTTTAAGGTTTTTAAATAAATTGTGTACATGTAGAATTTAGTGAGGGAGAGTTTATTCATTGACATAGTCATCACATTAGGAATCGCTTACTATTTTAGATTATCACCTTTTTGTACAGAGAGTATTATTTCACAGATCCGAACCATTCTGATTTCTCTCATCAAATTAGTGCTCTAAAATGTTGATAATTTTCCCAAATATTAAAAAAAAGCAAAAGTTAGATAAGCATTGGTGCACTTCCAAAAAATATTTTTTTGGTGCTTCAATTGGAATGTGTTCAATGCTTTATAAAACTGGCAATACAAATTTAATTAACAATTCTAGAACCAAAAGGTGATATGTGCAATTAAACAAGTAGGTGTTACCGGGTATATCCGTTCACTTTCGGTTGGACAAATTGGCTGAATAAATAGTGCCTCTTCCATTTGAAACTGGAAATCATGTCAGAAATTACGACTTGAATTTTTTTAATAAATGTGCGTCAGAGGAGTAGGCCTAATGTATGAACATAAGTGGATAAGTAAATTTATTTCAGCATAATCTCGACTGTTTTTCGAGAGCAATTCATTTAAGCCCATGCTGCCTCACTGCGTTAGCACTTCCATTCAGATTATTACTATTATTATCATTTAACTACTGTACATCAATAATTATACCTCAGCTTTATCTTGATGTGAAAATATTTCTGAACAAATGACAAAAAATGTAATATATTATGATTCTTATTATCCAATTGTGTGCCGCCTAGAGTTTATTTTGTACCACTATTGATAAAGTTTGTTACACTGTAATCGTGGTTTGAGTGAAGTGCACATCTTATGAATATGCACGTGGTTTAAATGTTGATATTGTACATCTCACAAAGACACTTTTAACAGATTAATGGGAAGGTTTCACTCAGTTTGTCCATGTGGGGTGGAGCCCATCAAGTGTATCTATGTTATCTGACAGGGTTCCCGCTTCTTTTGTCCGCCTTGCCTTTGATATCTGATGGGGGGTACTACTTGTATCTTACGCGTAATTTTTGTATTTGTGTCAATTTAGTGTCCGTATTTACTTGTATGATAACCTGCCAACTGGCGTTTGCTATGAAATAATCCTCCCCACACAATGCTCTTATCAAACCTGCATGGTAACAATACTCCTTTCTTTTTGTGAACTCTTTATCACAATGAACAGTGGTGACTGAAATGACATTCTCATGTTGTATTTTTAAATATTAAAGAATGGCTTTCTCTCCTTGACTCTCAAGTGCTGAACTTAAATAAATACTAAATACTCTTAACTCCTGGAGTGCTGAATTCTTTTTTCATTATAAAAAAAATCATTATAACTTTCTTAGTTAGCTCTTTTTGATTTATTAGAATACCTATATGTCTACGACCATTAGAAATATTTTATTCTTACAGTGCGGGGATCGACTTTAGCAGATCTGACGTCTACAGTCGTCAGATTCTGACGTATAAAGACGGTCCCTGTGCTGTAAGGGTTAACCCTTATCCTGCCAAATTAATTTATATGAATTTTCAACCAATTTTGTGGTCTAATCAGCTAATAAAACGGATATGAAAGAAATTTGTTTTTAATCCGTTTTATTAGCCAATGGAATCATTATTATTGGGAATAAATGAGCGTTTAAACATACAAAATTTGTAAATGTTTGTTCGCTAATTAAACAAATATGAATTTTTCAAGTGGTTGAAAATTTAAATAAATTAACAGGATCCTCGAGGGTTACACTATTCATCCAAGTCATTGAACCTCTGCATACCTTGGTGCCACAGAATCTGCATAATTTCTTGAGGCTGTTTAACAAGTTAAGTGCCAATGTTTCACTCCATCTCGCTGCTGAATGAACCGCCAACCTGAAATAACCTTAGGGGCTAAATGGTTATAAGTTGTATTTGTTACTGTATAAACAAAAAGATGATTTTTTTACCAAAAAGTGCTCATGTATAATAATGTTTAAGACATGTATGAAATGTGTGTGTATTACCGGTATCGCTTTAAAAGGCAGTCCCTCAACTAAGTGTAATAGATTTCCCCATATTTTGTCAACATCCCTTTACAACAATCGTTTACAGTTTCAGTAACCTAGTATGGAAAAACGTAAATGCTGCAAAAATGATTTACTAAACCTGCTATCATTTAGATATTTAGTTGAAAAACTAACTAAGTGATTATTCGACTGGTAATATTTTTTGCAGCAGTTTTTTCCCTTACTGGAAATGTTAGGAATCTTAGAAGTCTGAGTAGTAAATTGTCCAGTAGCGTAGATTAGTGTGTGTCGATGTAATGCTATAGACAGATGTGAATATATGGTGCATATTTTTGTATAAAGTATATTCTGCATCTGTGCCTTCAAAGCCAAACATCACCAAATGAACAGCCATTTCATGTGCTTTAGTTTTTTAAAATAATTTTTTTCAATTTTTTATACAACATTTGTCTTGTTTTAAAAATATTTAGCTTGGCTTCCAAAAGATGGAGCTGATATAAAGTCCATAACTAGCTTTTAATATAAAGTTTGGATAATGCTAATCTTTGCCAATTATTGAGCTTTATCATATCATGTTACTGCTAATGTATTACCCAGGACTCAATAGCTGCTTTGTTGACAATTCTGTATATTTAGTAATATTATGTTAACATGTGCTAACCATCACATTCAACGTCCATATTTTTATATGAAGGAATAGGTGAACCATAGTCCATCACAAATCATCACTAGGAAGAAAAATAGTGGCACTAGACTATTAACAAAGTCCCACTGTAATAAAAAACAAATTCAATATGTTTTTAACCGTCACAACGTTGAAATACAAAAATAATTTAGCGTTGTAGGGTTTGAAATCAAAAGAGTTAGATTTGTGCTTTGAGACATTCACCTGGAATTAACATTTTATAAACATACATTATTTCATTTCTCTTGTCATAATAAACTATGTTGTATTAGATTTGATCTGGGTTTTTGAACAAAATATTACAACTAGAGCAACGTACTCTACACAGCGACATACTCATACAAGTTACCTCCTTGCACTCGTTAAACAGTCAATGTGATATTTTAACTTGTAAATTTAAAAATATGCTATTGTTGTTCTATATTTAATACCTCACTCGAATAAACATGCTGGTATTTTTTCAAATCCTATCGAAAGGGCACTCTATGGATGGAATAGACCTGTCGCAGATGTTTTATAAAATTTTAATTTCTCCATCAGCAAATATTTTATTCTGCAGAAATGTCAAATCCTGCCAAATCATCCAAATAACAAATATTTTGTATTGTCCGATGACAATAGTGTTTCTTTTTAAATTGAAATAGCTTGCAGAATATGTTTGAATCTCAAAGGCCTAGCTATTACATATTGAATGTATATGTATATATTTGTTATACAATAAATGATAGGTGCCACTAACATATCAGTTTTGTCAGTTGCCAATCTTCGTATTTACATATTTTTTATCAGCTAGGTGATAAGTTTAAACCATATGGAATTAACTGATTTGTTGACACTTCATTAGTATTGGCATCTATTTTGTTAGCACCTGATTCTTGCAGTGTATGGGGATACTTTCTGTCATTAAATATCAGATTGTTTAAAAACTAAAACGGTTATAGTTGACATTGTGTGCCTAAGTTCAGAAATACCCATGTGATGTACGGGAAGGGTGAAAATTTAAATTATTGTTATAACATCCCTATGGTTCATATTGTCAGCGTGTTCCCACATGCATCCTGTTAATATTGAAGGATTTGGAACTTCATCCATTTTTGCATTCACTTTACTTACCGGTACCAAAGTTATATTCATGCTCATATTCTATTAAATACTAAAAAATAGTATAGTTTTTTTTACTTTTTCAAAGTATACATTTTTCTTATTGGTTTATAGGTAATATGTATGTTGAATGGCGGGATATATTTTTATTATATAAATCTCCTACTTGCTTCTTATTACATCACCTTGTGAGTGGCTTTAACGGTTTACAGGTAGGCCTATATGTTGTAATCATGGTAAATTTCTGCCAATGTATGCCTGCATATTGTAGGTGCAACGCGAAGGAGTCTGTGGGTGGAAATACACTGTCTATGTTTTGATTCTTGTTTTGTACAAACTGTAAGCTTTTTGAGTTGATAAAAATATATTTGAAATAATGACTTGTTTGTTAATTGGTAGATCATGATGTAGAATATCATCTGTGAAGATTTTCGACGTGTTTCTCTATATCATATTTCAAAATATTTCGGCATTGTTAATGTTACCACCTGTGTCCCACCGTAGCTGCGTCAGCGGTGACGACTCTCACATACTTTTCTCAGACTAACTTACTTTTAACCCTTCTCCTGCTGAATTGTTTCAATTGTATTTTTTGTCCTTTGAAGCTGGAATTGCTAACGCAATTTCCAGCTTCAAATGACGAAAAATATAAATATTTTTCGAAAATATACATCTTCTAAATTGAGTTATTTGACTAACTGAACATCTACCACAAACTGTATTGTCCATTTCAGTGACATATTATTTGGCTTAAAATATGCTTAAAACCGTATATATCCGGGTCTGGCAGAATAAGGGTTAAGGCTCCACAACCCTGCCCGCAGGCAACTCAGAACTCCTGAACAAATTGTGTTTTTTTATCTTCAATAATCACCCCTCAACCTGCTACAACACAAGCACCAAACAGTAAAAAAAACCACAACACATAAAGCAGGGTTGCCACGACACCTTGATAACCTAAAAAGTGAAATCAAAATTGTCATTATTTTTTTTCACTTAATCAGGCAGTCAGGATAAAGTCAGTAATTTTTCACCCTTCCCCCTATTTTTCGTCAAATACTTAAAAACATAGGGGAAAACCCCCGATGCCACTCCTTTCTTTAGATCCTGGATCCACTGTTTTATGTCTACTTTGCGCCTGAATAATTTTGGTCATGAAAAAGTAAGGAATTTTTGTAATTTTGTGGCAACCCTGCGAAAGGCTAATAATACCAACGAAAATCCTATCAGATTATCTTTAATATAACTAGAATTTATAAATGTTTAGCTTTTTTTCATCATTCATATAACAACATCCATCAATCAATAAAACTTCTACACCGCCTATGTTACTAGGAATGTCATGTTGAAATTGCAAAAAAAATTGACCAAACTCAATTTTTCAATTCTTTCGCCCTCCCCCTCCAAATTCATGTTTATCTGTGGCGGCCATTTTGAATTTCAGTAAAACCTTGAAAAAGTCACCTGCACATCTCCATATAGTGGGGAATGTGACAGTAAAATTTAAGTTTATCCATGGCGGCCATTTTGAATTTCAGTAGAACCTTGAAAAAATCACTTGCACATCTCCATATCGTGGGGAATGTGATGGTGAAATTTGAAAAATTTCCGACTAAGTTTTGGAGTTTTTGCGCCCACATAAAAATTTAGAGCTGACCTCTGGCTGCCATTTTGAATTTTGGTAGCATCTTTGAAAAATGTCATGCACATCCCCATGTTGCTAGGAATGTCATGTTAATATTTAATAAAAAATTGACCAGTAGTTTTTGCGCCCACAAGAAAACATGACGCCGAACAGAATCCTGGCGCGACTAAAACCCTCCATCCCCTACAGGCGGGGGATAAAAAGCAGTGGTCCCAGTAAATAGCCTTGCGGAACTGACTCCATAATATGATAGTGTAACTTTATCTGACAGTGTCTTATATTTTCAACAAGCCTTTTATTTTTAAATTAAAAAAAAAATTTGAGCCTGCCCAGATATTCAGTAACGATTGATTTGAAAATCTATTTGTAGCATGGTCTGTGATGTAGAAAGCAGTTGACAATTTAAACAACGACAAAGCTGCCACATTACCCATACAGACAAGAATGTCACATTGATGTGGTTATTTTTAGTAGTATTCTCTAGAATGATGTTTCCTGTAAGCTGATTGTAATGGATTGGATAAATGTCATTTTTGTTATGAGTTTGCAGATGGTTTGCAACTACCTTTTCTAAAACTTTGGAAATGAAACTAAGTTGGATAAAGGCCTATAATTTTTCAGTTAATTCTTAGAAAGAGAAAAGTATGGTCTTACATGACCGACTAATATTGAAAAATCCCTACCCGGTCGTCCCTATCTGTCCGGGAAACAATATCCAACTTTCCAATATATCCAAATGTGAACGGTACGTCCATTCCCCGAAATATACCGAAATATATTTTAAACCCCGAAATAGACCTATTTAGGCATGCTAAATGTTATTATTTCTATTTAAACGTGTAATATAATATGTCTTTTGACCTGTTCATCTAGTTAAAGGCAAAACAGTAGATTTAAATTTATCATTTATATATATATATAATAGGATGTATCTAACCGGAAGCAAGACTCAGCAATGCCAATGCTGGCAATGGCTGTCATGGCTGACAGCAGTCACTCACTCACTGTATGCCTAACGTTACTTCCACAATGTTACGCTATATATGATATATATTTATTGACATAAAGAAAAGTCATACTGACTTGTTTGTCATAAAAATTATAGCATATATGTACATGTATAGATACAATATGGTTAATTTGCTAAAATCACACAACAATTTACGTGGTATGGAACGTATCGCCGCCTTCCATAACTAAGGGCATCAACGTCGGTTACTGTGTTGATGAAACCAGCTCCCTGCAAAGCAAAATATGCTCTTCTACATGCAATTACTCGTTTATCAACATCACACCCAAATAGTTAAAACTATTGGTCTGTACAAGATGTGTGCCACCCAGTCTCCATTCAGGTGGTGGATCTAAATGACATTTACCAAATATTGTACAGTCAGTCTTCGACGGATTACACCTTAGACCGTGATCAGTAATGTATTTATCTGCGACGTTAATCATTGTTTGCAGACCAGTAGCAGTCAGACTGGTTAGCAAAATGTCGTCAACGTATACAAAAAGATTATATGATGTGCCGTTAATTTTAATCCCTCCATTACACTCAGCTAACGACTCGACCATTTCTTGATAGAAAAGGTTAAAAAGAAATGGAGAAGATAAGCCACCTTGGGGTTGGTTTAAATAGATGAATAACCATGAAAAACCATGAATAACACGAAATAACTGCTAATAGCATTTATAATTGTTTTAAAAGACAAGAATAACATTTTTATTGATGAGTGCGATCGTTATGCTGCTTGAATCATAATAATATAGGCTTTATTAATCGGCTAAATGGGTTTTAGTCGATGTTATTTCGGCAATGTTGAGGTAATGGCTACCATTGTTTACATGCTTCCATAACGTATCACCAGGTGTCGCCGTCTACGAAGATAATTATCGACTAGTCACTAGGTGTCGCATACACCTCTCCGACGCCTGGCAATCACCCATAACTCATAATTATTTTGTGTGTTTGATAGGCTATATAATTGACCGGAAGAATGAAAGAAACTACGAAATCAACAAAGACAACATCGTTAATGTTATGTATGCATCATTTTTATTTTGACACTAATACAAATAGTATCATCATAGCAATCATTATAATAAACAGTTATATCAATCATCAGAAATGCATAATATAGAATTCTATCTAATGCATATTTGCAATCAACTAAACAGGGTTATAAGAATAAGCCTAATGTTACTTCACAAGTATTATAAAATTATGACATCAATTGTTAGATTCCATCAAATAAAATCAAATACATATATGTCATTCAGTTTAGCACTATCATTATGACAATAGTGAAAGAATTAACAATAGTAAAAGAATTATTTCCTATTGTGATAGGCCCTATCCCAACGGGTTATACACATAGTTCACAAGTGGACCTATAGACAAGTAGGGCCTATAAATTGTTCACAACCATTGTTGAATAAAATGTTAATTGTCTTTTTATCGTCCATGAATCAAAAGTCTTGATGTCCATTGGAACGCACCATGCGTGTATCCAATACTGGCAACTTGAACATTGTATGCTCTGTTGCTCTTCTTCGACGTGTTTCTTACATACCCCACACGGGTAAAATTCTGCAGGATCCATTAATGCGATAACCTTTACTATATCATACACAGAGTCTTGACCATCAGCGATTAGGAAGCAATATGAATAAGTCTGTGATAATTGTCCCCATTTAAGCAGAACCTATACTGCTTTCCCGCGTAAAGGGGGGTGAGGTGTGAGATATTACTGGAGAGGCAACCGTGAGAGCTGTTGATCCTGATTGCAATAGATTAACACTTACCTAGAGACCGCTCCGGACGGAGTTATAGATGACGTAATCACACTCACTTCACCGCATAATACATTATAGTTCGTTTAATTATAATTATATATTAAACTTATGTAGCTATAAACCAACAAAAACATTCTAATAATCATCAAGTCATACAATAATGTGACAAAAACGTTATATATATATGCACTGCTTGATAAAGATTTATTTTCAATTTTTACAAACAATGACCAGTATGATACAGTATGATATATGTTTTATTTAAGAAGACAAACAATATAATTATTAGACAGCAATTTGTTTATTATCATTTCGCCATGCAACAATGAGACGTACAAATGAATGAGAATAGCTTTTATTATATGATGTCAAAGCACAAAGTTAATAACATGATGCTCAATTAATAATAATGATTCTGTAACATTTTTTGCATGTTTTCAACTAGATAAAAATAAATAATATCAATAATAAATAAACAAATCAATTCCCCTCCTGGAGATCAGATTAACTCCGGTTATGAAGCTGTGAGCAGTTTGTAGGCGGCAAGTGTACGACGCCCTGCCCCCTCCCCCCGATCCAGGGTGTGGACTCTTAACGGCGGCAAACAACTCAAGTCATGTTAACACCTGTGATTAGCTCCAATGCAGCTACATGTACACGACTATGCCCACCCATCAGATATATTAAAATTAAATTGTTCATTTAATATAACTTATTGGTCCAGTAGTCTAATTGTTTTTTTTCCCCTAATATAGATACAGAGATAGATAGGAAGATATTTACTGACGACGGGAAGTTTTTTAAATGTAGACTGATGGCACCCTGCGTCATTAAAATGAACAGTAGGCCTATAATATATATGCAGCCGACGCCGGGCCCACATCAACCCAACATTGGGCCAACGCTCTACATGTGTATAGACCTACAACAAGGTTACTTTAGATTTAAATATAACAATTTATTACAATGGACGTTAGATTTTGATCTAACGTTATCTATTTATAAAATTTAAAAAAATGTCAACACTATAATGATAAAATGATTCTAGTCAAATGCTTTTGAAAACATAGTTCCACATAAAAATTGTCTGGTTCGTTAGACTATTCAGCGGTGGAAGGGTTACAGTTCGGAGCCACCTGGTGACTAGATGTTCAGGTAGGTGCACGTGGGTGACACCAAGTGTGGGAAATATAAACTATGGGCGATGTTGTGTTGAAGCCCCGCAATGCAAAATAATTTTGAAAACGTTACACCCTAATTACAAGTTATTATTACGACCTAAGCCATATACTACTATCATAATTATAAATGTATGTTATATTACCTACATATACGACCATATTTATATAGTATTGCCAGTTATTTCGTGTTATTTCGCGTTATTCATGGTTATTCATGGTTATTCTTGTAATTAAACCTACCGGCCACCTTGGCGTGTACCTTTACATACTTTGATCGGATTACTCAACTCACTTTTGTGTTTTATTTGAACCGTTATCGATTTATACCAATTAACCAAAAGTAACCAACAATGATCAAGGATGACATCCATTGCATTATAAAATAAAATTGTTGAGGGACGGCATCAAATGCACCCTCTGCGTAAAGAGAATATGCATATACAGTAGACCCTCATTTAGTACAGTATGAAATTACATCATTCGCTAATGCGGTGGCCATATTTGTGTCTCTACCAGGCACGAAACCAAACTGCAAATCACTAAATTGATGACCCGCCGAAGCATCAAGTGTATATAACTCAAGAATTTTCGAAAATGTACATGATATAGTCACTGGCCTATAATTCTTTGGTACAGATGGGTCAAGTGTTGGTTTCTTAAGTAGGAGTACAAGTAACCCTGATGAAAAAGATTTTAGTACTATTCCAAACTTAAGACATAAAGTTAACATACTACTTAGATGATTCACAATGCTAGATTATGTTGCATACTTCAAATGCTCAGTAATTATATCGTCTATCCCAGGTGAGGATCCTGAGTTTAGCTTTGCAATATAGTACTTTACCATCTCGTTCTCATTTGTTTTATTCATCGGTGCCTGTTAGAAGTGTCACCTTTTTCATGTTTGTATAATTAAATCAATGATTTGAGCAACAATCTCCTCGAAAATAATTATTTTTGTATGACTTTAATAGCTCAATCTTTACTTCCCAAGGCTTATTTTGAAACAATTAGGTATACCCACCTAAAACACTGTAAAATGTTGAAAACAATCCAGATCACTTTCAGTCAATAAAAATGTATTAATGTTGTGAAAAAATTCTTGAAAGCTATAAAACATCGTCGCATCGCGTTAAACTAATTATGATACAAATAGATAGATATTTTATTGACATTGATACGTCTACAGTAATAATTATATGTCATTGCATAGTAACACATTAGTTAAACAATATAACATTCACTATACTAGGGCCGAACAAACATATCCATATAATAATAATTCATAATTAATTTTAAATATTTATACACAATGTAGGCTATAACTCGTTCCCCTGCGCTCTGATATTCCCATTAGAAAAAGTTTTCCTTTTGTTAATTTATTGACACGCTAAGAGCTATCTATAAAGGCCCGAATGTTATAGTCAGTACAGTATAGGCTTGTAACGTCAGTCAGTAGGCTTATGGATAATAAAGAGTCATGGTAGACCCGTGTATTTTACTTCTAAAAGTCGAGTTAAACTCATTAAATTGATTTGATAAGTGGCACAAATGTTTATAACGAACCAATGCTCATTAAACAACCGGTATTTAGTGAATTAATAAAGTATTTCTGGTCTATTTCGGGGTTTATAGGTATATTACGGCATATTTCGGGGTATTGACGCACCCGATGTGAATGGATGATATCAATTGTCAAGTCAAGTCAAACTGATCACGAGTTATTTATTCCATTTTCACATTTCCATTCATACAGATGTTGCGTGACTCGATGTTAAACTATATCAGAGTGTTTTACAAAATCAACTTCAAGCTAAAGCTTCACGGTAGCAAATAATAGTCCATGAAATCACCATGACAATATCATCAAAATTTCACAGAACTCTCATTAGCTACAGCAACCCATCATTAAACATCTTAAAGTTAAGATCATCTTAACTTTCTCTTATTTACATTAGAAAAAATAAGATCATCTTAACTTTTCTAATGCAAATAAGAGAAAGTTAACATGATCTTATTTTCAAGATTCTTTGTGGGATGGGCCCCAGGTCGATCAACCAGTATTCAATTATGACTGAAGTCCCTAACAACCCTCAAACTCCAATGGCTCAAGAGGCAGCCAACGTCACCTGACACGAGTGCAACAGGTTGCAGTAAAGCCAACAGCTTAATCACTGGGCAATTAGAACAATGAGACTAAAATAAGAGCTGCGATGAGAAGTCCAATGGCCAGCAGGTCACAGAAAGACAACCAATTTGGCGCAGGTTCTTTAGAAATTATTAATTAACACACTGGGTTGAACCTAACCTGATAATCGTCACTTTAGTTTTAACAAATAGCGATATCAGTATGCATTAACAGCAATCACACGTAAAATAATAGCCTACGTCATCAAAACAGTTTTTTTGACCTCTTATAAAGTAGAAAGTGTATATTTGAGAAAAATTATATATTGCAAAAAGCAACCTTAACATTTTGTGATAATCTGTTTTGATAAATACCCTGATGATAAATTATATCATGACCATTCATTTTAAATATTGTTTTTAATAATATTTTCACATTAGAGTGGAGGATGCAGATGGGCTAACTTATCAAATATTGAATTCACTCTAAATAAGTATTATGCAAATTCAAATTAAATAAAATAAACCTAATAACACAACTATAATATCTATATCATAGCACTTCCCAATCCCACTCACGTACGATGAATTGTTTGACTGACAGTTCTGAATGCATGATTTGGTGCATGACTAGACAGCGATACAACTCAAAAGCTGGAGTATGTTTTAGATGAATAATTTCGGACAGACTCATAAAATAAATGATTTGTTTAAAGAGCTGTTCTATAGATATAGATATAAATTTGAAATTTTCAGTGCTACTGAGCCGGGTCCAAATAAATAATTTGTTAGCTACAAATGCTCCAGTCCCCTCCCTTCCCCTGGAAATCGAACAGTGGCCCCATAAATTGATCAAGTGATTATATAAAATGATGTACTATGATCTGTGGAGATATTTTGAAAATTACTAAAAAAAAAATTAAAATTATATATAGCGTGATTTTTTAAAGAATAAAGTTCAACCATTTGAACCCTCATGATGCATTAAAGCATCATTTTACATCCCTGAAAACAGCCTTAATTTTCCTACAACTAAGAGGTTTAGAATGAAAATTTCAATAAAACTAATTTACCAATACATGGCAATTTTCTTTAATTTTTAAACCACATCAAATCATCTTTAACCACTACAAGTTGAGAATTGCGACAGCAATTCGCGGCTTGTAGTGGTTGAAGATGACGATGGTAAATTCAGGCTTGAAAGGATCAAACTGTAGTGGCTGATCAATTAAAACAAGTATAATTATTAACAATGTTTTCAATAAAAATCACGTTTGCCTAATTAACCAGTGGTCATCTACTTGTTAGTTTTGTTTTTTTCCAGAAGTATCCCAGCTTATTCCACATTCCATGACATACGTTCAGTAAAATACGGTCCACATATGGAAGGGCCGAAGCTTTCTGGTATTGTAACCTGGAAAAATAATAATATAGAAATGGAAAATAGTTACTTTAACCCTTAAAGCGCTGAAATATTTTATGAAAGTTTAAAGGGTTTTTTTCAATTTGAAATCATCATAAATGGCTTCGTTAGCTTTTTCTGATTCATTTGAATACCTATGTTATGTGTCTACGACCATTAGAAATATTTCTATTCTTACAGTGCGGAGATCGACTTTAGACGTCAAAATCTGACTTCTACAGACCTGACCACTAAAGTCGATCCCCGCGCTGTAAGGGTTAATTACTTTAAAGCTACACAATCAAACTTGAATCATCAAAAAATCAGTATTTTTATTTCAGCTTCTTAATATGGCCATAAGATGTGAAAATAAAGACTAGAATTGCAGATAAATACTACTTATGTTAGACATTCATGTCCGAAATTCAATTTTGTCCTTATTTCTGGCCTAACTAGCAAATGTGCAACACAAAATTTGAAAAAATTATGCAATTTTAGTCTATGACATGTAGACATATTATGGACATATCAAGGAGCCAAAATAAAAATACAGATTTTTTGCAGATTTTAGCCTAATTCTGATGCTTTAATAAAATGAATAATGCAGTATATATAGCCTATATATATTAATATGCTTGAAGCTTATTTTTTTGTTACCATTTTTTTTTTATTTAGAAAAAGGTTGACAATTACAGAAAAAAAGTGGCGTCAAGCTGTGCGATTCTCCACTGCGATAATTTTCTATTTCTGCAATTTACCAACCTGATAATGTTTCTGGCGTTTTTGAGGAATCCTCGCTGCATGAGGCTTAGTGCGTAGTAAAGATGGCACCTCATGACTGTAGGAGGGTCTCCCATGGTCAGAGCGATGTGCAGCTGTCTGCACGATATACGACCTGCTTCTTCTGCCTGGTAAATAAAAAACACAATATTCTCCTATTTGTTGGGTGCCACTGTTTTTTGCTCATTTGTATCCATAATTCCTAATATACTTGTATGGTCCCTGCTTCTGGTCACATACAAAATCAGTCATAAAATTAACCCTTACAAGGCTGAATAATATTTGCTTAAACCATAGAAACTAAAGGGTTTTTTCCATTTGAAATCATGATAAATTTCTTAGTCAGCTCTTTCTTATTCATTTGAATACCTATGTTATGGGTCTACGACCATTATAACTATGTTTAGTCTTACAATGCGGGGACACCAGGTTGTAATATCTATGCTTGTGCACCTGTTGTGTTGATATGGCGCCAGGCTGGGCTAGCAGATGAAAATCAGCTTGATACTGCCCATGCAAGGAGAATGAAGCCAGTTTTGGTGATTTTGCGACCTATAACCTGCTGATTGAAGGTATTTTTTAATATATATTTTAAAACTGAGTGGGAATAAATATGTAGCCTAGTGTAGGCCTACACATGATGCAATGTTTATTTATAACATCCGGGTCCTATTGTTGTGGAGGAGCCCTTTGTCGTGGCTATTTAAAGACAACTCTGTATGCAAAGCCAAAAGGCAGTATCTCTTACTTCACAAGTCAGAAGATACTGCCATTTGACTATGCAGAGCAAAGCAGATAGACATGCATGCGTTTTTCATAGTTGGCCACAAGTTTAACAAGCGGTCCAAATGCGTGAATTGCAATCGAAATAGCCATTATTTCACGTGCATTTTGGGGGCTTCTGTTGTGTGCTAAATCTTTTCAATATATTGCTATTAAAAATTTCACCTGGAAATGGATAAAATGTTTCACAACAAAATTGGTTATCTCAAATATTATGTGATGAACTTACAAATTGTGTTCTATGTTCCCCGAGAGCTGAATATCCTCCACCTAGTGTGTTAAGCCATGACATGGCCTCCTCGAGCAGCATACGCTTGGTGACCAGCCCCAGCATCAGACTGCACCTAGATGTGGCACGAATATGCACTACATGAGACTACATGGCATGTTTATGTATAACATAAATCTGTGAAATTATGCGAGATAATTATGCATGTGAGAGATGTATCAGAATATTATTTACTGTAGAATTGGTCATTTTCGTGTGTTTAAATTTTCGTGAATTTCTGATTTTGGGACTTTTCACGAAGTTTAGAATTTAAAAAAAATTATTTTTCTTTAGTAGCGCTATTATAATAATAATGTGGCACGAATATGTACATGGCATATTTATGTATAAAATAAATCTGTGAAATTGTAAGGTATTACATTATGCAAGATAATTATGCATGGTTTTAATGACATTATTCTGTGTGGAGCGCATATTATGATGTATGAATGAATGGTATGAGATGACAAAAAAATATTACTATTTATGAAAAAAGAATACCTTCCCAATTGAATAAAGTTAATAACAGATCATCTCCCACAAACTGTTTTCTCAATTTATATGTATGGTATATATCCTAGTCACCTGAATCTATAAAACCCAAGTGTGCATGACAGAAATTTCTGTTTTACTTTTACTAATAATTTTAACATATAATTTAAACAGTTTTAAAATCACAAAACTATGACAATAGCTCGTATTATAAAATGACTGTCTATTAAAGCTATATCATAGGTCTACAGTAGAGCCTGCTAGGAGCAGCCACTCTTATGAGCAGCCAGCCTCCTATGGTAGGCCACTTGGCCATTCCCCAAAATGACATTTCCTATTCAAATAAACCTCCTATGAGCAGCCACCTGTGTTAAAAGGCCACTTTTCCTGTGCCACAAGGATGGCTGCTCATAGCAGGTTCTACTGCATATAATAAGCCATTTTGTACTCACCAGTGGAAGTCAAGGCTTTGCTTTGATGGCATTTTAGCACATAGGTTTATCACAGTGTGTACATTGTTAACTGATGATGAAAGACATGGCTTCGTACATATTGTACCATATCTCCGGCAATAACAGAGAAAACCTGGCCAGAAATGTTGAGAGCTTCTCCTGAGTGTGTGGACCACACAACCGCAGAGATCGGCATCAATGTGAAATGTGATCACATCACAAGGTATCAACCGGAAATCATCTCTGAGTTCTCTATCAGTCACTTGAGCAGAAATTTCTGTTTTATCTCTTTTTTTGGCAACATCATTTTGTCTGAGCGCTGGATGTGATGAGTCTGAGATATCACAGAGGTTTGTATTCCTGAGAACAACAATATCTACCACAAGGTCAACATTAAATTCTGAATCATCTCCAGTGGTTTGACTTACGCAAACCAAATGGTTACTATGGTCCATGGTTATAGAATCGTGATGAAGCTGGCACTCACTCCCCGTCATATCTATTTCCTGGAGATAATGAATCACAGCTACAGATTATTGTGTTGTACGCATGCTGTACACATGGTACAGTCGATGAGTGAATGAGCTGTATATATTCTGCTGTGAGTCAGAGCATTCCGTTGTACACATGGTCAGTGAGTGAATGAGCTGTATTTATGTTGAGAAGCATTGACAATCCCCGGAGATGTTTTATCTGTGTATTAAAAAAACAAATAAAAAATAACTATGACTTTTAAAAAAATTATAAAAAATAAGCAATTAACATTGCGAAGCCTTTTCTTGAAGATTGGACAAAGGTCTGACGCTTAAATATTTCGGAAACAAAACGCTGGAAATACAGAAAAAATGGTCACCATTTAAAATGATTATAACTGCCTGCTTCTGACTAAAATCTGTCTGGAATTGGCGCGAAATAAGTTTTCTGACCATCAGAAATACAAGGCTTGAAATTAGCTTTTTTTGAAAAAAACATGCCCATAGAAAAATTTAGAAGGCCAAAATGTGTTTATTAAAAAAATAATTAAACATGGTAAAAGTACTTTTCCATATTTTTTATTGCAACATAAGGAACAATCAAATTTTGGTAATCAATATGACCTGCATTGAAACCTAACATACAAATTTACCACTGAGTCAACTTTTATTCCATTTTCTAGCCCATCTATCTTGCTCATTAACTTTATTATTTTCTTTACGTTCTGAATTAGGAGGGTTGATTTTCCAAATAATTCTACATTGTTAATGGTAGATGTAGACTACTAGTCTAATGAGTAATGTCTTAACTGACCTGCCGGAATCGTACATGTCATAAGAATGTGAACTGAATGTCTATGTTAGGAAGGCCCTTCAAAATGATCTATGTAACTGTTAGAAATTGAAAATTAATCAACAGAATCACCATAAATAATTAGTATAAACAAATCATGTGAGTGTATAAGAGGGAGGTAGATGCGGTGTGGGTCGTTATCGGCTATTGGATAACTCTAACAGTAAACTTGATGTTTGTCAGGCACTGAGTGTCTGTGACCGGCGACCTCGCCAGCCAACTGACTGACACAGTGGAAGTTGAACTTCATCCCTGAGCAATTTTAAAACGAGCGATAATAAGATGACTTCAATAAAAAAGAGAATCATGTGTATTACTTATCAAATTTATTACATTATTCTGTGAAAACAATTTTTAATTTATGTAATAATTTAAATTCACACATTAAAGGATTGTAAAAATAGCATAATTAGATGGTTTATTTCTTCCTATTCTCAAAGTTTGTTTCCAAGTGGTCAACATGTTTTTTTTGGGAAAGCTGACAGTATTATACGACGGTATCAGGAAGGCTCGTCACAGGGAAGGTTCCCCACAGAAAGGTTCGCCACAAAATTGGAACGTTCGCCACAGCTATGGAAGGTTCGCCACAAATGTCATAAGAAGGTTCGCCACAACGTTGGAATACATTATATAACAGTAAAAATAAAATTATATTTCAATTTTTGAAAATTAACGTTAGTCATAATTATATCAGATCTGTAGGCCTATAGACTATTAGATAAATAATTATTATGGAGATTCGAAAAATTTACGGAAGGCTTTATATTATATTATGATTAATTTATTTGCAGTGATCGTTACTTGATAAGAATTATTTACGGAAGGCCTTATATTATGCTAGATTCTGTACGGTAAATGATTAGATCTAAATGTGATTACATTACTTATAGTACTTATATGATTAGGCCTAAATGTGATTTAATTATTTGCAATAACAATTACTTAAGAAAAATATCTTTTAACAATACGGCCCATATTCAAGACAAATATTAAAATATATCCAGGGGTCTAACTTAATACTAGAGCCGGTCGTGAAATGTCAACAGTTTTGATGAGGGTGTTGTGAGTCTTTGGTGAACTCACCCGCTCCACCCCACCCTGGCTCCACCCCCTGCACCTCAGGTGTTGTGATGAGAATTCTTGTGAGTCGATCGCTAATTCAGACCTGTCAGCAAGAGCCGCTCATGAAATGCTAACAACTTCGATGAGTTGTGAGTCTTTAATTAATTCGCTCCACTACTGCTCGCGGAATGTCAATGAAAATCTTATGCATGTGTTCAAGGGGTCAGAAACGAGTGCAATTTATTATTTTATAGAAAATAAACAAACTATTGAATGTCGCGTTATTCAGTGTTATTTATTTAAGTTCCTGGAGAAGGAAGATAAAAAAGGAATGTGTGTGGTGTTTTGATGTATTAATTGGATGTTATTGATAAATTATGGTAATATCGTCACATAATGTGATAATTAATATATTCTTGATATATTGACGTAGGCGCTGCTAATAGGCCTTACATGGTTTATGTGTAACAAGAAAAAATACAAGCACAATAATTATGTTTGATTACATTTTATTAGATAAATTAATTTAAACAACTCAGTCGCGGACACCACATTTGAATGAATGAATGAATGAATGAATGAATGAATGAATGAATGAATGAATGAATGAATGAATGAATGAATGAAATCTTATATAGCGCATGTATCCAGCCGGCGGCTGTTCAGAGCGCTGTACATCGAGAGTAACTTAGCAAAGCCTGTTATCATTCAAATTCCAACTCAGTCTCCTGGGAGATATACAGCTGAGCTGCCATTGAGGCGCATCAAGCTATTTTCATTCCAAGCAAATTTGCCTTATGTGCCAAGTACTCACACATTGTAGATTTTCTGGGGTCTCGCTGGATGGAAATTGCGCCTACGTCCATTGAGGTTCTTTTATGTCCAACTCTAGGGCAGTCAGACGAGGCATCTGATTTTGTGGTTCTCTGAGCCCAACGAGTGTATACAGCACCTGGCAGTCACCAGGCGGTCACCCATCCAATTATGAACCGGGCGCGACGTCGCTTAACTTCAGTGATAGAGCCAATCACTATGAGCGAACACCGTATTCATTTGCGAAGAACAGAAAAAATAAGGTAGCTATCAGTAGCAGTATATTTATTTAAACAACTAATCAACCGACATCATAATTTACGGGCAACAGACGGAAAAACGTTATTAGGCTATCAGTAACAGGATATATCTCTTGTAGTAGAATATCTGATGTTTAAAGGGACATGCCCAGGTTTAAAATTCACAAAAAATCAGTGATTTTATTTTAGTTCAATAATATGATCATATGATGTAAACATAGAACATAGAACCGCAAAAGTTTCTTAATATTTGTGCTGCGCATTCACCAGTTAGGCTAGATATAGAGACGAAATTCCTGTATTTCTTATTTTTGCCATCGTTGTCAATAATTAGAAATCAGGCCTAGTTGACCGTTAAGAAATATAAAATATTTATAGAAGTGATAATCCCTGAAGACGCCGACTTGTGAAAGCCGTGAGTGTTTGCATGGATGTGTTATGCGTCACCAGGTATCAGCGCGAATATTTTTTAGCGCTGCTCAAGCATCAAGGAGGAGGTGTGATGGTAGGGTCACTGACTCACTGTTAATGCACCAACATTGTAAGGATGTAGGTATTTAAGTAGTTTAATAAAATTTTAATATTGTTATAAATATTTTGTATCACATTGATATTGTATAATATAATTTTTCTTATTTAGGTATGCACATTTATAATAATTTTTTTTTTTTTCATTTTAATAGTATATATCTACGTATTTATACTCAAACTGTATATTTATGTAGGCCTACAGTAAAAGCCAGTTTATTTGAAGATATCTCACTAGTTTAACACTGAGATAAAGTGCAGTGCAAATAAAAATAAAATTATATTTAAAAATTTTCATATAATCTTGACAAAAATTTACATCAGATTGACACAGATAAAGTCTTGACTAATTATTGACTTCAAATTTACATCGAAGCTTTATGACCTACTAAACTTATCTTTAAATGATTTGCTTCGCATTCCTCCTTAGTGGAGTATCAGTATTATGTCATCCCAGCAAGCACAAAGACATTTGTATAACAGCTTATGTCAATATTTGACAACAAATTCAAGAATATCCGCTTTTCTGAAAAAAGGTGCTGGGTCGGTCAATCTAAAATGCAATATATATATAGGGCCTATATGTTATATGTTATCAGCGTCAGCATTTCATTATTATTCTCAAAACATGTCAAACCTTGTAACTGTTTTTTTGGAAGGAAATAATAAATTATTCATGTAAACACTTTGTTCACGGTTTATTGGTATTTTTTATCGTCTAATTTTGTGTTATTATGTGTAATGTGTTGATCTTATATACAGCTTATATCAATTACTCAAAAATATAATTTCTGTGTATCATTTTGGTGCATAAACCGGAACTCCTTAAATTATCGACGATGTCAATATTCGCCCCAAAATAGTAATATTATATATTCTTTGAACTTTGAATATGGTACTCCAGCAGCACCTCCTATGTGGAGTATCAGGCTGAAGGGGAGAAGAGGCTGGTGGACTTAGTCAACCAGCAGAATCTCAAACGCTGCCACAGTTTTTATCCCCCGCCCGTAAGCGAAGGGGGATTTTAGACTTTAGTCGCTCCAGGATTCTGTCCGGCGTCACGTTTTCTTGTGGGCGCAAAAACTCAAAAACTACTGGTCAAATCTTTTTGAAATTTTAACATGACATTCCTAGCAACACAGGGATGTGCAAGTGATTTTTTAAAGATGCTACCAAATTTCAAAATGGCCACCAGAGGTCAACTCTAAAATTTTTTGTGGGTGCAAAAACTCTAAAACTTTAAGTCGGAAATTATTCAAATTTTACTATCGCATTCCCCACGATATGGAGATGTGCAGGTGACTTTTTCAAGGTTTTACTGAAATTCAAAATGGCCGCCATGGATAAACTTCATATTTTCTTGTGGGCGCAAAAACTGAAAAATTGCAATAAGTAATAATTCACATCGTACAATCACATTACCCACCATCTGGAAATGTGCATGTGATTTTACTGAAATTTAAAATGGCCACCACTAATCAACTTTTTAAATATTTGTGACCGCACAAAGAGTCTAACCTAATTTATGGCGGGGGATGATATAGGACTTCAGTCTTCTTGTTGATTCTACTATGGCAGCTGCCGGAAGAGAATTTAGGGCCAATGATTTTTCGTTTCAAAAAAATTGATTTTCCGTTTTACATTTTAGTGAATTCAGTTTCATCCCGTTTCAGCGCGATTTTCACAGATTGTTGAGTAAAATTACTGACTACAGTGACTAAGTGTACTACAAGTAACTCAGAACTGTAATTGAATAATAACACAGTTATTGATTGCCAATCATCAACAGAACAAGACATAAAAAAACAGTATTTTTGCTTAAATTTCAACTGCTCAAATTAGTATCTTACCAATGCCAAGCAATAATAAAAAAATGACTAGTATAATAATCACTGATGGAAAAAGTGCTGACCCATCCAGCCCCTCATCAACTCACATGCGGTGGTATTGATTGTACTGTTATTTCCCTGTCACCTTAGCCAACGTTGGCCCAACATTACGTCATACGACGCATGCTGTGATTCTGGAGTCCTCTGCCGATTTCGGCAAGCTCCGGCTTATAAAAATGTACGCGCTTGTATACCGGAACCAATCCGACGCGTTCTTTAGTCCAAGAAGGTACAAGCGGGAATAATTGTCTAAAATAAAAATGACTAAAAATAGTCAAGCAGAATGACGTCATTGCACTGGATTTCCGAAACGGAAAAATGCCGCAATCACATGTACAGTGTATTGTAGACACGGTATATGCCGCGATCAGCACTGTAAAAGTCTCGCTGATCTGTCAAACAGGATAAGGGTTAAAGTTAATGAAAAACAGCTAGAGTGAATAAAATGACGTTTTCGATTGAAATATGCAATTTCGTTTCACAGGGTATATTCTGCGAATTCCGTTCGTTTCCCGCGATCGCGGGAAATCATTGGCTCTAAGAATTCCAATCAGGGATAGTTCGATGCCAAAAAGAATTTTGTCCCAGTGTGGTGTTAGCTCTAAGATGTTTATAGGCCTGATTGTGCCCACCACGTGTTCTTCTGTCCGCTGGGATTAAACGGTCATTGATAGGAATTTTGACTAGCTCATTTAAAATTTTTAACATGCTTACAAGTCTAGAATTTTTACGTCTTGTTTTCAAGTCAGTCCAGCCCAGGTTCTGAGTGAGAGATGTCACACTGGCTGTTTGTCTATAATTTTGGATGACAAATCTTGCTGCTGATCTTTGAATTTTTTCTAATTTATCATTATATTTTTATCTAAAGGGGTCCCAAACTGCTGAAGAGTATTCTAAGAATGATCTTACCAGGGAGAAATAGGCAGTCTCCCTTAGTTTAGGGTAACATGCCTTCAGGTTCCTCAGAAGTAAGCCCTGAGTGGAATTTGCTTTACTTGTAATTTTGTTAATGTGGGCCTCCCATTCCAGGGTCTCGCTAAGGCGAACACCAAGATTTGGCAGTGTTTCTTTGTAATGTAACTTTATCAACTGCAATTATAACACTGCCGTACGGATAGCCACTCCGGCGTCTGTCCAACGACAGCGTTAGACTTGGAGAATTCACAAAAATTTAAGTTAGATTTTTGCTCAATTGTTGATTACTCAAGATGGGAATCGCGGCAACAGCTCATGTGTTGACGTGAATGAGAATGTTGAGCAGATATTCAGAATTTAACCCTTTCACTTTCAGCGCAGGGACCAACTTTAGACATCAGTATAGTACATCTAAAGTCGATCCCCACATTGAAAGGGTGAAATATGACCGTAGACCCATAACATAGTCATAGGTGTTCAAATAAAGCGGAAAGAGCTAACTAAGTCTGAGAGTAAAACATTTATGATGATTTAAAATTGACAAAGACCCTTTTGTTTTCATAGTTCATACACAAATATTAAGTCCATCACATACATTTGAAAATTGTTTAATTTTATGAAATTATGCTGACCCTTTTTTCATAACTACAAACATGATAAAAGACATATTTGACCACATTCCACAGTTTTCACTGAGCAAGAAAAATGCTGTGCTAGATCAAAATATATATTACAAAAACATCCAAAACTTTATGACCTCAATGTTGCAAATTGCAGAAGGGATACAGAATTTAAAGCAACACCCAGACAATTGAACTTTTTAAAGCACCTGAAGAAAATTACTGAGAGAACGTTCCTGAGAGTTTTAGCTTTCAGATGCATTAGGGCACCCGATGAGTGCCCCGCAATACAATAACAGTAGCAAATATGCCACATATGCACATAACAGTTAGAAATTTGGGCATAGCCACCGGCCTCCGGTCTTTTTTTTATGTCCCCGAGGGGGTCATGGCAGAAGAAAAATTTTGATGGATTTTCATCCTTATGGCTATGAAATTTCCATTTTTACCCTCGTTGGCAAACAAAGCTCCACCCAGGTTTTGCCCTGGGCAAACTAGTGCAGCCTTCCCTGGGTATCTCAATTCTTAGAGATTCACACATTGTTCTGTTTAAACGGCCATAATGATCAGATGATGGCCTCCAGAACTTCCTCATATGGCAGTGAACATAATCTATTTTCATTTTTTGCATTTTTTACAAAAATAAAAAAAAATGGCACCTGTGTAAAAAAAAACTATCAGAAGGGGCCACAGCATGCCTGTTCCACTTACCTCTTCAAGCACAAGCACCAAAAGACAAACAATTGTGTTGGCTATCAATAGTTTGGATCTTTTTTCAAAAGGATTTGTGGTGTACGAAAATATCTACACATAAAAATCTCTAATGGTGAATACAACCAGTTCCATGGAATGTCTCCTTTTATCTCATGTTTACATATTCTTGCGCCGATCACATGTGTTTACTACCTGTCACTTGGAAGTAGGTGGGGGGTCATAGGTCTGAAAAATAGTTCTGAGGATTTTTAGCTAAATTATGCATGAACTATCACAAATTTTGATCTCTCAAAATGTTGGCAAATATGTTAGCTATAATTTGGTAGGATTTGCAGTTCTCAATATAGTATAATATGAAGTATGTGCCCTATTGAATGACCAGAAATGTCTAATATGTGTACACAATGTATGCAACTTCCGCCAAAGAGCCTATATGATAAAAGCGGACACTTCAACGTTTTCACTGTAACACATGGCTCAGTAGTAAAGAAAATTGCCATGTATTGGTAAAACAGTATCATGGAAATTTTCATTCTAAAAACCCTAGTTGTAGGAAAATTAAGTGTGTTTTCAGGGATGTAAAATGATGCTTTAATGCATCGTGAGGTCTTAAAGGGTTAATATACTGTCAGTTGTCAGTCTCTCCTTGTGTTTGTCTATATAATCTAATTATAGTATATTACATTATGATATACTTGATTACTTAATATAATAATCCTATACCAGAATAAAGCATGGTAAATTATACTACAAGATCCCATATTTTGATGGTATATATAGCACAAGTTATGTTGACGGGTGTGTTTACACACTGTCATCATGCAGCGTGTGCCTGCTGGCCGTCAGGCGCGCTGCTGCATACGCGTGTCACAATTTCCCCATAGAGAAGTGGCTATGTGTCTGCTCTTAGCGTATATCCTCTTTGCTTCCGCCATGCTGTATACAGCACCGAAGAGTAATAACCACCCGTTTCCCAATGATACAGGGTGGTTATTAGGCACCGGGCAGGTTTCAAGCCCGGTGCCGTATACAATACTGCTACGTCAAAGGCGAGAGCTGGTATCATTTTTCGTAATTGCGAGAAATCTAATGATCTGATGATGGGAACCCCGGAAAAGATGATAAAAGTGCCATTTGAAACAAGTAATGCTTTTAATTCTACAATGATGGCTTCATTTCTACAAGTAATAGTTAGCAAAAAGAACAGACAAACAAAGAAAAATTTGCCTTTTATTGCAATGTCTCATAAACTCACATAAATCCTGAAAAAACACGAAAAAACCCATCAAAATCACTTTTTGTGATGTACCCATTTTTGTGTATAAGCCATGAAGACCAAAGGGATTTTATCTATTTGAAATCATCATAAATGTCTTAGTTAGCTCTTCCCGGTTCATTTGAATACCTTTGTCATGGGTCTACAGACATCAGATTCTGATGTATAAAGACTCCACGCTGAACATGCTAAATGGGTTCAAGCTGAGGAGCTCCTTATTGTCATTTTTTATTCAATGAACTTCATTCAAACTATTCCATGTGGTACATAATGATTTTTTTCTTTTCATCAACAGGATGAGTGTAGCACCATGAATCACACTAATATGGCAGACGGCATACCTGAGATGTCAGGATATTCGAAACAGTAGTGAATATCATTGTCTGAAGGTGTGATCACCGCAGGATATTTTATGGACAGTCATGGATAACCCAAATCTGCAGCACTACGTTCAAGTGCCGAGCTTTGACAGTGCAGCATTGCCAAGTCAGCGACTGAGCAATTTACAGCAATTGCAAGCCGGGGATGGAAATACAAATTTCACCAGATTTCATCCGCAGCCAATTCCGGGTGGTCTGGTACCATCTCATCATGCAGCCTCCAACAATCCGCTGATGGATTTGGACATTTCCACCAGTAAATTCACAAAAGCGATCAGGTTTGATTCTTTGCCTCAAGGTGACGGACCCGAGGATGAGTTACTTTCACAAACAGAAGATGATGAGAGCTTGTATGAACAAGAAATAGGTAATACTACTATTGACAATATTGAAAATGTTAATTACCGTTCAACCCTTTTCCTAACCGAGAATTCAGGCATATTTCATTCACTGTGAGCCGTGAATTGCAATAGCAATTCCCAGCTCACAGTGAATGAAATATATGTCACTAACCGTTAAAGGCCTTAATAAATTTTTGAATTCTTCTATAATGTGTAATTTTTTTCGATATCTTAAAAACTGTTGTTGTTGATTGAAATTTATATGAAATTGACAAATATGTAAACTTTTTTGCAGAGGATTTCATCCTGTGATACAGTTTAACTCTTACACTGCCCAAAATAAACCAAGCGCAGCCTGCTGCCGAATGAGAAAAAAAACTGATTTTTTTTTGAAATTTTTTTTGATTTTTTTTTTCATCCCGTTTTGTGGTGTCTTTCTATTTGCGCTTTAAAGATAGCTAGCTGACTGATTTTGTAATAAAATGGCTTTTATTATCACTTGCTCATCAGATGTTTTTTGAAGGAAAATGTGCCAGATATTACTTAGTGAGAAACCACACATGCTGGAATTTTTATGCAGCAGTGTAAGGGTTAAGTATGTTATTGCAAAGAATACTTTAACTTGAGTTACCGGGATCCACAACCTCAAGTGGCTGAAAATTACAAATAACTGTTTAATTTGAAACCAAACATTTACAAATCTTGATGTTTAAAACCCATGACATTACCAATACCAGTGATTTGATTGACTAATAAAACAGATTAAAAATGACAATAGTCATGGTCAGCAGGATCTAATTTAAATTTGCTTCTTTCAGTGCCTCCCCATGATACATTTGAGCAGCAGCAAGCTCAAGAGCAGGCTCGTCTCCTGGATCGATTTCAGCAGCTAAGGCAATGGCAGCAGCAACAGCAGACATTACTGATGCAGCAGCAGCAACAGCAGCTACAAACATTACACATAGAGCAACAGCGAATGCAGGAGCAAATGGTGCAGCAACGACAGCAACAAATAGCTCCACCAAAAACTGGTATAGCTATAATAAACTGGGTTCAGATGAGCAATCCAAATCTTCAAGTGACTTGCAATTGATTTTTAACCCTTAAAGCGCTGATTTTTTATATTAACCAAGAGACCAAAGGGTTTTATTCAATTTGATATCATCATCAATGTCTTAGTTAGCTTTTCCCGCTTCATTTGAATACCTATGTTATGTGTCTATGGCCTTTATAAATATTTTAATTCTTTCAGTGCGGTCCCCGTGCTGAAAAGTTTAACTGAAATAGTTGTACAATTTCTTCCAATGTAAGAGATAAATAAAATATTTTGGCTACCACTACACATATATGAAGTATATAGGAGGACATTAGCTTTTAAAATCTGCTGCTGTACTATCTCTAAGTAAGAAGTGAGTGGGATGTAGCCTGTGCAATTAGCGATTTCCAGACAGCATTCTGTCTAAGTGAGATGGTGTCAGGCTAAGCAAACTAATGAAATACAGAGCTGAATAATTTGTTTTCTGTTTTATTCCTCAGTGAGGCCTAATATGCCACAAAATCCATCAGTGTCCGATGCAAATCTAGACGACAATTACGCAGCATTACCGCAACAGCAGCAGTATCTGGGTGGCATGGATAACCAACACATGACATCAAAGAAGATATCACAAATAGATGGTATGGTACTCCCACCTCAGGAAATCACTCCACCTAAGGTATGTTTTATCTGATTTTAATCTTATTATACTTTTCACATAAGCATATTAATTTTATCTGTACATGCATTTATCTCTTAGTTAATAAGCATAGTGTTTATCTTCACTCTTAAAGCGATACTTAAGTTGTCTCATTTGAATTTTCACTCACTTGAAGTTGTGTTTCTCTACCGTGACCCGACCCACGACTTATGTGGGTGAAAATTACTCATATGTGTTTAATTTGAAACCAAACATATACATATGGAATGTATATGTTTGGTTTCAAATTAAACACATTACCAGATTAAGTCAGTGCTCTCATTTGGGAATGAAATGTGTGTTTAAACATCAACATATGATATGTTGATGTTTAAACACGCATTCCATTCCCAAATGAGAGCACTGACTTAATCTGGTAATAAAACAGATTAATAATGACTATAGTCATTCTTAGCGTAGGGTTAGCACATCCTAGCCATCACTGGACATCTACCCAATGTTGTTTCGATGTCGGATCAGCATCTCTGCATCTTTTTATTGCCTTACTTTTAAATTTTTTTTAAATTACTGTAGGTATAATAAATGCAATATATGTGATATGTTTGTTAAACAACAGGCAGGTTTTAATGTCTATAATAATCAACAGTCACATTTTCATCACAGGAATTTGTATTTAATATCATCTTATTCTTTAAACTGTATTGACCCTTTCACAGGATACTTCTGAGTCAAATTTGGGTAAGATTGTAAAGTAATATGTGGTGGTGACCATTTTGGAAGTTTGAAATATCATTTTGATCTTATTTTTTAATTGCATTTATGACTTCTTTTTGTCATTCTATAAAGGGTGCTTTGCAAATGCACATTAACTCTTCCAGTGCGAGGGTCAATTTTTTACTTCAGAATTTGACATCAAAAGTCTTTCCCCGCACTGGAGGTATTCAATATTTATAATGTTGGTAGACCTATAAAATATGTACCGGTATTCAAATGAAGCTGACAGAGCTGAATAAGCAATATGTGAAATATATAACCCTTTGGTCTCTATAGTATATGTCAAACCATTTCAGTACTATAGGAATTAAATATCATAACTATAAGTCTTTTCGGTGTCAAATTAACCAGTCCATTTGAAAAAATCTTTTAAAAACTTTTTCTCTTCTCTGGTGTTACTTTATTTTGTTTTGAAGTGAGACATTTATCACGATTTGTATTTTGATAATAAAAAACCTGTTTTTTTTCTATTTATTGCATGATGTTGGATACATATGATCAGAATATTTTTTTTTATATCCACGATCAAGAGCTTCAAAACAACAGCCAACATCAGACATGTATCATGTTCAATTGAATATCCCACAATTACAATGAGAAGCATTTCACAATTCATTATGTTTTTTTTCTCACTACTGTGATGGTTTTTATGTTTATTATCACTAAATGTTTGTCTTCAAATATTGTCTGTGTCAATCCTTTCACCACCAAATATGACTGGTATTTTTTATTACAGCAAATATGAGTTTTGAATTTTAAATAATTGGCTGGGTAGAGCATGTCAAATTCTACATTTGAAATTATAGAAGAGTAGATTTCACACAGTTGACGTTGGTAGATACAACTTCAACTTGGTAAAATTATAATTATGTAAGTTGCAGCTTTAACGCTTTCAGCGAGTAGACTGTCTTTATGCGGCAGATTTTTTACGTCAAAATTAGAATGTCTGTAGACCCATAACATAGGTATTCAAATGAAGCGGAAATAGCTAACTAAGACGTTTATGATGCTTTCAAATGGAGAAAAAAATCTTTAGTGTCCATGGTTTATATACAAATATTTTAGCGCTTTAAGATTACTGACTTACTATTCTCATAATCTCGGTCAGCTACAGTATCTACAGAACATGTGACTTCGGATTGCGCTTAAATTACACAAAATCGAAAATGTGGTTTTGGACCGGCCATCGGAAAACAGAAATAATTGTCAAGGGTTACATTTTTTTTGAGAATAACTACATTAAATTAAATCTTATTATGTTATATGTACCACTGATTTATGTGACATCTTAATCAGAGCAGAGCACATTAATAGATACCAAATAATTTATTGATTGTACAAATTCTATTTTTTATTTATTGGCATTTAAGGTTTTATACAAAATTAATTCTAGTGTAAAATTGGAACCATTCAATATTGTGTTTTTTATTATCATATACATGATATATATACACATCAGGTTAACCTTTTACCTGCCAAGTTATTTATTATTATTTAAATTTTAATCCACTTGAAGTTGTGTCTCGCTACCATGACCACCAACTTTAAGTGGGTGAAAATGACACATATTGGTTTAATTTGAGATCAAACATTTGCAAATCTTAATGTTGAAACACATATGTCATTCCCAATAGGAGTGATTTGTTTGGCTGATAAAACGTAAAAACGATTAGGGTTAATGAGCCATTAATCATGTTCAACCTTTTTATGGTTATTTTTAAAATAAAAGTGAAATGTGTCCCAGTCATAGTAAACATAGAATACGCTCGGCCTCAATTTGAACAAATAAAACTAATATCCATCGATTTGAAGTTGTGGATCGCATCAGCAAGAAACAATTTCAAATGGGTGAAAATTTAGGGTGAAAAAGTGTTTTAAGGGTTACAAATTTTGTGAATTGTACATCTTTGATGATCAATTTTGCTATTCAAACTAAAAATTATTTTTTAGATTGATCTATATTGATGTAAGTTTAAATGCTGATTGTTTTTCTGATGCAGGGTGATCGGGTACCTTTACATAATCCTCAACCAATAAGACCGGCGCATCATCTCCAGAAAAACCCGCAGATTCTGAACAGACAGACAGCGTCTAACAATGTAATGACGGGTAACCTTTATAATCATACAGGTCATCAGGTGCCAATGTCATCTGAAGGACAAATACAACTTAATGGTATGCATAATAATGTTGAGGGGGGAAGATTAGGTACTGAAAGACTTCAGCGGACTGTGTTACCGCCTGAAGCGCAGAATAGATTAAATGGAGTCCCTGCATCAGAAGGGGAGATTCTGAATCATAAATACACAAACCCTACATCTCAACCACAGACAACCAATCAAATGGGAGATTATAATGATATTCATGGGAGGAGACCCCCGCCCCAACAACAAAATAAAATGCCTCTGAATATGACAGGAAATAATTCTGTCGCACAACAACAGAGGGTACATCAACAAACCACAGCACATCCCCGAGAACAAACTGCGGTGCCGGATAATTATCATCAAGATCAGGATCGACAGCGAACGCATGCCCATCAGCCAGCGCAGGTAGATGAGTATATCGGGGAGGAATCATACGAGGAGGATGAACCTGAATATGACAACTCAGAATCAGAAGAGGAGGAAAACGAGCAATCTCAAGAAGAAATGGTGGGTGAATAGAATTTAAATAATTTAAGAATATTAACCCTTTCAACGTGGGGACCATCTTTATACGTCAGAATTTTTTTAGGCTGTGACTCAACTTTCAGTGGGTGGAAATTACTCATTTTTGTTCAATTTAAGATTTGCAAATATAAATGTTTGAACTCTTATTAACAGTGATTTGATTTTGTATTTTTAGTAATTCACAACTCGAAGTAAATAAAGATGAAAATTAATAATAGGAGGAAAATAGAAAAAACAATTCAGCAGGACCCTTATTTTGCTAGGTTAATGTGTTTAAATTTTCACCCACTTAAAGTTGTGTCTCACTACCGCGACCCACAATTTCAAGTGGGTGAAAATTAGTCATATTTGTTTAATTTTTGATCTATCCTTCGCAAGTCTTGATGTTTAAACACCATTTTGTTTCCAATATCAGTGATTTGATAGACTAATAAAACAAATTTAAAACGGCAAAAGTTATGATCAGCAGGATGAGGGTTAATATGTATATATCGAAAGATACATGTAGCTAATCATAACAAATCAAATCAAATGGGGTCAGCTATATCAATATGATAATATTTTTTTCAGGATGACGATTCAGAAACTGAGCCTACCCCGGTGTCATTTGACGATCAGCCTGTGGTAGGGCTGGCGGCAAAAAAACTCACATTTGAGGAGCTCCTTGAGGAAGAGCTGAAGAAAGAAGCTCAAAAGGTAATAAGTAGACAAAGAAAATAAACTGAAAAGGTAATAAGTATATAAAGAAAAGAAGCTCAAAAGGTAATAAGTATATAAAATAATAGTCGAATAAATTTTCCATATTATGCTGATTTAGGCTGTATTCAGTCTTATTCCAAAAAATATCATCTATGACATCGCTCTTTTCCAGGCGCAAACTACTCAGCCACAAACTACACTCCAGAAAACAGCGGGGAAAAAGTTTCTACGCAAAGGAGAAGGCGTCTCAAGGGTAACGATGCCACAAACCAAAAGAGCGAAACCTAAAAGTCATCCTACTTCTAAACAAAGAGAAAATGTACCTGTGAAAAACAAAATCGACAGCCCGCCTAAAGCCGAAAACAAAACAGAAGGTCTCAGTCGAACTAATCCCGCAAAAACATATAATGCAAAGGTATGTTAATAATGGCTTGAATTACAGAGCCCACAATTAAATGTTACTTCCAGTTGGTAGCATTCCCGTGTATTTCAGCATCCCAATTATATGTATTTCCCTGTTACAAAAGACCATTTTTAGGATGGAATCCTTTTTTAGCTTTTTACATGTATACTATGAATTAAAATTTAAAAAAATGTGTTTCTTCTCTTAATTCACAGCCAAAATCAATTCAAGAAAAAAACTCACTAGCTGCTATTATTCATGATCAAGTCTCCAATGAACTAAATTTATAAGATTTTTTAAAAGTTTTAGCTTCAAAATATTTTTGTTTGATTATTTTCAATTGATTGTTAATTGATCAGTTCTACTGTACATGTATTTTCACCATTTAATGGATCAATAACGCTCATTGATGTGATTTTTTGCTTGATATTGATCAACATCATGAAATTTGAATAGCATTGAATTTCAGAGAATTGAAAATTGCTGGCTAAAATGTATTTAATTTTATATCCTTCTATTAAGCATTGGACTTATATGGTTTTGAATCTTCGCAAGCGAACTATGTAATTGTATTGATTTAAAAGTTTAGAATTTATGTTCCCTTTGTTTGGTTTCATTTCACTACAATTTTCTCTTAAAATTATTGTATTCAAATTTGGTACCGGGTGTTTTATGATGTTCTATATAGGTTACTGCGTCTTCGTCTACAAGAAGTGCTATGAAGCCGGGTCAGGGCCTGAAACTGGTGCCACAGAAAGTAAAAAAGACCAGCGCGGCACAGACCCCTCCAGATGTGGATGTAGCCCTTCCAAGTAAACCAAACGCTGTCTCAACACCGATTAAACTAAATAAAGAAGACAGAGTGGCTGACAGTTTGGGAGAAACATCATTTGTAGCCAAATTAAATAATATCAAGACTAAAGAAGTTGTGAGTATATTTATAATCGTGACTATCATATGTGTGCATATTACTACTGAATAATTACTTGACGATCTTTCCATGAATTTTAAACATTTTTTTTTCTGGAATCACTAGTAAATTTGGATTTATTTTTCTTTATGACATTTAGAGTACCCAGAGCTTTTTTAAAATCTTCTTTGAAATGAGAATTTTGACTGATTTTCGAAATTTGGTAGGAATTCATGATTCAAAGAATATATTTTTGTTATTTATCATTGTAATCATGGGAAAGTAGGACGGCACGCATTTTTGAGATGTTGAATATTCATTTACTTCTATGCACATGAAGAAAATGGCCACTTTTAATTAATTGGTTCAACCTTTACAATTATTTTGGTTTAAGCCATGGAGACTTTAAGGTTTTTCCAATTTGAAATCATCATAAATATCTTAGTTAGCTCTTTCCACTTCATTTTAATACCTATGTAACGGGTCTTTCAGTGCGGGGACTGTGTTTATACGTTGGAGTCTGATGTCTACATCTGACATATAATGACGGTCCCCGCACTGAAAGGGTTTATATCACCAGGGGTTCGTACAGGAGCTTGAAAACCAGTGCTTTAAAAATGGAATAATCAACAACAAGTGCTTCATCCTCATTAAATTTCAACAGTTGAAATAATTAATATATGCACTGAGTATTATGTACTATGACACTTTTGTGATATGCATTATTATTTATATAGTAAATTTATAGTAAGTTATACCATAGGATAATTATTTCTAGAAACCTCTTTCTGACATCATTTAATAGTGCACAGCGGCATGCTGGTGACGTCAGATCTGTCTCGTCTCGTCTGTCTGAAGAGATTCTGAATGTTTGAAATTCAATCTATCATGGGAAATGTAATTGTTTGGTCTTTTTAATACCGGTATATTCATATTTTTGCCAATCGTTTCTATGATTTCAATGCAGGGCTTCCAATGTTTCTATAACTATATATCTTTGTGCTGACATAAGAACCGTCTGAGATGAGGGTGAATTATTTGCAGGTTAACCGCGACCGTTGGCAGTAACATGTCACACCTTTATTAATGCAATGCTCTGATTACAGAGAGGCGGCTAACTGAGAGTGGGGTGGCCTGTGTGTAGTGGCCTGTTAACCGCGGCCCGTGGGAGTAAAATGTCAGACCTTCATTGATGCAATGCTCTGATTACCGAGTGGCGGCTATAACTGTGAGAGTGCAGGGGTATGACTGTGTGTAGTGGCCTGTTAACCGCGGCCAGTTGGAGTAAAGTGTCACACCTTCATTGATGCAATGCTCTGATTACGAGTGGCGGCTAACTGAGAGTGGGGTGGCCTGTGTGTAGTGGCCTGTTAACTGCGGCCTGTCGGATTAAAATGTCACACCTACATCAATGCAATGTTCTGATAACCGTGTTGCGGCTATAACTGAGAGTGCAGGGGTATGAATGTGTGCAGTGGTCTGTTAATCGCGGCCCGTGGGAGTAAAATGTCAGACCTTCATTAATGCAATGCTCTGATTACCGAGTGGCAGCTATAGTTGTGTGTGGTGGCCATCCACCACCAGTAGCTGCTATTTCCACGTGTCCGAGTGACAGCTCCTGTCCGTGAAGTACAGAAAAAACAACGCAACGGCAGAAGAAATTTAACCATGATTATAAAAAAACATCCTTTTTCCAATTTCGTACTTCAACAATGTATAGCCCGCATTTGTTATATACCCCGCACCACGCCTTCCAAGGAGTAAAAAGTAGCGGGTTATACACCAAAAAATACGGTACTCAAATTGATGTTGTTTTCATTGTTTGAATCTTTCTAAAACATGTTTGAAAGTCCTTGAAAGTTCTTGACTGTTGTCATGGCAATCTGTCTGAGCCCTGGTTATTGTACGGCTAATGTTTATATTTTCAGGTTGAGGTTCATGAACTGGAGGAATTTGAATTATTAGAGCAGTACGCTGATGATAACGCCTCCTTCATGAGCAGCGTATCCGCCGTCAACCGAGTCATAGAAAAAGACAGAAAAGCAGTGAGTGTTTCCAGGCTAATAATATAACCCAAGATTTATCAGTACCTGCTAATATAAGCCAGATTTACCGCTACTCAATAATATATTCAGGATTTATCAACTCTCAATAATATAATCAGGATTTACCTGTACTCAAATCAAAATCTATTTGGCTGGTTTAAAAAACTGAAACTTTTTCTGATTCTGAATTTTTTTGAAAAGTGCTAAATAGCTAACCTGTGATGGTACTCAATAAATTTTGAATCAGAAATAAATTTAGATATTTTTTGTCTTATATTTGTGTTGCGTCTGAGCTACATAATTCCTCTTTATTTGACATAAATTAAGATTAGAAGAATAATTAGATCAACAATTGCATGAGGAAACTAAAATAACTATTAACTATTAAACATTTATTTTCTGTAAGTCAGATAGAACATATTTTTACTGGTGATCACTATTTTGTTATTTGTTTTCAGGATCACAGGCCGAGTCTTCTCAATAACAGGTCGGTTTATGTGGATTTCTATTATGTGCACTTCTTATTTTTAGCATTTAACCCTTAAAGCGCTGAATATTTTGTATATAAACCATGGAGACCTAAGGGTTTTTTTAATTTTAAACAATCATAAATGTCTTAGTTAGTTCTTTCTGGTTCATTTGAATACCTGTGTCTATAAGTCTACGACCATTATAATATTAAAATTCTTTCAGCGCGGGGACCGTCTTTATACGTCAGAATCTGACGTCTACAGACATCAGATTCTGACGTATGAGGACGGTCCCTGCACTGAAAAGGTTAAAGAAGTGTTTGAAATTGAAAGTGATTTGGTTATTCAATGTAGCACTGATGAAGTGTTAAATTTTCTAAATTAACTTCAATCTTTTAAAGCCGTAATTTAAAGGGCAAATTGAAATATTTTGGAATGGCTACCAAAGCTACATAGATATCTCTTTAGTTTTTTGGATTGAACAATTTTTTTGTGTTCAGCCTTTGATATAAAATCAACAAACTGACTACAGAAATATGATAATATTCACTTGGACATAATTATGGATGACATCCAATTATTATTATTTTTTTTATCATTTCTCCTTATTATGTCAGGAATGTCGCTTCCAAATGTGTGCATGATGACTCAGACACAGATGACAATGTCAACTCAATGTCATCTGACACTGACACTAGTCAGATGTCTGATACAGAGACACAGTCATCTTCTGACGACACAGAGTGCGACGAGAAACACGAGCCTGCTGGTGGAGTGACACCTGGTGAGCAATCAGGGAGAGATGTGATGCCAGCGGCTCAACGTAAGGTAGTTACGATTAACAAAGCCAGTGAAGTGTTACCCAACACTTCTACATTACCCAGCGGCTCAGCGTTACATCAGCTTCCTAAAGTACAGCACTTCACAGACTCTGATGACATGTACAGCAATGATGACGGTGATAGTGTGACAAAACACCCTGCCTTATCTGATAAAACAAAAAACCGTGAAACCACTGCGGTATTTAAAAGCGATAAGAAACCTGCAATTCCCCCACAAAATAACAAATCTCCGAATGCCATAGAGTCGACTCGTAATCACCGCTCACCTCATTCTAGTCCTAGGAAGGTGCACAGTAAATCACATGTACATGCTGGTGATCAGGACACCCGTGCCGTGGGTAATATGTCTATGTTGCCAAAAAGAGACATTCCACAGGTGCTGGACTTTGAGGATGAGGATACGTGGGACGAGGGAAGCATGGCAGATGAGAGTGAGAGTGAAAGCGAAGACGAGCAGATCACGAGTAGAAAGTCAGCTCTGTCTGAACCAGTGCCTGAGAGAAAGTCTGCCTTCACCAAAGAAAAAGGTATGTGATCTCTGATTCTCTGCCTTCAACAAGCAGAAAGATACGTAATCACTAGGGTCCGAAATAAGGATTTTAAAATGGTTGTCTTCTTACAGATTTAGGTTGTCAGCACAATTATTCAGTGTGTGCTTGTAAACCTGTTTTATTGAACATATATTTAATTCACACAATAAGCCCACATCATGGCCGCATGAATACAAAATAACATTTTTCATGTTCTAAGATTTAAACTATCAATTTGACAATGCGTTATCTGTGGGACAAGGTATTGATGAAATTAGGTTGTCAGTAGCTAATTTAGGTTGTGCCAAACACCAGTAAACAGCTTTTTTCGGTCCCTGATCACTAATTCTCTCAATAAGTGAGAAACGGAGAAATCAAATTTATGAATTTGTTTTGTTTAACCTTTCTATTTTTGGCATCAGAATCTGACTTCAAACGTCAGAATATGACTTTAACCCTTTAAGATCTCACGATGCATTAAAGCATCATTTTGCATGTCTAAAGACTGACATAATATCCTGCACATAGGGGTTTCAGAACGAAATACTTCTTGGAACTGTTTTGATAATAGCAATATCTTTTTTTTTTCTCACGCACTTCAAGTCATCTTCATCCAGTACAAGTCGAGAATTGCGACAGCAATAGGCGGCTTGTAGTGGATGAAAATGACAATGGCAAATTCAGGCTTGAAACGGTTAAATATAACTATAGTAGATATTAATCCGTTTTATTAACCGGTTATGTCATTGCTATTGAAAATGAAATTTTAAACATCAAGATTTGCAAATGTGTGGTCTCAAATTAAACAAATATGAGTAATTTTCACCCACTTTAAGTTATGGGTCGCGGTAGCGAGACAAAACTTCAAGTGGGTAAAAATTTAGTGCTTCAAGGTTTAAAGCTTTGTTAGAAATTTTATCTTCAATGAATAAAAAATACTGAATGAGAAAATGTAAGCTAAAAGGTGAATTTATTTTTCAGTAAACCAGGCGGAATTATTGGTTGACAGTGAGCATGGGAGCAGTACACCTCCAACGTCAAACCTGGTGACCAAACTGTTTCCCCGACTAAAACCACCTCCTCCACCAATTCCAACACAGCAGGTGCAGTTTCCACTCATAACTTTATGCTAAATTACAAGACTTATTGAAATTGTAGGCAGAATGTTCTTATCATAAAAACGACATTATTATCTTGTCACGATAAGTAATTCTTATCATTAAAAAAAAAAATTATTAAAATTTGTGAAATGATTTTGCATTGCTGATACCATTCGCACTTTATTAGTTCACAATATTTTATTTATTTATATTTAATATTTCAGTCAGAAAAGCTGCAGGAAAGTAAAGCAAGGGAGATCGGGGACGGAGCGCAATCTCAGGTTCTCAGAGAAAAACTACAAGAACTGGAGAGAGAAATAGAGAGGTTTAGAGAAGAGAATACGGCTCTGGCCAAACTCAGGAAAGATAGAGAAGACGTAAGTTATCTGCCACTTAAGTTATCCCGCCACTTTACAATTGAGACATCGCCATAATTTAATATTGAATGTCGCCTGCAATTTATTGATATATGATACACTGTAGCAGCTAATATGATGCTAAGGCTAATAGATTTGTCTAATCCACCCTTCCCATATAATATGATTACTCAACTAGTTATAATTAACTAATTAGATAAGCGAGAAATTAAAATCGAATTGAAATTTTTCACTCACTTTGGGTTGTCTTTATGTAATCTTGTGTAATCTTAACTTCAAGTGAGTGAAAATGAAAGCCAAAGTATTTTAAATTTTGCTGATTTGGAAAACGTTCCCACCTGTTTAACATGTTCACCTTTCACTCAATAATGTACAGGAATTAATGACCTATTTATATTGTCTACACCTCGCAGGATAATAATGTACAATAACATTTCAAATAGTAAATGTGAAGATTGTGGTTTGTTCAGGCACTGGAGTTGTTGAAAAAAGAAATGCACGAATTTGATACACAGAAGAATGATGAGCTGAAACGCTTACAGGATTTCAAGAACACAGAAATGAGAAAACTGAAGTAAGTAGTTATATCGACCTGTGTTAATAGAGAATTACCCTCCTTTGTGTTTCTTAAAAACTTATAGAAAAAATTATTGATGAGAAAGAGACATTTACCATATCTAAGTATTTTGACTTATTACTTGTCAACAACCTTACCTTGTCAACAAACCTTACACACAATTTTAAAGGGACAATATAATCATTGAAGAAAAGGCTTCCAAAATGTTATTATCTTGACGGGAACAAGTTGGAACAATCTCAACAAGGCCTGTCAACCGCATAAATTAAATAAAATTATATACATACACTTTATAAATGTTCGCCAGTTTTAGCCGTTGGCGTAGTTATAATAGATATGGTGTAGTATATGATAGAATTTGTGATAAGTGCCCATAAGATAAAGATTACTGCCAATTGTCTGTAATTAGTTTCCCGCACCAAAAACACAGATAAAATAGCGCTAAGATGTTCTGCACCTTGTGTCAAAAAAGACTTGTCTTCGTATAGGGAAATGCAAATTATACTTGCCTAACACACCACACAAAGGAAGTTAATAAATATTATCTACTGTGAATTTTTTTTTTTTTCGTGTTCAGACAAGAGAAAAAGCAGTTTGAACAATACCAGAAGGCTGTACGCGCACGCCCCGATAAACATGACAAAAAACAACTTGAAGAAGTGAAGGAGCAGGTAGGAAACGCAATAGTGTGAAAAATATAACTTTACTCCCCATGTCTTTAAGTGCTAGCTGCTCTTTCTTTTCAGTCAGATTTCTTCATGAAATTTTCAGCTTCAAAAGAAATTATGAAATTATTTGTTGATGTCCGTGAAGTAATTGTGATTCTTTCCTATTCAGATGTCTAGCCTACAGGATGAAGTAAAGAGAAAGGAGCAGAGATGGACAGCGAGCAGCGGGAGGTTACGGGATAGAGTGTCTGTACTGGAAACAGAGAATAGTGAGTTACGAGAGGAACTGAAAGTATTAGAGCAGCGAAGATTGCAGCAGTGGCAGAAAAACCCGCAGGTACAACAGCCAGAATCTCAACCCACAAAACAGTGGACTAAAAACCAACAAGTACAACAGACAGAATCTCAACCCCCAAAACAGTGGACCAAAAATTCGCACGGGAAACAGCCAGAATCTCAGACAGCAAACCGAAAGGTATACACTGTTACATTTACAAAAATCCTGATCTATTGTTTTTTGTTATTTTTAATCTGTTGAGTATATTTATACATTGTTTTCGGTCATATTATGGCCAGGGTGGGATTAGTGATTTGGTGATAGTTTAAACAGGCATTGCGCCTTCTGGATATTGGAAGGGCAGCACGTGGCACTGAATAATACAGCAGGCCACTGATAGAAGATCAGTGCTCTAAGGGCTAAAGGGAGGAATAAACTTACTATTACTTTACACTGAGACGGACTGCTCCAATATCACTTGTCCTTCCTAATTGTCAATTTGAATGTAAAAGAAAACAAATATTATGCAAGCACTGTAATAAAAAGCATCTTTAATCAGCCAACTGCAGTGCTCATCATCACTGTACTTCAACACAGACTTTGTCAAGCCCTCTGCATTTTTACATGCTGTGCAGCAGGGGCACTCTCCGGTAGGACAAGCTCAATGAAACTAAATTCGTCCTTCCCAGATTGTTGGTCGTCTCGGACGATCAGACGGGGCCAATTTCGAACCCTGATGTATATCAACACAGCTTCCTGTAATTCAATGAGGTGCATCTAAACAAATGGAAAAATATAATCACTTGAAAAGAAATGAAATGCTAAGTTAAAATTTTCAACCAATTCAATCAATTTTAAAATTTTCAACCATTTGAGGTTAAGGATCGCGGTTTTGTCTCGCTACCGCGATCCTCAACCTCAAGTGGTTGAAAATTACTCATATTTGTTTCATTTGAGACCAAACACTTACAAATTTTTATGTTTAAACAGTCATTTCATTCCCAATAACAGTGATTTAAACGGATAATAAAACTGATTAAAAACGACTATTGTCTTGATCAGCAGGCAAAGGGTTAAACGTGTATCAACTAACTATGTTTTATTTTGTCAAATTACAATTTTCGGCTCAGGGATTATATTTTTCTCTGCTAAGATGACATTACATATTATTGTTGTAGGAGCATACAGTGAGAGAACTGCTGTCCTCGCTTCCCATGACGTCCAGCTTACCCCTCGCTCAGACCTCAGCTCCCGATCCGGAAAGTTACCCGTTGTCAGCGACCGACCCGAAAACGGCTAAGGCTGATACGGAGCTGAGACTGAGTAACACAACAAACCCGTCTACCTCATTAGGTGAGATTATAACATAACGAACCCGTCTACCTCATTAGGTGAGATTATAACATAACAAACCCGTCTACCTCATGAGGTGAGTTATTAACCACAACAGAACACTTAAATTGTAACACAACGAACCTGTCTACCTCGTTAGGTTAGATAATAACATACAAGAAAATCTACTTTATTAGGTTACATTATCACATACATTAGGTGAAAATATCACTTATAATATAACACAAGGAACCATCCACCCTACTAGGTGACATTTACACATACAATGAACTTTTAACACACCTTTATTAAATGTGAACTATTTTGTGTTCTGTTTATGTTACCAGAAGACAAAGCAGAAGAAGCCAGGAACTCACAGAAACTGTCAACTGGTTCAAGTCAAACGAAGGCACCTTCTCCTCGGTAAAATCGACTTGGAACAGGATATTTCAATCTTTAACCCTTAAAGCGCTGAATTTTTTTTATAAAAACCTTGGGAGACCAAAGGGTTTTTTTCAATATGAAATGATCATAAATGTCTCTGACGTCTACAGACGTTAGATTGTGACAACTAAAGTCGATCCCCGCACTGTAAGGGTTTACCCGTGTGCTGCCGGGACTGTGGATAAGCCTATACGGTTTCAAGCAAATGTTGAACTAAATTAAGTGACATTGAAATTCATAAAATAGTTTGGGATAGATGCTCAGTTTATTTTTCATGAATGGAAATATTTTTCGTCAATTGAAGCTGGAAATTGTGTTAGCAATTCCAGCTTCGAATGAATGAAAAATAGAAACAAACACTTCAGCAGCTCAAGGGTTAATGTTAATAAAGGGATTAAGCCATCATAATTTTACAGAATTTAAACCTTGTGACCGAAAGGTGGTTATTTCTGCCTAATTTTGTTCAATATCTAAAACAAACGACAGGTATTACATGTAATACAACATCAACTGTCATGTAATCAGTGACAAATGATAAAATCTAATATGGCTGACAATCTGTAACATAAGCTACAGCTAGCCACAACTTCAAGTGGATGACAAATAATCAATAAATTTTCTTTAATTGAGACCGAACATAAATCTTGATGTTTAAACACAAGTTTCCTTCCCAGTCTCAGTGATTTAATCAGCCAATAAAACTAATTAAAAACGACTATGGTAGCATGAAAAGGGTTATTATTAGGTGAGCTCTGTGCTGACTTTAGATGTTAGAATCTGAAGTCTAAAGTCGATCCTCGCTCTGAAAGAGTATGACAATTTGAAGGGCCGTAGACCCATAACATAGGTATTCATGTGACGCGGAAAGAGCTGATTGAGATATTTATGATGATTTGAAATTGAAAAAAACCTTTGGTCTCCATGGTTTTTAGCATGTTTTATTAGTCGATCAAATCACTGTTATTGGGAATGAAATGTGTGTTTAAACATCAAAATTTGCAAATATTTGGTCTAAAATTAAACAAATATGAGTCATTTTCAACCACTTGAGGTTGTGGAATGCTGTAGCGAGATACAACTTCAAATGGGTGAAAATTGAAATAAAATAACTTAGCAGGATGAGGGTCAATGGGAGAGCTGAACTGGGAAAATATCAAAATAATTGCTGATGCTGTTTTGTATTTTTAATTTTCTAATTCAAACTATTTGTTTATATCATTTTTAGCCCGCCTTTTAATTTTAATTAAAAAAGGTGGGCTATTGCAATTGAAGTTCGGCGTCGTCGGCGTCGGCGTTAACATTTACTTGTGGGCGCGATAACTTGAAAAGTTTTTCATGTTTCCTTCCCAAATTTGTTTTGCATGTTACTAATGACCACTTCTCGGACAAGTTCAATAATGGCTGAAAAAAAATTCAAAATGGCCGACTTATTGCGATTTTTCACCTTTTACGTCAATAATTTGACCTTGTGGGCGCGATAACTTGAAAAGTTTTTCACGTATCCTTTTCAAATTTGTTATGCATGTTACTAATGACCAGTTCTTGGACAAGTTCAATAATGGCCGAAAAAAAAAAAAAAAGGCCGATTTATTGCGATTTTTCACATTTTACGTCAATAATTTGACCTTGTGGGCGTGATAACTTGAAAAGTTTTTCACATATCCTTTTCAAATTTGTTATGCATGTTACTAATGACCAGTTCTCGGACAAGTTCAATAATGGCCGAAAAAAAAAAAAAAATGGCCGATTTATTGCGATTTTTCACATTTTACGTCAATAATTTGACCTTGTGGGCGCGATAAGTTGAAAAGTTTTTCACATATCCTCTTCAAATTGGTTATGCATGTTACTAATAAGTAGTTCTTGGACAAGTTCAATAATGGCCGAAAAAAAAAAAAATGGCCGATTTATTGCGATTTTTCACATTTTACGTCAATAATTTGACCTTGTGGGCGCGAAAACTTGAAAAGTTTTTCACATATCCTCTTCAAATTGGTTATGCATATTACTAATAAGTAGTTCTTGGAGAAGTTCAATAATGGCCGAAAAAAAAAAAAATGGCCGATTTATTGCGATTTTTCTCATTTTACGTCAATAATTTGACCCTGTGGGCGCGATAATTGAAAAGTTTTTCACATATTCTCTTCAAATTTGTTATGTATGTTACTTATAAGTAGTTCTTGCACAAGTTCAATAATAGCTGAAAAAAAAAAAAATGGCCGATTTATTGTGATTTTTCTCATTTTACGTCAATAATTTGACCTTGTGGGCGCGATAACTTGAAAAGTTTTTCACATATCCTCTTCAAATTTGTTATGCATGTTACTAATAAGTAGTTCTTGGACAAGTTCAATAATGGCTGAAAAAAAATTCAAAATGGCCGATTTATTGCGATTTTTCTCATTTTACGTCAATAATTTGACCTTGTAGGCGCGATAACTTCAACATTTTCACAAGTATCCTCTTCAAGTTTGTTATGCATGTTACTAATAAGTAGTTCTTGGACAAGTTCAATAATGGCCGGTAAAAAAATCAAAATGGTCGACTTATTGCGATTTTTCACATTTATTTTACGTCCATAATTTGACCTTGTGGGCGCGATAACTTGAAAAGCGGCTGGTTTTTTATAGATCTGCTTGTAGTCTATGCAAGTATTATATAATATATCGTATTATACATGTATCTATCTTATTTAACATACCATTTATATCTTGGGTTGTTATTTACGTGATGACATTCGTCTTTACTTTCTTTATCATAATTCGGCGGCGGGCTATTATCGAGTGTGCTCTTGTTCTCATTTTACGTCAATAATTTGACCTTGTGGGCGCGATAACTTGAAAAGTTTTTCACATATCCTCTTCAAATTTGTTATGCATGTTACTAATAAGTAGTTTTTGGACAAGTTCAATAATGGCTGAAAAAAAATTCAAAATGGCCGATTTATTGCGATTTTTCTCATTTTACGTCAATAATTTGACCTTGTAGGTGCGATAACTTCAAAATTTTCACAAGTATCCTCTTCAAGTTTGTTATGCATGTTACTAATAAGCAGTTCTTGGACAAGCTCAATAATGGCCGGTAAAAAAATCAAAATGGTCGACTTATTGCGATTTTTCACATTTATTTTACGTCCATAATTTGACCTTGTGTCATCTGGGTATGTCTGGGGGTAGATCCCCTAGACATGCCCAGAACCCCGTATCGGGCGAGAGAAAGAAAACGCTCTCAATAACTCACCATGCCCTATCACCCCCACCCTCACATCATCATCTGTACATCATTCATCTCATCAATTGACTACAACGTTTTTATTGTAATACCCCCCTCCTCATATATCGACTTTGATCTTTATGACACCAATAGAAAACATTTTTGTCAGACGCATCTTATAGATCTGCTTGTAGTCTATGCAAGTATTATATAGTATATCATATTATACATGTATCTATCTTATTTAACATACCATTTATATCTTGGGTTGTTATTTACGTGATGACATTCGTCTTTACTTTCTTTATCATAATTCGGCGGCGGGCTATTATCGAGTGTGCTCTTGTTATATAGTGGTCATTATAATGGACGATTTCTGTTTTTTAAGATCTGACAATGACAGCGGTAACGGGAGAAAGTTACCACGGAAAACTTTAGTGGCGACAGGTCTGAACTGTAATATTGATAAAGGTGACGAGAAATATGAGGAGACGCAGCATCCCGATGGAAAGGTGAGATGTGACAGCAGACTCTAAATATAAATACCAATGGAAAGCAGACTTGAAATATAAAACCTAACGGATCAAGGCTTGCCATAGCAAGTCAAATGTCTTAAGTTTCAAAATAATGAATCTTATTCTCTGCTTATGTTTGTTTACATCAGCCATAAGAAATATCTTCAACCAAAGTACATTTGTCTGGAAATATCGAGTTATACTGTATTATTGTACTGTAAATCTCGTTTCAAGCCCTGGGTCTGGCCTAGTATCATACTGTTAAACACCACCAATTGGGCCATGATAAATAACTAGTGTAGATACAGTCATTGTGGTCATTGTACAACAAAATTCAATAATAGTGTTTTACTTTATATTTATGTTTACACAATATTTTTGTTGATTTTAGATTGAGCGTGTTTACAGTAACGATGCCCGGGAGATATTCTTTGCCAACGGAACAAAGAAGCAGATTTCACCAGATGGACTCTCAGTTATTGTATCTTTTTTTAACGGAGACATCAAGCAGATATTACCCGATCAAAGAGTGGTGAGATTATTTGATCTAAATACATATATATACATTTTGATATATATATATATCATTTTTTTCTAATTTTTTTTATTAACCCTTGTGCTGCTGAAATGTTTGTTTCTATTTTTTTAAAATAGAAAAATATTTGTGAAAAAATAGACATTTCCAACATTGAATTATTGGAAAAACTAAGAATCTATCAAAAAATATTTTATAAAATTCAGTGAAATTTTTGTCGTTTTTTGTTTTTGAAACATGCTTGAAACCGTTATACAGTTTTAGCAGCAGAAGGGTTAATGTATTTTAAGCCATCCTATTTTACCTAATTGATCGGCACGTCATTTTGAAAAATGAATCGATCCTGAGAGTACTTTCAAGTTTAATAATGTAACTTGTTTTCTGATATAAATCTTCATAGATGAACAAACCATTAAAATTTAAATTTTATAACATATGCATGCATATAAATTTTTTATTTACCAGACATAGATACTGAACAGCTCAAAATTTTTCATTAGAAAATTATGTCTATTTTCTGCAGATTGTATTGGTATTAATTGGTGAAAAAAACAAACATGTAAAATGTTCTTTATCTGACATTAGTTTTCACAGTTATTGATTGCTATTTGTCATTTTTACTAGGCACGAACTGGCGGTTATGCAAGAGTTTTAATGACTGCATATATAATATGATAATGTGGTTTAGTAAGCAGTTTATTTCGTGCTGTTTTTCAGGTTTATTATTACGCTGACGCTCAGACAACGCATACTACATATCCTGATGCTCTGGAAATACTGCAGTTCACAAAGTAAGAAAATTATAAAATTACAAACAAACTATGCATGATATATAATCATTGTACTTAACTTTTGTCTTATTACAACTGCTACATGTATATATTTTTTCCATGAATTTTCACCTTGAATTATTTCTATTGATGAAAAAACATCTCATAAATTGAACTATTAAGTAACTGATTACATATACAAATTCTGCTAAATTTATATTACCCTATTTATTCTAATAAATGCCTATATTCCAATAAACGCCCACTCCGCTGATTTGAAAATAAAGTGCATGATCATGGTACACTATATAGCCATTAAAAGCTACTCTAATAATCGCCCACTGAATAATATGTATTTTTTTTTATTTGTCAGCGGACAGATGGAGAAGCATTACCCTGACGGCACGCGGGAGATCACGTTCCCCGATCAAACCATTAAATATCTCTTCCCAAACGGGACAGAGGAGAGCATCTTCCCAGATGGGACAGTAATACGGGTTGAAAAGAATGGGAATAAATCCATGGAGTTTCCCAACGGACAGCGAGAGGTTCACACTGAGCAGTACAAGGTCAGGTCTCGGCAATAATGATACCTCAAAACTATGCAGGGCACAAAATAAGGGCATTCTAGGCGTCCATGACAACCTATTTTGCAGCTGGACAACCCAGTATCAATCTCAGTTTCCGTCGGAAAACCAGTAAAAAATTGATAGATTTACAAAAATATGCAAATTGTTTCTGTGCACTGCGCATCAACCTTTTACCACCTGAAATAAGCAGGAGATTTGCAGGGAATCACCAGCTATTGTTTTAAAATTAATTTATTTTGAGAAATAAACATTTTCTTTATGTCATAAATCTCAGACTTCTAAAAAATCATGTGGACAACCTGAAAAGTTGACCTGGTGGTCCGGCAGACAACCAGGCCAACAATCCTTATTTCGTGCCCTGCAATGCAGTTGTATTATACAATTTAACGCTTTAACCATAATCATCACATTTCAGCTACACACTGCATATCTTTAATAATATTCATGAAATTACAAAGGTTATAACACATCACTATAATGAGGTTCTGAGCTTTCATGAGAAATATTATACTCGGATAATTTATCGAATCATGACGTCTGAATTGCAACATTTCAAGGTTAACCCTTAAAACGTTGCATTATTTTGTAAAAACCATGGAGACCAAAGGGTTTTTTCAATTTGATATCCTCATAAATGTCTTGGCGAGTAATTTCTGATTCTTTTGAATACCTATGTTATGAGTCTACGTCTATTACAAATATTTTCATACTTACAGGGCGGGATAGACTTCAGTCATCAGAATCTGACATCTAAATTCGATCCCCGCGCTGTGTTCCCCATTTTTTACATGGTTGTAAATAATTAGAAATCAGGAATTTCGGCTCTATATCTAGCCTAACTGGTGAATGCTCAGCACAAAAATTAAAAAAATTTGCAGTTCAAGTCTATGGACATGCTTACATCATATGGTCATATTAAGAAGCCAAAATAAAATCACTGATTTTTTGATGATTTTAGCCTGGGCCTGTCCCTTTAAACACACACTTCATTTCCACTAACACTGATTTGATCAGACAATAAAATAGATTAACCCTTGTCCTGCTGGACCTTTATATGTACGGTTTTAAACAGGTTTTAAACCAAATAATATGTCCCTGAAAAGGATAATGTAGTTTGTGGTAGACACTTAGTTAGTCAAATAATTATATTTGGAAGATATATATTTTCAAAAAATAGAAATATTTTTCGTCATTTAAAGCTGGCAATTGCATCAGCAATTCCAGCATAATACAGCAGAAACAATTCATCAGCACACATGTTGAGAACGACCATATAGAGTTAATGAAAATAAAAAATGGCTAAAAAGTAAGTAGAGTAATATTTCTAAAATTAAAATTGCACCAGGAAATCTTTTCTTTTGTACAGATACAAACCTCAGTTTGAGTCCACTATGACCGATATAAATACATGAACTAAACCAAAATTTACTATTATTCTTTTCAGAGAAGGGAATACCCGGATGGCACGGTGAAGACAGTTTTTCCGGACGGTAAACAAGAGACCCGCTATTCATCAGGAAGAATGAGAGTCAAAGATAAAGATGGAAATATCATCATGGACAGAAAAGTCAACTAACTAGGCATTAAATCTGGTTATTATATTTTTTTTTAAATACACATATGACATATATTGTTGAAATAGTTGATCCGATCTACGAGTTTACACTTCTGTTTGTAAAGTTACTGGCCATGTTGGCCACGATAGTCAACCTGTGTGACTATTTTTTTGTATATTAAAAGGACTGGCCCAGGTCTAAAATCATCAAAAAATCGGTGATTTTATTTTGGCTTAATATGACCATATGATGTAGACATGTCCATAGACTAGAACTGCGCATTCACCAGTTAGGCTAGATATAGAAACGAAATTCCCGTATTTCTTATTTTTGACATGGTTGTCCAAAATTAGAAATCAGGAATTTCTGGGTCTGGGCCAGTCCCTTTAAGTCAAAGAAAAAACTTAATTTCTATAGATTTGTAGATCTGAATATACTCGGTACTCCGTACACCCAGATCTACAAATTTATCAAAATTATGTTAAAATTCTACAATTTAATAAATCATTTAAATACGTTTTGAACTTGTATGTATTATACTATTTACTTTTTCACAAAACACTGAGTTACTTCATGTCCTATCTTTGTTAGACTATGTGCAGTGTGCATTGTACACTGTATCTGATAAGCAAACCAGTACTTTATTTAGTACTTTACCAAACAATTATACTACCAATAATCAGGTTTTTGCATTGTGTTTCTTAAAAACATATTTTTTATTGTGATGAGGCCAATAGGAGACGTTGAGCTAGTGCTGGTTACGATGCTAGTACAACAGTAAACCAGCACTGAGCTGTCGTTTTCTGTTTGCTAGATTTTTTCAATTACTACATGTGTAACTATTAAAACTTATAACACAGCTCACTTTAGTAGGTATACATTCACTGACGGTTCACCCATCATGACACTGCTTGTATATAATATATCTGTATATGCTCAAATTCATGAACTTCTCTATGCCATGTTGGTTTAGTAATATGTAAAATATATATGATGGTAATTAATATATGTGATTACCAAGTCAACCAAAACAGTTTTTTTTTTTTACCAAAATAGGTTTTATCAGGGTGTTAATTGTAGTCTTAAAACTGACTGTACTGCAGTGCCATCAGTGACACTATCGTGAAAGGCAGTGCTTTTGGTACGGTTGCAAAGGGCCACTGTGGCACCCAGGCAAGGCAGCTAACATATAAAAAAATATTATACTAATGGAATGTTCGCTACTAGAATGGGCATACAAATAATGTCATATATATATATAAAAATGAGCTTCTCTCAGTTTTGCTTTGTAAATGAACATGACAGTGTGACATGTCCAGAAGTGTATAATATGTACTGGAAGAAGGCGAGAGCTGGGATAATATAGTATATTATGTAATAGTCATTTTGTTGCTCACATCACACACTCATGTTATGTTCATAGCACTGTAAATCATTTATTCAGTAGCAGATTCTATTATTAGTGAATGTATTTATTTAATTATTCGTTCATTTGTTCATCCTCTCATTTCGTTATTTCGTCATTCATTTATTTGTTTACTCATTCGCTTTGTTTGATCATTTATTCATTCATTTGTTGCTTTTTTTCATGGACTATCACAGACTATCATTCATTTGTTTTTTCATTCATCATCTATTCATTCACATCACACAAGTTATATGTGACAGTGGAGCTAAAACCCTTGTCATGCTAGAGGCCATATATTTATAATTTCAAGCAATGTGTCGTTTTTGTTGTAAATAATCAGTTTATCAAATAATTCAATTTGGGAAATATTTATTTGTCATAAATATCTATATATTTTTGGCATATCATGATTGAATTTGCAATTATAATTTTAAATGGATGAAATTACAAATAAAAACCTAGCAGGACAAGGGTCAGCATATCTGATAGCTGAGCTTCGGTCAACATATCATCATCTGGTCATTCACTGATCCATTTAACCCCTGGAGCACTGATGTCGGCCATAGTCTATAGACTTTTCTAGTTTTATTCACAGGTACACGTATCAATTTCTAGAAGTGAAAAATGTGGAAATTTGTGAAACTGATAATACGATATGACTTAATGTTACCAATTTAATTGAATCGGTCGGGGCTCTATGGTTTATCTGTAAAGAGGAGTTTTAGTAACCACTAACGTGCCATGACAGAAGCTAAGTGTACTACTTAACAAATAAGGTGCCTTGAAAATGTATATTTTATATCTGTACATATATGTCAATAGGTATAGTTTTCTATGATGCCATAACTTGAGGTTTTGAGAGATCCCATAATCAATTGGTGAACCATTACTCAATTTTATAAAAAAAAGTCAAGTAAAAGCTCAAAACATGATTTTGATAAATCCTGCTATGTTAAATTGTATTCAAATTCTACCACATGTTACCTTTAACCCTTTCAATCCTGAGCCAAAAGAAAAGAATATTATGTAATATGGCTGCTTTACTCTTTTGATTGCAACAGTATTCATTGACGCGTCTAATCTATTTCTGACTTTGCTGATGCAGATAGTTTCAAATTGACTTATAAATCGTCCTATCATATCTAATTGTTCAAACAACTTGTCTTGTTGGTATTTTTCGTTTATTGCAGGCTGGAATTGCTGACCCCTTCAAATAACCGCCTAATGTTGAAACCTATGTCCATTTTTTACATCTGCCTAATGATAAAATCTCCTTTGTCCATTTTTCTTTAAAAAAAAAAATGTTATATCTTAAATTGTCAGATCATTTCTAATGTGAAGTGATACTTAAATTTATAAAATGAGCATGTCGCTCTAATCATTAGTGAGCGCAACTTCTAGTGACTTGGACCGTATATAGTACATAATTAGCTCCCGCCGTCACCGTAGGTGAGCGAAGGGAGCTATGGATTCTACCTCCGTTTTTTTTTGGCCTCTTCTTTTGCCTATAACTTTGTGAGAAAATAAGCTAGGATAACAATTTTTGGTATGTGGGTTACTTCCAGGTGGCTAATGGACGGGTTAAAATATTTTTAATCTGAATTCAATACGCAAGGTTGCAGAGGAGAAAATGATGATGTGACGGCGTTGGGCCGTTGGGCCGTCCGTAAACAATTCGTTTCCGGAGCATATCTCTGAAAGTACTTGTCCGATTGTCTTCAAATTTTACACACAACACCCCTAGGGGGTCTAGTTGTGCCTTTTGGGGTATTTGAACTTTGACCTACTTCTGGTTCAGAACTATGACCTATTTAGACGTTTTGACGCGCACTTCGTTTCCGGAGCAGATCTCGAAAAGTACTGGGCCGATGACAGTCATATTGCACATACATGTTCTCTAAGGTCCCTAGTTGTGCCTTTTCAGGTTTTTGGACCTTGACCTTGAAGTTGACCCAGCACTTTGACCTAATTTATAACATCGGTAAATCTGACTGAAAGATTTTGCGGAATATCATGAAAACCGCTCAAGATAGCTACACCATTACTATAAAACAAATTGCGAGGTTTCAGGAGAGGATGCATCTTGAAAAATTTCAAGTCGATAAAATTAAAAATGGCCGCCTAACGGCCATTATTCACCTCGACAGGCCTGATATTGCGGAATATCATGAAAACCGCTCAAGATAGCTACACCATTAATATCAAATAAATTGTAAGGTTTCAGGAGAGGATGCATCCTGAAAAATTTGAAGTTGATAAAATTCAAAATGGCCGCCTATCAGCCATTATTCACCTCGACAGGCCTGATATTGTGGAATATCATGAAAACCGCTCAAGATATCTACACCATTACTATAAAACAAATTGTAAGGCTTCAGGAGAGGATGTATTTTGAAAAAATTCATTTTGTCAAAGTTCAAAATGGCCGCCAATCGGCCATTATTCACTTTCACATGGCCGTTATTTGGTAAACCGTGCTAGATGGCTAGACCATTACTATAAAACAAAATGTGTGATTTCAGGAGAGGATGCATCTTGAAAAAATTCGACTCGATAAAATTCAAAATGGCCGCTTATCGGCCATTATTCACTTTCACATGGCCGTTATTTGGTAAACCGTGCTAGATGGCTAGACCATTACTATAAAACAAAATGTGTGATTTCAGGAGAGGATGCATCTTGAAAAAATTCGACTCGATAAAATTCAAAATGGCCGCTTATCGGCCATTATTCACTTTCACATGGCCGTTATTTGGTAAACCGTGCTAGATGGCTAGACCATTACTATAAAACAAAATGTGTGATTTCAGGAGAGGATGCATCTTGAAAAAATTCGACTCGATAAAATTCAAAATGGCCGCTTATCGGCCATTATTCACTTTCACATGGCCGTTATTTGGTCAACCGGGCTAGATGGCTAGACCATTACTGTAAAACGAAATGTGAGATTTCAGATGAGGATGCATCTTGAAAAAAATTGACTTGATCAAATATAAAATGGCCGCCTTTTCGGCCATTATTCATTTTCACATGGCTGATATTTGGTAAACCGTGCTAGATGGCTAGACCATTACCTGATTACTATAAAACAAAGTGTGAGTTTTCGGGGGAGGATGCACCCTCAAAATTTTTAACTTAGGAATTCAAAATGGCCGACAATCAGCATTATTTACCTCGATAGGCCTGATATCAGGTAAACCGGTCTAGATAGCTAGACCATTACTATAAAACAAAATGTGACGTTTAGTAAGAGGATGCCTTTAAAAAACTTTCGACTCAATCGAATTCAAAATGGCCGCCTATCGGCCACTATTTACTTTCACATTGCTGATATTTGGTAAACCGTGTTAGATAGCTGGACCATTACTATAAAACAAAATGTAAAATTACAAGAGAGGATGCATCTTGAAAAAAATTGACTCGATCAAATTCAAAATGGCCGCCTATCGGCCATTATTTACTTTCACATAGCCCGTTTTTAGTAACCGTACTAGATGGCTAGACCATTACTATAAAACAAAATGTGAGATTTCAGGAGAGGATGCATCTTGAAAAATTTTGACTTGATCAAATTCAAAATGGCCTCCTATCGGTCATTATTCACTTTCACATGGGCGATATTTGGTAAACTGTGCTAGATGGCTAGACCATTACTATAGAATGAAATGTGAGATTTCAGCTGAGGATGCATCTTGGAAAATTTTGACTTGATCAAATTCAAAATGGCCCTCTATCGGCCATTATTTACTTTCACATGCCCAATATTTTGCAAACTGTGTTAGATGTTAGTCCATTACTATAAAACAAAATTTGAGGTTTCGGGGGAGGATGCACCCTAAGTTTTTAACTAATTTATATTTAATTCAAAATGACCGTAAATCAGCTATTAGTTAACTCGATTGGCCTGATATCGGGTAAACCATGCCAGATAGGTAGACCATTACTGGGATACTGATTAGGATCATTAATTTCAATGGAGGTTTGCAATCTCTGACAGACTGTCTAGTTCTTATCTTACTCTTAGACTGGGCTTCTTAGACCTAGTTGTCTTGCGTCATGATTTTTGACCTAGACTAGGACTACATTAATAACCCCATACAAAATTGCTTAAATCAAATTCTAATTCGGAGCGGGAGCTCCTGGACTTATGTAGTCTTGTTTATTTTGTTTGAAATTCAGTGCCTTCTAACCTTTGTCGTGCACAGTGTCAAGCACGTTTCAGACCAAATAAAATGACACTGAAATTTTTAATTTATTGGAATTTAGATGCTCATGCAGTAAATCGAATCATTTGATTTTGAAGGTGTTTTATCTTTTGTGAAAATTTTTTTTCTTAATTTTAAGTTGGAATTTGTGTCCGCAATTCCAGTTTCAAATAATTGAAAAATACCAATTCAACAGGAAAATGGGCAAGTCTCTTAAAATTTAATCGCTTCATCATTCTAGGGTAAGTCCTAGATGACTTATCGCTTCAGCTTTCTGACAAATGCAAAGCTCAATTTATTGTGTTTTAATAAACTAACTTTGTAAATATGAATTACTATTTATTTTTATAAGTGAGGCAAGAAGTTGTTGTACGAATAAATACATACAAATGAACTTTTGTTTTTCATCTTTAGTTTTAAATTGCAGGACCCTCAGTGCAAAGTATTATTTTTTTAATAACCATGGAGACCAAAGGGGTTTTTTCGAATTTGAAATCATTATAAATGGCTTAGTCAGCTCTGTCCGATTAATTTGAATACTGATGTTATGGTTTTACGACCATTGTAAATAATAATTCTTTCAGCGCGGGGACAGTCTTTATACGTAAGAATCTTACTTTTTCAGTTCCAAATAAGCAGACCAACCCTGAAAGCCAAAAAACAACCATTAGGACTTTTACACTACAGCTGCATCCACAAAGGGGACCAGCTGTGACTTGATTCACTAATGGGACCAGGTCTGGTTAAAGGGACTGGCCCAGGCTACAATCATAAAAAAAATCGGTGATGTTATTTTGGATATAGGGAGAAATTCCTGATTTTTAATTATTGCCAACCATGTCAAAAATTAGAAATACAGGAATTTCGTCTCTTATATCTAGTCTAACTGGTAAATGTGCAGTAGAAAAATTAAAGAACTTTTGCAGTTCTAGTCTATGGACATGTTTACATCATATGGTCATATTAGGAAGCCAATATAAAATCACCGATTTTTTAATGATTTTAGCCTAGGCCAGTCCCTTTAATCCATTATTCTCATATTTTCGTTACAATTTTTTACCCATAAAGAGCCGCTACTACCAATATTTTCAAAGAAAGTTAAAAAAATATTTATCTTCAAACATCAACTCTTTGAATGATGCAGTGTGCAAAGAAAAAATGTTGCGGAGGAAGTGACATAAACAATTTGTGCAATGTAAAAACCTCTGCACCCGCTCTCCCAGTAATTGATTTTTTTGCTACGGATTTTAACAAGTTGAATACCCCTGTACAGTAGAACCTGCTATGAGCAACCACCCTTGCGACACAGCAAAAGTTGGCTGCTCATAAGGGTGGCTGCTCATAGCAGGTTCTACTGTACCACAACATACATGCTATTTTTGTAAACAAATGTCCTGGAAAGTGGATAATTTGTCATTGGAAAAAATCAGGGTAAAGTCATGGAATTTATAAATCAGATTTCGTAGTAACCCTGTGTAATGCTGCTGGCGTCGTTTAAAAAAAAGACAACACACGTTGTGAATTCAACAGATTTTACTCCCTATCAAATAACAATGCAGACATATATATATATGTAACATCAGAATTGCTGTAAATTCTAATTTCACATAATAGCAAATCAGTAACTTTATTTTATAATGAGCTTTATTTCTTATTACATCATTCAACACTAGATTCGCCAGAAACTAGAATTTCACAATCATTGATTATTACATCATACATTGCACCATTAGAATCAGTCGCAATTCTAATCCCATAATCAGAGTTTTTATTGTTACATTGCACCGCCAGTAAACACCACTGTTAGTTTGATGTTCGGCCATCGTCTTCGCCGCTGACCGAACTACAAACAAACATCGGGTGAACGTTTTGTGTTTACTGGGATATTCTCAGAATTCCCTAATAATATTTCTGTATCAGTTTTCAGCAGTATGAGTTACAGGGCTATATAAAGTAGAGTGTTTTTAACAAACACTAAAAAAAACACATCAAAAATAACTTATTCTAAGCAATTATTTGAGGCTGTTTTTGTTGCAGATAATATCATGGAGCATTTCAAGTCACACAAGCCATTGATCGAAAAATGTGAATTAAATTCGTAATCTTCCGATGCACATAGCATAGTTTGAAATGAAAATTATTTAAATTGATGTGTGAGATTGCAAGTATTAACTTCACATCGGCAAGCGAATGTGTGACATTGTGAAATGAATGCATGACATTGCCAAGCTAATGCATAACATTGTCAAGCTAATGCATGAAATTGTCAAGCCAATGCATGACATTGCCAAGCAATGGGTGACATTGTCAAGCTAATGCATGACATTATCGACATTGTTGAGCCAAAACGTGACTTTGTCAAACCAAGGCGCGACATTGTCAAGCTAATGCATGCCATTGTCAAACTAATGTGAGATTTTGTGTAAACATAACAGCTACAGTAGAACCTGCTACTGAAACCAACCTGTACATGAACAATCCCCATAATAATATTTTATATAGAATTTCATCTCCTATGTGGAATCACCTGTCCAGATCAGCTGATTGAAATCTATCCAGCACCGACTTAAGATCTATTCAATACCTTTTAAATAAAACCAAAAACTCATTGAGTGAAAAATAATATAATACCTCATAATTAATACGTTGTAAGCTTTCAGATATTATACAGTATTTTATCGATCGAAACATTTATCTTTATCTCTCAAGGTGGATACAGATAATCCTCATCCTGATAAATTGTTTGTTTGGATTCTTTATTCATTTCTAGATTGCCAACACAATTTCAAGCTTCAAATGATAAAATACACAAGAAGATTTGAAAATAGCCGACCTCCATTTTGTCAAATCTGAAAAAAATTCACTCGCTAAGTTGTGGGTCGCGATAGCGAGACACAATTTCAAGTGGGTGAAAATTTAAAATAATTAGCGCTTTGCCAGTATATCGGCTTTTCAGCATTTTGGTAAAATCCAAATATTATGTCAGTGATTCATAGTCGTGATAAGCTACAAGTCCATTCAATAAAGCAAACAAATAACAGAATAGATTTCACATTTTCTGTGCAGCAGATTTAGGAATTATGTGGCAGTAGAATTATAGTGACAATGTTCAAGCAACTGGGATAATAGAAAACAAATAATAACACCTCATGTCTCTTAACAAAATACTGTGTGCCACATCCATAATATCGTCATTTCACTGTAAATGCTGCTTCACATTACCATGCAGTTACATTGCTACCAAATTTCAATAAATTTTGCAAGCACTATTTCCTAATCTTTCAACAAACTACCCTGAAAATTTCGGGTAGAGGACAAGAAAACACTGCTTACCAAATTTTATTAAATTCGGTTGAGAATTAACCGGAAAGTCATGCGCTACAAGTAATGTGGAATCTAATACAGTGTCAACTATAGAATGTCTAGCAAAGTTGTGTGTGTGTTTTCTGGACTTCAAGAAGTTGCTATAGGACTTCAATACAAGTTCTGTTTGTATCACTCTGTTGCATTTAAAATTGATGTCTCAAAGCTGGTGTCTCATTCTCTGGTGTCTCTCGTGTGTAAAGTGTGATGGCCTGGAAGCCCCCGCACGCCTGCGGGATCTGTCTACTTTATATAAGGCAGCTGTGTTGTGAATGCGCGGACAGGCTGCGTCTCTCGGTTTAAATGCTCTGTGTAGTTGATCTGCGTGATAATCGCTACAGGACTAGCTTGTGTCCTCAGGAGACCTTGGCCCACGTTATAAAGTTCTCTATGTCCCTGACCGGCACATTTCTGGTGTGCGCTTTCAGACGCAGGTTACGATCGTCCGTCAGCAGAACCACCTCTCTGTGTAACTTTATCGGTTCATCTGAAAAAAACAAAGTAGGCAGTAGTGTGAATCAGCCTGGGTATACGATGCATTATTTTTTCTCTCTAAACTGTCACATCATATTTCAATGCAAGCCAATAAACAGTTTAGAAGATATCCCATTCACAACCTTTCTGAGCGACCATATTGCATAATGCACACTTTTATGAGTCTGTGCTAGGAAAAGTATATGGGAAAAAATTACGAGGCACATAGACATAGAAGTGAAAAATGATCAAATTGATCAGTTAGTTTTTTAGTGAGAGCTGAATCAATTTGCGGCAGTTGTGAAAAAAACATTAAACAGGATACATCAAACACAATATTAATGACTCCAATAATAGATATCTGGCAGATGATTCCCACCTTTATTTTTTGGCATGAAGTCCCGAGCTTTGTCTTTACAGTAATGTAGGCAACACGATAGAATGAGGTCATCATTGTTCCCCTGTAAAAAAAAAAATTCACAATCCTTTATTAATAGTTGACTTTTAATAAATATGTTTCAAGCAATTTTCAAACCAAATCAAATTACACTGATTCTGCGTAAATTCTCAGGTTATGAAATAAGCATGAAAGTTGGTCATGGGAAAAAATACAAATTTACTTTCTGCAATTTTGAAAAAAGTCATTTTTAGGCCATATCATGAATCCAAAAGTTGACAAAATCCGAAAATTCTGGAAAACTGCCACCTCTGAATAATTCAATTTGAAGATTTTTATATATAGAAATATTGTTTGTCATTTGAAAAATATTTGGATTTCTGAAAAAGACATCACCTTCCAGCCTGAGGTATGTTAAATTTAGATCGCCATGTATATTAGTGCTCTATAAATTAAGACAACTGTAGTTGACAATAGTGTTTTATAAATTAGTAATCTCAATATCTTGTATCAGGAATAAAACAATATAGATAACATTTTCAACTTACAACAGAATCTGTTTCCTCGCTGCGGAAGGAGATGGTGTCCATGGTGTTACCTTTGGATGTGAGGGCCCTCAGGTGGCAGTTTCTTGCACCAAACTCTTTCTCAAGGTATTGTATAGCAGTACGTGTGTGTGCGGTTACCATGGCGGCATGCTCGCGGCTGTCATATTGACCTTCTCGGCTCCCCTTACTCAAACCGTCCAGCTCATTGATCACTGTTTAATAACAGAATAGTAAATTAATTCAGCTCTTCAATAAGAACTGGAAAGAGATAGTAAACGAATCAAACGTCAGAATAACTTAGCCAAGCGTAGCAATGACACTAGATGTTAAAGATTGTCTTTGCTACACCCAAATCACATATGTTGACATCTCTGAAACATGTTTTGGCACATATCACACACATAAGGGACACAGAATTCAACCCCAGATCGCAGTGAAAGATTATCTAATTCTATAAAATATATGATGAAAATATGATGAAATGTATGTGTGAGTGAATGATTGAAGTGTTCTGAAGAAACATTGAATTGTTTGAAAAAAACAGCTGTTAAATACTCACCGACAAGCGGGATAACTAGAGTAAAGCGTTTTGAAGAGACAAGCTGCTGGATGCCAGCCAGATTGTCTATAAAGCAGTTAGTGTCAGGTACAAGAAACACAGGCATAATCATCAATGTGATCGGGCGATGCTCTTTACTGGTGTCCAGCACCTAAAATAACAAAAAAAGATAAACTATATAAATATACGAATACAATAATTGTTCCCCGTAACACACTCTATTTGTAAGAATAGCTTCACGGGCCATAGTCACGAGACTATAGTCATTTTTAATCTGTTTTATTACATGTTTCAATTTCAGTTATTGGGAAGGAAATGTGTATTTGAACATCAACAGTTGCAAATGTTTTGTCCCAAATTAGACAAATAGATGTATGGGTAATTTTCACCCACTTGATGTTGTGGGTCGTGGCAGCGAGACACAACTTCAAGTGGGTGAAAATCTAAATTATTTAATTAAGAGTTCAAGGGTTAAAAGTAATTACATATTAATTGTGACCATCGCTAACTGCCCTTCCACAATCGATATGTTAGTATTAGACGGGTAAAACACCACATTGTCGCCCTATGGCAGATGAATTGATAAAACAAGATCAAGGATTTTATTCAAATACGCATTGTCTCACCCCACAATTTGTGATATTTAACAGGTGCAGTGGCGGACAACCCGCCACCACCCGATACATAATGCATTACATAGCGAGCTCTACAGGTTAAGACCCACCTCGATAGCTGTAGGTAAAATCCCCAAATAGATTGATTTAACCTACTATCATTACATTAGTGCAGTCATTACTCTTTCACTAATATCACGACTATAATCACATCAAAGCTTTTATCAGCTGACCAGATCTTTGTTATTGAGAAAGAAATGAGTTGAACTCTTACAGCACGGAGATCCTATTTAGTGCAGTCATTACTCTTTCACTAATATCACGACTATAATCACATTAAAGCTTTTATCAGCTGACCAGATCTTTGTTATTGAGAAAGAAATGAGTTGAACTCTTACAGCACAGAGATCCTATTTAGATATCAGAATCTGGAGTCTGTAGACGTATAAAGATGCTCCCTGTATTTTAAATATTTCTAAGGGCTGTACACCCAGAATATCCTGTGAAACGCAGTGACGTCCCTCGGTGAAAATAAGGTTATATTAATACCCCCCCCCCCATACTTCATTGTATTAGCCAGCTCAGTGAAAACAAAAGAGGTCAAGGTCATTGAGTTTCACAGAATAGGTGTTCAAATGAAACGGAAAGAGCAAAGACATTTATGATGATTTCAAAATTTGAAAAAAAACCTTTAGTCTCCATCGTTGGAACAAAACAATTCAAGGTTAAACATCAAGATGTTTGGTTTGCAAATACACAAAAATGAGAAATTTTCTCCTAAGTGGAAGAAAATTGAGATTGTATAACTATGCGGATAAACAATTAACCTCAGCATTATTGCGTTAGAAATTAGGATAATCTAGCTGACCTGTTGTCTGGACTGTTCTTGCTGCTGTTGTTTTTCCACGGCTTGCTGTAGAGTAGCTTTATGCGCTCTCAGGGCTTTGATATGCCCGTCCTCTGTGCTACCGCTCGTGTTCAAATCATCCTCTGAACTCTCAACAATAACATCGTCATCCTCCTAGGAAAAACGAAACATTACTGTATAATAATCAGAATCCTCAAATCCAGCCAATAACACGAGGCCAAAGGCCGTCATAATCCCCCACCCTTGTGATAGAAACACACAAAAGGCACATCTAGGCCAATGTTATACAGAAATGACAACTTCCAGCCAATAACAATTTTTATTCTTGAGTGGAAAAATTGTAATTTGAAATGGTATTACAAGAAATGGCATTGAAATGGTACTACCTACAAGAGCTGGTTTTATAAAATATAACGTCTCTTAGATATGAAAGGGTGGATCAGCCACTTTGTTACAGTGTAAATTCTTTAGTTACGGATGATATAAAAAATCTTACCCTTGAATGAACATCTCGATCGAAACTATCGTTTTCAGAGGACTGTTCATTTGGAGTGACAAGTGAGATATAGCGATGTGTGTGAACGTCATATTGTAGAATTGGTGGCTCTATCCCGCATAGATAGTCACCGAACGTTCTCAGCTTCTCAACACAATGACAATCACGAGCGACATCCTAAAATACAAAAAATATAATCTGAATCAGGAACATAAGTGTGGCAATCACGAACAACATCCTGGAAAAAAAAATCTAAAACAAGTACACTGACATAATAGTGACAAAAAATACATCCTGAAAGAAATGAACAAATAAGTGTTTAGGTGACGTTTGAGCACACATATAAGCTAAACTGGCCCCTTTAATCTCAGTTAATAAAAAACATATTGACAAATGTCTATTTTTTTAAATATAATTTGTTTGGATCATTTGAAGCTGGACCAATTTGAAGTTGACCAATTCCAACTTCTAATCAATGACAAATATTGAGTGACGAAATTTAGCAGGACACAGGTCACATTTAACACACAGAGGTTGTCGTTGTTCCAGCAAAACATAACTTTAAGTGGGTGAATATTTAGAGGAAGGGATTTAATAAACTTTGTTGATGTATCACACATTAATTAAAGTTCGTACTTTTCAGTGCCAGGATAGACTTTTCACATCAGAATCTAATGTCAAAAGACGACAATCGCACTTTAAGAATTAAATGTTCATTACGGTTGTAGACCTGTAAAATAGGAAGGTATTCAAATGAAGGAGAAAGAGTTGACTTAGGCCGTTAATGGAATACACGTTGTACACTACAGTAGATATCAACATTGTTCAGCATTCTAAATATTAAATGTAGCTATATGTTAGACTAACCTTGTCAACCGTGGAGTGGATGTACGAGTTGAACTGTGCGAGGCCGAGCAGCGGAACAAACCCAGCCATCGTCACGTCCTCGTGTATCAGCAGCGGCTCACAACCTGTATAATAAACAATAACAACCTGCATACAATAGACAATAACATTTACCCTTACAACACTGAAATATGTTTTTATAAACCATGGAGACCAAAGTTTTTTTCTCAATTTTGAATCATCATAAATGTCTTGGTTAGCTTTTTCGGCTTTATTCGAATACCTATGTTATGGGTCTACAGCCATTATAAACATTTTACTCTTACAGTGCAGAGATCGACTTGAAGACATCTACAGACATGAAATTCTGTAATGTCGATCCCCACGTTGAAACTGTTAACAACCAATGCCATATAAAATATAATCTGCTTTGCAGAACATAAAAATTGATAGATTTAACATCATAATCCTTGTGGTAGATGCTTGATTAACGTAACAATTTGTTGATTTGCGTATGGTACTGAAAATACATCATATGCCCAATGACTAAGGTGTTCACCTAAAGGCTCTAGTCAGTCATGAGCGCTGTATTTTCTCATATTCAAATTAACCTCTAAAGCGCTAAAATAATCATTTAAATTTTCACCGACTCGTTACAGTGATCCAGAACTGCAGGTGGGTGAAAATTACTCACATTTGGAAAACTTGATGTTTAAACGCTCATTTGATTCACAATAACTGGGATTTAAATGGCTAACACAACAAATTTAAAACTATAACATGTTAAGGTTGAACACAGTCTGCATATCTTTCAGCTCTATGTATACTCTATGTATACTATGTATTTAGCTCTATGTATACTATGTATTAAGCTCTATGTTTACTCTATGTATTCAGCTTTATGTATACTCTATGTATACCATGTATTCAGCTCTATGTATACACTATGTATACTATGTACTCAGATCTATGTATACGATGTATTCAGCTCTATGTAAACTATGTATTCAGCTCTATGTATACTATCTATTCAGCTCTATGTATACTATGTATTCAGCTCAATGTATACTCTATATATACTATGTATTCAGCTCTATGTATACTATGTATTCAGCTCTATGTATACTCTATGTATGCTATGTATTCAGCTCTATGTATACACTATGTATACTATATATTCAGCTCTCTGTATACTATGTATTCAGATCTATGTATACCATATATTCAGCTCTATGTATACTATCTATTCAGCTCTATGTATACTATGTATTCAGCTCAATGTATACTCTATTTATACTACGTATTCAGCTCTATGTATACTCTATGTATTCTGCTCTATGTATACTCTATGTATACTATTATTCAGCTTGATGTATACTATGTATTCAGCTCTATGTATACTCTATGTATGCTCTATGTATACTGACCTTCTTTTTTCTGAGTGTACAGCTTGACGTGTGATATGTCCACACTGTTTAGTACAGTACACATCTCCGCTATACTCTCCCAAACGTCCACGTTAGGGCTGCAACACATAAACATACAACACAAATAGAAGGCTTCAAAATATGTGCCATTGAGTTTTCCTGAGTAACTTTTAATCTATAACAATAGGTTTCTAAAATATTTAAAATTGTAATGTAAGTGGAAACTCCTAAAAATGAGTCCTTTAATGTCACTTTTTATATTTTCTTACAAAATGGGAAACAGCAAAATGAAAAATAAAACAATGAACTAATTTTAACATCCTAATTGAAAAAAACACACTTCAAATTTGAAAATGTATCTAGCGTCTATTTCAATGGTTTTCAATTTCAAACTCTGTTACAAATTGTATCCCAAATTTAGCGTATATAACGGGCCGCAGTATTTTCTGGGAACTCACATAGTTTAGCGAGACATGTTATTATATATCTACTAGTATTGCATCATTATCGCTGTCGACATCATGCGTAAAACTATATTATATAATATTATGGGAGAGATTATAATAAAGGATGACCAGCAAATGTAAAATGTTGACCTAGTGTTGGATTAATGTTGGACCGACGTTGCAGATGGTGGCACAATATTAAGCCAACCTTGGTCTTGTATTTCAACAGACATGCTTGTGGTTAGAAACTGCGGTTAGTAACCGGAAATATACAGTATAACTTTTATTCTTGCATTTCTACACTCGTGATGTGACTGAGTGATCAAACTGATTACATACAGATATCATATATGATGTAATTTAACAGATATCTCATGCAAAAAAAATGTTTTTTCCAGAAAATTACTGCTTACCATTATTTGGATATTTTTTTAACCTATTACAACAAATGAATGCTTTCTAAGTACTTACCCGAGACTGGGATCAGAGGGCAGAGGAGGAGGATTCCAGTACTCAACATGACACGTCATCCAGTCACTCCACACCTACAACATCATAATAGGCAATTACCTTACTGTGGATCTGGTAATATTCTTGAGGTTATAATTTTCGTGAGTTTCGTGAGGAGGACAACTTCGCGAATTCAAGAATCTTGCGAAAATTATTATTATAATAGCGTCACTACGAATTTCTAAAATTGGTGAAAAGTCCTAAAATCAGAAATTCACAAAAAAATTTAACACGCGTATATTACTAGATATACAGTATCACCAGATTTACTAGGCCCTTTCAGTGCAAGAATCGACTTTTGCGGTCGATCAATACGCTGGAACGGTTCAAATATTTATCATGATTTTAACCATTAAAGTACTGAAATATCTTTATATAAACAAGAGACCAAATGTGTTTTTTCAATTTGAAATTATCATAAATGTAGTTGTTAGCTCATTCCACTTTATTTGAGCCTTTAAAGCGCTGAATTAATGAAATTATGAATTTATGAAAACCTTGGACACCAGAGGGGTTTTTTCAATTTGAAATCATCATAACTGCCTTAGCTAGCTTTTTTCGATTAATTTGAATACCTATGTTATGGGTCTACGGCCATTATAAATATTTTCACTCTTACAGCGCCAGGACCGACATTAGACGTCAGAATCTGAAGTCTGCAGACGTCAGATTCTGCCGACTAAAGTTGGTCCCCGCGCTGTAAGGGTTATTACCTATGTTATGCGTCTACGGTCATCGTATAAAGTTTTGTCAGAATCTGACGCCAATAGATGTCATATTCTGACCTCTAAAGTCGATCCCCGTACTGAAAGGGTTAAACCCATAAATCATCTACAGTGTATAGGAATTCAAATAAAATGGAAGGAGCTAACTAGAACTTCTGTGAACCTTTTAAAATCTTGATGCATATTATATAATATATAATCTACAAGAAATCCTGGCATCGGTATCCAATTACAGTAGAACCTGCTATGAGCAACCACCCTTGCGACACAGGAAAAGTGGCCTTTTAACGCAGGTGGCAGCCCATAGGAGGTTTATTTCTATACAAAATGCCATTTCGGGGAATCACCAAGTGGCCTCCCATAGGAGGTTGGCTGCTCATAAGAGTGGCTGCTCATAGCAGGTTCTACTCTATACAATCTCTACCTTAGCATCGACACTACAACCACTCTTTATACATACAAGACTGTCATCACCACCAGAATCAAGTACCCCCTTTCATCCATATAAACTGTACCTTGACGGACGGGAAGAGCTGATGTAGATCTTCACTGAGAACTTGGCGAAAGTTTCCCGATGCCATGTGTTGCCTGAAGAGGTCCACGCAGCGAAACGCCAACAACCCAAACATGTCGAGGCCGAGCTGGACAGCCTGCTCCTGGATCAGTGTGCGACAATCTGCCGATATATGACCCCTTTCTGAAAATATGGGGAAATCAGTATAGTAGAGATAAAAACAGAACTAAATATGATAAACAAACAACGTTACTGTTTAAATCTGCTTCTACAATTACATGACATATTTCCAACAAAAAAACACTAAAGAAACAGTACACGACAAAACAGACGAAATAAGAAGAAGTTTAGATAGAGCAAAAATACCAGTATATGGCAAATATTTCTACAAATGACACCAAAATGCACTAAAAGTCAATATTGACAATCACAACAATTTTTTAAATAAATAAATTTATTGCTAAAACAGGTGCTTAGCCCACATTCAAGGGTTTAACTTTGTAATCATCAAGAACAGAATAAAAACACAGTGGAGAAGATTACTGAGTGAAGCAAACGTGAAACTGTTTAGAGTGAAATAAATAAATATGTTAACTCTTAAAACGCTGAAATATATTTATGTAAACCATGACCAAAGGTATTTTTTAAAAATTGAAATCATTATAAATGGCTTAGTTAGCCCTTTCAGATTCATTTGATTACGTATTTTATGAGTCTACGGCCATTATAAATAATTTTACTCTTTCAGCGTGGCGATCGACTTTAGACATCAGATTGTGACGTCTAAAGTCGGTCCCCGGGCTGAAAGGGTTAGGGACAAAATCTCACCCCTATTGACGACATTCTCAATGGCGTACATATTAATGGCCATCAGCTGTAGTAACCGATGGTTACCAATGGGAACGGGAGACTGCTCGATCAAAGCTTTGAACTCTTTCAGCATCATTCCCCATGCCTCAGGAAAAACCTCCATTCTGAAAATAAAATGCAGCTGATTGTAAGAAAATTATCACAAAAAATGTAATACCATGTTAACAAGAATATTTCCTAGCTTTAAAATTGCAGAAAGAAAAAGCTGAAAAAATTTAGTATATAAAAAAACATGCCAAACTAAGCTGAACAACTTACCCAATTTTAGTGAAGAGTTTCCCGTGAACATTGAGATAACTTACAATAAATCTTTTATTCAACTGAAAGAAAACAAAGTTTAAAAAATCTTACTAATATGTCAAATAAAAGCATTTATATGGTGAATAATTATTGTAATTTAGTCGAAGTTACATGAGGCGTTGTATATTCACATTTAAAAATGTGTCACTATAGGACAGATGATGTAGCCTTGGTGGAACAAAAAAATAACTGGTGGAACAAAAAGGGAACAGTTATTCATTACTGATGAATAATACATAAGTGTGTTTACACTAACAGGAGCATTATGCCCACACTAGGACGTTTGTACCGTCCCCGTCCCAGCAGACACAATACGTTGAATCAATGTTGGTTTAACGTTGGTCCACCGTCTACGATGCTAGACCAACGTAAATCCACCATTGAATCAACGTCTTGTGTCTGCTGGGTATATTCGACGGACCACGCTCATATAGGACGTTCGCTACGTGTGAATAAACACGCGTGGACGGCTCATTAAGGCAGTGTATTGTATTAAAGTGACTGGGGGATTAGTTATGTCCCGACGCGATGTTGTTCTAATGTTGGCCAACCCTGCAGCAATGTCTCGTGCCAGTTGTATAGTCACCTCGTAAACATGAGCTATTGACCCAATGTTGTTTTATTGTGAGCTGACTTCGAAAACAGTGGGCCAACGTTAAAACAACGTTGGGTCAACGTCTTGTGTTTGCTGGTCAGTGACTGCGCGTCTCATGTCTGGAGAGGGGTGTACTGTTGACTGACAGGCTGTGTATAGCGTAATTATGACGCCGCCGCTCTTGTCTACCAGCCAACACACAACTGAATAGCACTTGACATTTAGTGTGCTATAGACAATATTATTTGTATAATTATTCATGGCGTATCTTCTTATTACATCCCCTGAACAATTTAATACGATTGTATTTTGAAACATGTTTAATTAGCGCTATGCAAAATATTTTTTTTTATGTACTTTTCGACTAATGAGAGCATTAAATTGATTAATAGGGCATATATTTAGTTGATCATTGGACATGAAGGGTTAGATGATTTTTTAACCGGCGTGGGGTGATATTGCTGTGTAGTAACATCGACGGTCTAAGGTAGATAGACCTCTTGCGACAACAGCCTGATCTTCCAGCGTTATACCTCTCTGTTAACCATGATATCCACACAGTCAGATCCGACATGCAGTGGTTTGCTCATGAATGTTTCCAAAAGATGTATGACGAAAAAAGTTGAGGTCGTTGGACACAAGTAATATATTGACCTTCTGCCAGATATTTGAGGTCGCAAGTCGCGTTAGACAGAAAGTCGTTGATCACAGGTCGTTAACTATAGAAAAATGATCCGTGCAAGAAAAAAAAGTCGTTGGAGACAAAAGGTCGTTGGTGGCAGGGTCGTTGATGACAGGATCTACTGTAATATAATTATTGCCTGATTGACCGATTAATATTTACCTCCACTGACCGCAGCTAGTGGAGCTCTCACCCCCCATATTGATATTTACCTCCACTGACGGCAGCTAGTGGAGGTCTCACCCCCCATATTGATATTTACCTCCACTCACCGCAGCTAGTGGAGGTCTCACCCCCCATATTAATATTTACCTCCACTGACGGCAGCTAGTGGAGGTCTCACCCCCCATATTGATATTCACCTCCACTGACGGCAGCTGATTCAACTCGTTGCCGTCGCCGTGAATCTCATCCTGCGTATTTTTCCCGTCTGGAGATAACCACACCTCAATCCTCTGACGATTATTATCTGCTCGGCCGTGAGACGACTTGATCCGCTCCTGCTCAATAATCTGACGCTTCTTCTCTGATGACTGGGCCTATGAAATTATCAGTTCAACAACTATAATTTTAACCTATCTCAAGTTGTGTTTGGCTATTGCTATACACAATTGGAACTGACTTAAGAAATGCCAACTTGAGAATGTCAAACCATCTGAAAAAATTATTGGCACAGGCACCTCTAAAATGGCAATAAATGTCAAATTTTCAAAAAAATGCATCCAGAAGAACATCTCAGAAAAATGTGTCAAATATATATTATTCTAATAAACACCATATTCCAATAAACGCCCACTCCCTGATTTGAAAACAAAAGCACCGATCATAAAACCTCTGATTATAATGAATGAATGAATAAAATCTTATATATGTATATGGAGGCTGTTCAGAGCGCTGAACATCGAGAGTAACTTAGCAAGGCCTGTTATCATTCAAATTCCAACTCAGTCTCCCGCGAGATATACAGCTGAGCTGCCATTGAGACGCATCAAGCTATTTTTCTTTCCAAGCAAATTCGCCTTATGTGTATAACTCACCCACCCCCATCTCAATGGTCTCGGTATCAGTTTTAATTTACAATCATGTAATATCGCTGCATTACCATTGTGACCGAGCTGAAAATTTACCAAAGCTTGTAAACACACAGAATTGCGAAACATTTTGATAATATGTAAAATTTAGGCGTGATTTATAAGACCAATATTTACAAATCCGGGCATTATATAATTTACCTTTTTTCTGGCTTCATCAAACAGTGACATGAGGCTTTCTCTGGCTGTCAGGAATGGATTACTCGCTGCTAAACTTCTCATGTAGTAATACACAGCATCAAGCTTTCTCCTCTGCAACATACCACATGATTGTATTGAATCTTGTGTTGCTACGCTGTATATATATATGGTCATAATATGACAAGATAATAATAAATCTTGTGTAAAATAACACAGATGTTTTTTATCTGTTGGGCTTAAAGGATTAAAATTACACAATATAGTAATGACTGAACACAGTCGATTTTTGATAAATCAGTAATTACACCCCAAAGAATATTTTGTTCAGTATAATAAATTGAAAAGCTATGAAATTCTGGCAAATGCTAATTAAATTAGCATTAAATTAGCGAAATATTTATTCATCAATGATCTATTGATAAAAAAACATTATTAAATTTAAAAAAATGTTCCCCGACTCACCGTATAGAGAGCTAGAATCGCCAGCTGATTGTAAGGTCGGCCGTTCTTTGGTGCAATTTGCTGAGATTTCATATACCAACTGTGTGAAAATACAATTTTTTATAAAAAAGAATAAATAAACAAAAAACACAGAATTCTAAATCTTTTTAATAATTATAGTTATACACCAAGCTGATTTTTACAAAAAAAAAAGATTAGAAGGAGAAAATCTACCTGTATAATTCACTTTATAATACATAATTATATAAAACATTTTACAAATGTAGTTGAATACATTCTTCTCTCTTTCAATGTTGATCTTGATTCTAATCTCTTTCAAACCACTAGTTGTAGCTGATGTAGTGTTCTGTGAGACCACTGTGGCTAATGAACTGACATTTTCTAACATGACTGACATTGACATACCTCCTAGCTTTACCGTAGTTAGCAGTATGATTCGTCTGCTCCTTGTAGCGAGCCACGTCACCGAGGTTGATCATGGTGCGCTGAGCGCTGAGTAACGCTAGCTTCACTGTACGACTCGTCGTCTCTGGAGGCAGCTTATTATGATCTATGTAATCATCCAAAGTAAAACGATACGTGTCCTGAAGCTTCTGCAGTAAATCTTGGTAGAATGTCGTCCCCTGAAATAAATAAATACAAAAATTAAAAATTTCTCACACTTTGTGTTAACAGCAAGCCCATCCCAAAACTCAAGGTCACCTGTCACATTTATGCAGTACATGGCACATTTCTTTAACCCTTACAGCGCGGTGATAGACTTTAGACTTCAGAAACTGACGTCAATAGACGTCAGATTCTGAAGTCTAAAGTCTATCCACGCATTGTAGGAGTAAAAATATTTCTAATGACCGTAGGCCCATAACATAGGTATTCAAATGAATCTGAAAGAGCTGACCAAGACATTTAAGATGATTTCAAATTGAAATAATCTTCGGTCTCCATGGTTTACACATACATAAATATTTCAGCGTTGTAAGGGCAAAGGTCACCTGTCACATTTTGCGGTACACGGCACATTAAAAAAAATTCAGCATGTCCTAAAATTATAGAATTCACAGTTCTTGCAATGAAATTTTCCACAATTTTCACTTCTTTTCTTGTTTTTCCATGACAATCATCCACCCTCCCTGATCTACACTTACCTGATCCAGAACCCCCATTAATCTGTGCTTTATGTTCTCCGTCTCATCTTCAGCCATCTCTCTTCTCAACGACTCAATCACCTGGAAAAAAAATACTGAACAATATATTATCAGCTAACCCTTATAAATGTGTTAACCAAATGTGAAACAAACCTTTACGTGCTCAGATAGCAAACGCAAACATGGAACAAAAATATTTCACATTCTGCACTATATTTGATTTTCAAATCCAGCAAGTGCAAAACAGTATCTTGCGCCATCAATAGTTATTTTGACATCATCTCAGCTCTGGCTATGACGTAGCCAGCGCTGATATCCCGAGCACCCTTATGAGAACATTTTGTGCATAATTTATTAACCCTTGGCCTGTTAGGCCCATAACATATATACGGTTTCAAGCATGTTTTAGATCAATATAAATATCACTAAATTTGATAAAATATAGTTTTCGGTAGATGCTCAGTTAATCCAATAATTCAATATTGAAGATGGCTATTTTTCATAAATATAAATATTTCTTCATCATCTGAAGCTAGAAATTGCGTTAGCAATTCCAGCTTCAAATGAATAAAAAATAGAAGCAAACAATTCAGCAGCAAAAGGGTTGAACAATAGAAATTGAAGACTGCATGGGTGGGTAAAGAGAAAATCCTACAATCCATAAAATCAGGACTTTTTTGCTCAGCCTTTGACCAAGCTAAGTTATCAGATTGTAATTGTTAGCCATTTGATTGTACGTGTGTCTGACGGGTTGGTCGGGTAAATAGTTCGCATTATTATTACCTGATAGAAAGCAGTTTTCCACAACGTCTGCTCGACATTATATTTGTTTGAACTGTCTGCATCAAGTAAAATGATCTGTTCATATTTCTTCTGGATCTCCCATCTAAAAATACACATTTAATTTTAAAACTTCTTTTCTCAGAGACCCACAAAATAATAACAAAAGATCAAAAAAATTGTGGTGTTGCAAACTAGGCGGTTATGTTATTTTGCGAATACCTCCATTCATTCATTCCTGAAACAAGGCCGCTAAAATTGCTTACATTTATCACTGGTATCCATCACTAAAAATGCTGCAGTGAAACACACAAACACCTTTTTCATAGCATCCTCAATTTAATAATAGTGGGATCATCATGGACATGTGTCCTAAGTTTATCATGTGTGAAATGTATTTCTCGCCAGACACTGGAATCAGATCCAACTGACAAAAGGAAAACTCAGAAAGAGCTTCTGATCAATTTGGCACACAATTGTTAATTTATGAGCGATCACTTAGTATCTAATTTAATAAACCTTTAAGCACCCAGCATGACTCTATTCATTTTTAGCAACAAGCACAACTCATTTTTCAATAATTCTATTTTTTGTGAGATAGGCCCCATAAATTGATGTTCATCTTCATCCAGTAGGAATTGTATATGTTTAGTCTCAAATTACACAAATATGTGTAATTATCTTCTACTTGAAGTTGCAGATAACTGTACTGAGGCTTCAAGTAGGTGAACAGTTTAATTAAACAATTTAGTGGGAAAAAGATTAAAAATGTAGAATGTTCACCTGAGCCGGCTGACTTTAGCAAACCCCTCTTCACCGCGGATACGCCTAGCCAGTAGACCAGACAGTTTACTGTCTAGAGATGACAACTCATGTAGCAGAAGTTCAGTGTTAGCTTTACTGCCATGAGGATGGCTAGATCCCCCACCGCTCGTCTCATGTTCATAATCACTGTAACAAGGAAAACATTTTTAAAACATTGAAACAAGGGGAGCATTGAAAAAACATTCAAACATATGAACAAGAACACATGCTGAACCTGATTACACTGACCCATTCTGTGCAAATGACAATCTAAAAATATAATTTGCAGGATGGAAGCTGGAAGCCATATAAAGAAATTTTTTTTCATAAACTCAAAATTAGAACATCGTAATGAAATAGATTTCTATATTTATTCTCCACGTGCCTCATGGTGTATACATTTGAAAAGGGTGCAGGGGGCCAATTTTTCACATGAGTTTGATGTCAAAAGTTTAGTATATTGTATTTGCAGTAAATTGTTAAAATATTTATAATGGTAATAGACTAGTCTAATAAAATAGGATATCATAAACTGGCAATATTGGCGTCTGTTTTATATCGGTGTTTTTGGCGTCAAAAGTTTTCCTATTCAGGCAAAAAAAAACTCTTTTTCCGACTACACTGCCTTTCCAAACAGGGTAGGTAATTGATTTTTTTTCCCCATTTCTTTTTTAGATTCCCGTTACATGACCCTCCAAAATAGGTGAGAAAACTCTTTCTTTACAATTTTACTTAAAAAAACAACTGTAAAATTGCGCCAAAAGGGCTGTTCACACAAAAATATAGGCTGATTTTGCAATTTACAAAAAAAAATTATAGAATTTTTTAGAAATTATTATATAAACTATAGGTTTAAATAGGGTTGCTCGGGTAATCGGAAACAAAGGTATTTTCGGTCTTACTGGCAGGGGAGTGTAAATCCTGCAATGATATACTAAGCCAGTTTTTTTCATTCCCCAAAACTGCTAATATTTCCTGGTTTACAGAATAGGTACTCAAGTGGAAAGAGCCAAAAACGTCATTTATAAATGCTATTCAAACATTTAGCTGAAAATGTATTGTCAAAAACTCTTACACTGTTTTTAATTGGTTTTATCAGCCGATGAAATCACAGTTCTTGGTAATGAAATGAGTGTTCAAAGGTCAAGATTTGACAATGTTTAGTCTCAAATTAAACAAATATGAGTCATTTCTACCGATTTGAAGTTGTGGGTCGCGTTAACGAGACACATATTCAAATGGGTTAAAATTTAATCAATAATAAAAATCAGCTTGAGGAGAGAATTGTATTCTCAATTTGCACCTCAATGTGAAAAAACTATCTGACTTTATAAAATATATAACAAATCTCACCCATGAAAGCCTTCAGGGGAATATGTGTCATCCACATAAGCTGTCTCTCTGTAGTTATGTCCATAGAAGCCGTCACCTCGCCCCTGAGGGCTGCCTGTATGATCTGTATCACTGAGATCAGACACTGGACGGTAGAAGGTCTCTGGACTGTACTGGTAGGTGTCAGCAGACATGTCATATGGATCGTGTGACTGTGTGAGGTGCGGCGCGGGAGGCATCGCCTTCTCGGGATTGTTTGGGTCGTAAAGCACCCTGTGTGTACCTCCTCGTGCAGCGCCTCGACCACGACCACCACGAGGCGATGTGCTCGACCCGTGAGAGCCACGGACAGAGTCAGCACCTCTCAGCTGTCCAGGGGTAACATGCAGTATACCACCGCCTCGTGCACTGCCGTGACCGTCTCTACCGCTGCCCCGCACACCACCATAACTGTCCCTGCCACCACCACGTGCACCACCGTAACCATCTCGGCCACCCCGCACACCACCGCCGTCTTTTCCAACGTAACCATCTCGCCCTCCACGCACACCACCGCTGTCTTTCCCGCCACTTTGAAAACCACAGTAACTGTCATTTCTACCACAACGGCCACCGCTGCCACTGTCTCTGCCACCCCCTCGGCCACCGCCACTGTCTCTGCCACCTCCCCGGCCAGCACTGTGACCGTCTCTACCACCACCCCTGGCACCACCTCGGCCCTCTTTCCCACCAGTCCTGGTATCACTATAAGTGTCTGTTCTCTCTTTATTTGATACTTGTGGATCAGACACTGACACGTGTCTTTCATTATGAGCAAATGTTACTTTGAGAATGCCTGTTTTTCTTCCGAGCCTATCGTCTTCGCCGGCTAAATCAGCATCATTACTAGAATCCAAACTATGCCCGGCCATCTGCCGCTTGCTATCTCCCCGTCTCTTAGACTGACCTCGTCTTTGCTGGGAATCTTGTCTAACCGACTGAGACCTCTCTTTCTTAGCATCATAAGGTTCATAAAGATCATTTTTAATATTTTTATTGACTTTTGGTTGCTGTGTTTCACTTTTGATAATATTGTGGTCAAACATGTTATTTACCTTACTCTCCAGCCCGGATGACTCGAGCAATGATTGTTCAGCCCAAGATTTGCTCGAGTCGGGCTGCTCTGGCTCAGGTTCAAGCACAAGTTCTGTCTCTTTCTCATATTTTGAATTTGTGAAAACTAAACCTTGAAAATTGCTGGTTTCAAATTTAGAGTCAAATGGAGGTTTTTCCTGACTTAGCTGACGTTTGTCTGGTGATGATTTTCCATTCCGGTGGTTTGTCCCCTGAGCAGAATGAGGTCTTTCTGTGTGTCTACGATCTGATTTACCAGAGCGAGTCAGAGAATTGTCTCTCGAATGAGAATTATTCCGGGGATTCATTTGATGATAACTACAAGAAAAGTCGTCTTTTGAATTCATCTGAGCCAGGCTGTTATCTTTTCTATTTGATCGAGGAAGAGAGCCATCTCTTCCTGATCTATTTGATCGAGGGAGAGAGCCATCTCTTCCTGATCTATTTGATCGAGGGAGAGAGCCATCTCTTCCTGAGCGTTTATTGGAGTTTCTCCTATTTGAACGATTGAGTGAACTATCTCTAGATCCAGGCTTACGTGAATTCTTAGTGTTCACCTGGTTACCATCGGGATGGGGTGGCTTTGTATTCTGTCTGTTGTTATATTCCTGATGTGGTGTCCTTCCTATTTTTGGTGTTCCCGGTGACGTGGGGGGTGGTGGAGGTCTGTAATCCCTGTGAGATGACGATTTCCCTGTATTTTGATTCCCAGATGTCGAGGTTTGAGAATACATATTACCTTGATATGAAGACGAATCACCCACATTATGCTGTGTGACAGACGTGGGGGATGGGGGCGGCCTGTAATCAGACGTGGCCTTTATGGGTTCTCTCACAGATACAGGGGACGGGGGAGGTTTGTAATCTTGACGTGACACAGCGTTTATTGCCTCTCGTATCTCAGGTGACGGAGGAGGTGGGGGTTTGTAATCCTGATATGAAGGCGGGGGCTTGTAGTCCTGATATGAAGGTGATTTCACCATGTTTTGTTTTGACTGTGGCTTTCTTTGATGTTTATCAGATTCCATGCCCCCACCTGGACCTTTCCCTTTTGATTTATCTCTTGGCCCTCGTTTCTTTCTTCGGCTGCCTGTTATTGGGGGTATTGCATCATTCACACCCTCCGGCTCGCCTTCATTTACTTCACAGGTGAATATTGTATCTTCATTCTCACCGTACATGTCATTTCGAGCTAAAGGCACTCCCATTTCCGCTTCATAATCCCACTCCAGAGAATCATGACTCTGATCGCTCATTTCACCCAAATCACTCGTTAACATATAAATCTTTGAATTCTGGGGTATGGAGAATTTACCTTTACCTTTCTTTAACCGAGGATCCTCATGTGAAATATTTTGTGATGAAATCTCTCCGATATTCCTCGTCACTTGAGGATTTGATACGGAGCTATCATTCCCGGAGTTGGCAAGGGTGACTTTGAGTAAATCAGGATCCTGCTCATGGAGACCGACTGTTCTATTTGCAGCGGTGGCTGCTGATGTAACAGAGTTCATGAGTTGATCGACAATCACCTGTTCCACCCCCGAAACACGAGCTTGGTCCGGAGACTTAACAGAACATGGAATGTTAACCATCGGGTCCAGAGGGTGCGGTTTACTCTGACTGGACATCTCACCAGACATGTTAACCCCGGGATCCAGGGGGTGCGGTTTACTCTGACTGTTCACCCTCACGTCCAGATGGGGTGGTCTACCCTGACTGGACGCCTCATCAGACATTTCCTCATGCTGCCTGTAACGTGGCACATACAGTGCTCGGTTCGGCCGTTTATTCCGCAGTCTCGGTTTAGTCTCCGGTGAGCTGAGGGGACTTGTTACAGAAGTGGAAGATTCTGGGTGATGGGTTACTTGGGGGATATCTCTGCCGATCGGATGTGGATTTATTCTTTGGGGAGGCATGTGAATGTCTCCTGTGATCTGATGACCCCCGCTCTCCTGAGATGATCGATCCATGTCCCCGCTTCTCGTGATTTGATGACCCCCGCTCTCCTGGGATGACCGATCCATGTCACCACTTCTCCCAATATAATTACCCCCGATCTGATGACTCCCGCTCTCCTGAGATGATCGATCCATGTCGCTTCTCCCGATCTGATGAACCCCGATCTGATGACTCCCGCTCTCCTGAGATGATCGATCCATGTCCCCGCTTCTCGTGATCTGATGACCCCCGCTCTCCTGTGATGACAGATCCATTTCACCGCTTCTCGCCGCCGGTGATATCTGCTCCTCATCGTCACCGTCGGTATCTCGGTGCAGACGGCGATTAGGACGGTAAATCTGCTGATCGGGTCTCTTTGTTCTTTTCTTTTCATCTGTATTTCTCGCTAAAACAAACAGTATCTGATACATTGACACATAGGCCTACATACATCTATACATTGTAAATAGTGTGCACTATATATATTTATCACTTCAACCCTTTCAAGCTTGAATTTACCATTGTCATCTTCATCCACTACCAGTCGAGAATTGCAATTCTCAATTCTCGACTTGTAGTCGATTACCAATTCTCGACTGGTAGTGGATTAATATGACTTCAAGTAGGTCACTAGGTGGCAAATGATAAAAGATAAATTGCTATTATTAACCCTTTAAACCCTCACGATGCAGCAGAACATCATTTTAAAGCATCATCACCGAAAAATGGTTTAAGAATGAAAATATTCATGGAAGTTTTTTTTTTAATAATAAGGAAAGAAATTGATACCCAGCATTGCTAAAACTCAACATCTTTTTGTATAGAAAGGCGGACTGAGATGGCATTATTTCCAATCTAAACTCTCTCTGTGAAAGTTAAAAAAGGTCAAACAAGGGTACTCAGCAAATGATCTCTGGAATAAATTTAAATTAAATTTAACATTTAGCACCGCAAGCACATTTCCAGGGGTGGACAGGCGAAATGAGTCCAGTTACCACAAATTGATACTTTTTGGAGCTCTGAATGGTCAATTTTAAATATTTACATCACAGAGATTTTGCTTCTATCCCCACATGTAGTGACCACTTGCCCACCTCTGATTTCATGCATAAGCTTAATGGTAAGCAGCACCTTCCCTGGGTAACGCACAAAATTAAGAAAATGATTGGGAAAAAACATAATACTAAATCAAAGAAACCGTCTACTATCCTAGAATTTCAAACCACTTTTAAAAAAAACGGCACACTTTATGTTGTAAAACAAAAAGAAATGAGAAAGGTATACCGGCAGTGTAGGCTATCGAACATAATAATCAAGTATTAGACTATTCAGATGAAGATAACAAAAAGAAAAGAAAGGAATTGCTAACGCTTCAAATGTCGAAAAATATTTAGAAAAAGCCTGCTCAACCGGAGTTGACTATCATTCAGTGTAGGCGATTATTTAGGAAAAGCCTGCTCAACCGGAGTGAGAATATCATTCAGTGTGGGCGATAAAAAGTGAATACAAAACTCCGGTCGTCATCGCTAACGTTAACTGAATGACGGGCAACTGCGGTCGTGTGGCCAGTCCAAAATATTTCTATTTTTGGAAAATATACATCTTCTAAATTGACTTATTTGAATATGTGATCATCTACCACAAAATATAGTCTATATATTATCCACTTTCAGTGACATATTATTATTATTTGGCTGCCAACTGAATCTCTGACTCAGTGACAGTAACTGAGTGAGCAGGTAACGTAGTTACTCGTTAGAAGTCGGGTGTTAGCAGTAGTTTTCGCGCACCTAAGCGAATACAGCCTACAGCGTGCACAGAATACACGTGTATGAATAATATCATGGGTCGTATTATGATTGGTTTATATGAGACACTTCCGGTTTGAAAAAAATATACTTCCGGGTCAGTTGGAAATAGGGAGCATAGAGTATTCCAATCTCCTAGAGATGTTTCTGGGGGAGTTTTCGCGTAGTTGGGGGTATTTTCGCACACTGCATTGTGTAGCAGCATGGAAACCCATGTTGCATATATTTTTCATTTAGTTTCTTTCCAAGTGGATTCAGGATTTCTTCCGGCACATGTCTGTTGTTATTTCAACCTGATGCAACCATCTGCAAATTTTTTTTTAACTGATTTCAAAATCAAAATCTAATTTAGGTGGGCTGGGCTGATTTGATCCTAGACTAGGACATAGCCTGAAAATAGGTTTTACCCCACGAAAAATGCGAGAATTGAGAAAAACATGAACATGTATTGCCGGGGGGCCGAAATCAAGTACCGGTGATGTAAAAAGAATATCATGTTCCCTGTACAGAGTGTAATCATGGAGAAAGGGGATTTCGTGAGGGTAATTCACACCTCTAATGTCCTCTGACTCAATTCGAGTGAGGACTAAACTGGCTGCAAATACAACCAGAAAATGTTTCATGACGGTGGTGATGTTTACATATTGAGCCGCCATTTTGTTTTTGGGTGTCATGTGATCACACGCTGTACAGTTCAAAATGAGCCAGCGAAAATCGTATCAATTAAAGACCAAAAATTTACAGCTTTAGAATCGAAAAATAATCTAATTTGTTAATTTATAGCTTCTACGCAGGTTTAATAATTTAGATTAAACAAGGGAGCAACGGTCAAGTGGTTCTAAATAGTGAAAAAAAAGGATAAATTTGATGAGTCAACCGGGAGATGTCTGATCTTATCGAGCCTCGTTTCCACTCTCAATTTTCTGGGACTTAGAAGAAAAAGGAACTATTTGCATGGCGGATAAAAACAAATTGACACGAAACGGCACTATTTTTATATACGGGGCATTAAAAGACAAACAAGATGAAAAATTACAAAACCCTTTAAGAAGAAGAAACAAGCGAGGAGCACAAAAATACCCTCCACCACCCTAGAACTAGAAGCTTTCCGGACGTTTCGACTTTCGTATTACGCTTACACTAGTTACAGTATTGTCATGACAATATTGATCATCACCAATTTGGCAATTGCAAAATTTGACAATTCTCCTCAGACCTCACATGCTCACATTGACCAGCGACTGGCAAAGGATGTTTCGTCGTCGCATTTGAATGAGACGTTTCGCATCATAGACATAGCGACGGCAAAATGACTATGATGTTAGATGCGAAGGGGAGCAAAACGTCTGGACGGCGAAGACGAAGTGAGCGATAGCTTGAGCCTTGACAGCTCAAGAGATTCTAACTGATTTCTTTGTTATTTAGAAAGTGGCATTCAAAAAAATATATACATAAAACATACACGATTTACTCTTTTGAATGCACTTTCTACCACTGTGGGAGTTGTCGCGTTCTTTTGCTAATTCTTCAAGTGAATTAAAAGTCAAACGAACAACTTTCTTGTCGGAAGAAGCCATTTTGAAAACATCTTGCTTTCTTACCTTCATTTGGAAGAGCTTTCACAGCATGAACAGTTCGCCTCTTTTACAGACCCACAGTCCAACAAACACGAGGCGTTAACTATGCAGGTTTGTTGTCTGATACGCTGGCCAACAAATCAGAATTGGGTTTAATGTCTCGTGTTTGATGCCACCTTATCTACATGAATACTGATAATACTTAGGCCCTATCATATATATGCTGATACATTTGTCAGAACACAATGTAAAAATATACTTGACATTGAATAGGCTACAGTGCTTCCCCACCACATAGGCTATAAGGTGAGGTGAAGTGTTAGAATGGATTTCTGCCAATGTTAATAGGCCTACCCGCGCTACAATGTTATCCCGCAGTAGCCTATCCGCCAATTATTTTCAAGACCCCATTTCACTTTATCATGTGTTTGACATCAAACACGACAAAGTGCTACTTTGATTTCTCGACCACACTTTTTTGTAAGTATGATCAAAATTTTGTCAAAGTTTGCTAATTTTAGCTATAGGTTACAATGTTAGTTTTCAGATAAGTTTGTCAACAAGATCAATATAACTAGGAAAAATAATTTTTGTGAAAAAATGTAAATAATTTATTAGAATTATAGGGCCTATTATAAAATCTGCTGAAGCAATTAGGAACGATGAAGCTATAAAAACTATGTATATTATGTTTGTAAATATGGATATATAGTCTAGGGCCTATGCATAGAAATATAAACAGGTTATTTAATTCTTAGTGTCTTTTTCATAGAATTTTAGGCATTCTAACTTGAGGTTTGTTTTGACACTTTGTTGATGTCACGTTAGCAACGGTAGGGGCCTACTAGAAGCTACTTCGCTGCCTATAATATATCTGCACTTATTACATTATAGAATGGCTAGAATAACTGTATTTCAAGGTTTTCAAAACAGCAACATCTAACGTAACATATGGCAAGGACACTTGACATCTCACAGATGTCAAAGACACTAAAATTCATACTAAAAAAAAAAACATAAAATACATTTAAAAGAAGTACCGGTAGTAACAATGAAGCAACCATGAACCATTTTCAAATGAAAATTAAAAGTTATATATTTCTGTTTAAACAATGACATAGTTGATGCTAAGTGTGTTTTTTCCTTTCATTTAAGGCATGTTAACGTGATGCTTGCTTTGACATCTTCATCACTAGTGTCACGTTCGCTAGCAATGTGCAGTGCTAGTAGAAGTTGCAATTGCACACAGTTAGAAACATTTACTTGCATTTCAGATTGGCTACGATAACTGTTTTTAAAATGATTTCACTTACTCTATAGATGACACTGTCACGTTGACAGTTCTAGTGTGACACAAACTGTCACGTTGATATATAAAGGGCTAGCGAACATTTCATGATACCGTCCCCTTAGATATGAAAGGGTGTATCTATCGTGTGGATGATGCAAAGTGGCAGATACACCCTTATATATCTAAGGGGACGATACACAGATATGTGTCAGGTGTATGGTCACATTAACAACAAAGGTGGCCATACTTATCTCTGGTTAGCACTTTGGTACGACTGCTGTGGCTTATATAAAAACGAGTGACAAAAAATCCACTGGTGGACCACTAGTGGCACGCAGGCGGCAATCGGAGGGTAGGATTTTCTACCACTGATGGACCACCGGTGGTCCACCACCGGCAAACAATGTAGCTAGTGGGCCACCCGCTAGGCAAATAGTCTTAGTAGTAAAATTTCAATTTTGATCAAAAAAAAAGGGAGAGAGGAAATTCAGGGAATTGCATCTTGAACCCCAACATATTCAACGTCCCCTGAATTTTACCTGGTGCGTTTGCCGCTAGGGGACAAAATCTAAAATGGCCGCCACTACAAGGCAATGTGCCATAACTTAGCTTCTATGTGTTTTTGGTGTCTACATCTAGGTTTCTCACTCTCCGGAAACCAATTCAGAGCCGTGATAACATCTATTATCAATATTTCACAAAGTTATGGGGAGAAAACAAATGTTGCGCCAGGAAAAGGCACATTGTAGTTCAGTGTAATAATTTATTTAATAAAGCAATTTTTCACATTAAAAAGTCGAGGGAAACCAACGTAATAGGCATATCATACAAAAGTTTAGACCATTGACAAAAAATATTTTATGATTGTTGATCACTGCCCGGCACTAGATAACCTGTCTCTCACCATGTATTCACTCTAGGCCTATTAGTGTGTGGCCTATGTGATATCCACCTGCATCATGGTTGTATAGTGGGGAAGAAAGCAAGCAGGTAATTTAAATTTAAATATGCATTGGCCACAGGTGGCACCTTCAGGCCAAGCCCTATACTAGGGTTGAGCAAAACATGAAGTTGACCCATCAATGTGGTCTGTATTATCATGGCAATGATGACACATATACATGTTCCGTTTTGTTAGTATCATCCGCTCTTCGAGAACTTAAAAAAAGTCAGTTAAAAGCTTCAACCCTATTGAGAAAAGTTGTTGTTTTAAATTTTACCGCCACAAGTGCACGAAAGAGAACAACAAATGTAGTAAACAATATATTATAATAATAATACAAATAACACTCGGAAAATGGGCGGGTGGGAAGGATTTAAATTTTTTCCGCCACAAAGCGCACACGCCAGGCTCTGCACAATGACCACTGCTGGTCGCAATTAGCCACCACTTATATAATCCCTGCTGGCCAGCCACACCCGAGCAACGCACAAGAAAATAGAGCTCAATAAGTATTTGCGTCTCTATGGACGGAAATAAACCGGATTTACCAAGTCAAATCCACCATTAAATTGAACAATTTATGATTCTAGTAACTGGGTATATTGTGCTGGTCAAAACGTGCACATCACATAAAAAATATGTTTCTCAATCGGATTGACAATTTACATATTCATGATAATAGAATCGTATTTATTTTTATTACTATTATTAAAGGTATTTATAATGCGCCTTATCTCAATTGATTCTAAGGCGCATAGAGCGCTGAACATCGAGAGTAACTTAGCAAGGCCTGTTAGCATACAAATTTTAACTCAGTCTCCTGGGAGATATACAGCGGAGCTGCCAGTTTGAGGCATATCAAGCTATTTTTCATTCCAAACTGCGCCTACGTCCATTGAGGTTCTTTTACGTCCAACTCTAGGTCAGTCAGACGAGCCATCTGATTTATGTGGTTCTCAGAATAGATACCATAGAATAGCCTGATTATGAACTGATAACACAGTTTGCAGACATAATTGAACATATAAAGTGTCAACCATCGGCTCAGAGATCCACACAAAACCGTAATGTACACATATATCCTCTCCTCTAACTTCAAAAAAGAATGAGATAGATGATATCACCGTCAAAAACTATGATAACATACAGTTTTTCCTAGTCTTGGCAACTAAATGCAATTTAGTCTCATAAACAAGTCACCAAAGATTATTAGGTATACCATAGCAAAATATATGACACAGTATATGTGGTAATTGGGGCAATGTACATTGATATCGTTCGTAACACGGTCAGGATGTTCTCATGCAGATTAACTAAAATACAGAAACTTTCTAGATGTGGGCGTTATATGGTATAATGTATGTGGTATCAGTAGGTTCTGGTCATGTATAAGCAATCACTAGCAAATAACAGACAGTTACCCAACAGGTTCAGTTCAGTTGTGTCTTGATGTGGTATAGGAGCGACCATTCTTTTTTGCAGGAGAATTTATCAATGTTAAAGACAATAAGTCTTACCATATATAAAGTGATGAGATCATATGATGGACGTAAAGATATTTAGCCACCTAATAGCCATATGTCTCCTTCAGACATACCAAATTAATTATCATTCATATAGAGTATATATTACTTATCTATTATAGAGTCTTATTCTTTTGTAGTCAACATTGATCATCGAATGATATATGCAAGACACATGTATCCTGAATCTAAGAACATCTCCACGCCCACTGTGATGTTATTCTAGATGAATACATCACGGATAAAATACAGCATCAGGGAGGAGGGCAATACAGTTCAGCTTACAGAAATATAATAAATTCAATGTTTAAATACGCCACTTTTAGTAAAGAAAAATGGCATCAAACTATTCACGGAACACTGGTATAAGTATGAAAAATGCTCAGGTACATGCTGAGAAGTTTAATGTTATTACGGCAATCAAACTGTCAGATACTGACAATGTGGTAGTGGTGGGAACTGATGTAAACTGGCTCATTCGGCTTTCGCAACTTTCTCATCAAAGAATGCCTAGCTGTGTAAACCTAGAGCTGGTAATATGTATCGTAAAATATACTATTCAACCGTCTCAAAGGCTTGTACAATGCCAGCACAATTTTTTCAATTCTAAAAAGAATACACTAGAACATAAGCATATTTCAATGTGTCCTCTTCGTCAACAGCAACTGCCACAAAAACTGGGTATTGTTTCGGTTATCTTTAAGGCATGTTTAGCAATAAATACAGCTCTGGCCAGATAACAATTAACATCTATGAGATTGTGGTTGGAGCTTCAGGGATGGACAACTGCAACCAGTTCTTATGTAAAAGCTTGCTGTCGCACCTGAAGAACTATCACATTTAGTTTCACTAAGTGTGATCAAGGATCAAGAGAAAGTATTCAGTGCTTTTCATACAGATGTGTTAAAGGTATACCTCTTGCAGATTTTATTTCAGACTTAAAATTTCTGCTTTAATTAGCCATCTAAAATTAACCTGTTCTGAACTTTATCAGCAATATATCACACGGTCTTGAGATCTCTCTTAGATAAGTACACGTGAACAAGACTAAAAAGAAATCACACCTAAACCCCCAAATCCATGGATGACAATAGAAATTCAATTGGCTAAACGACTTCGTCAAAAGTTAGAACGAATTTGGCGAAGGACTCGATCATGCCTAGATAGTTCAAGGTACCGGTATAGAAAACAGGCAAATCTTTGTAAAAAAAATGATGAGCGATGCACGGCGTAGATATTATGCAGATTTTATTAATGAAACCTCAGATAATCCACAAACACTTTGGAAAACTATAAACAATATTCTTTACAGAACACTCAGTCTCCATCTATTCCAGCTTTTTCTGATATAAAATCACTTTCCGAATCGTTTTTAAAAATTTTCATGGACAAAATCGAGAAAATATGCATGGATTTTACCAACGACATTCATAATATGCCGGACATTAAATTTCGAACAGTTAAATCAAGTATGACTTTTTTGAACTGGCTACTGCTGACGAAATGAGGAAAATAATTATAAATTCACCTTGCAAAACGTGCGATCTTGATCCGATTCCTAATGAGTTGTTAAAATCTTGCTTAGATGTTTTGCTGGTTCCAATCACACAAATGGTTAATTTATAGTTGATTTCAGGATTTTTTCCCAGACATTTTTAAAACATCGCATGTCATGCCTCTACTCAAAGAGCCATCTTTATCAAAAAATGACATAACAAATTACACACCCGTGTCAAACCTAAACTTTGCATCGAAAATCATAGAAAAAGTTATGGCAAATCAAATTCGTTCACATCTTGAAAGAAACGAATTATCAAACCAGTATCAGTCAGCTTACAAGAAATTTCATTCCACTGAAACGGCCTTACTCAAAGTCAAAAATGACATTATTTTAAATATGAACGAGGGAAGGGTCACTGCATTTATTCTGTTAGATTTGTCTGCTGCTTTCGACACTCAGCAACTAGTATCACCAATCTCTTGTCAACTTGTAATGGTATCGATGGGAGCGCCCTTGACTGGTTTGAGTCTTACTTGTCACATCGTAAGCAGAAGGTGAAACTGATGAACTGTTTATAATCCAGTCCAGCTGAAGTCGCGTGTGGGGTTCCCCAAGGATCCGTCCTCGGCCCATTGTTATTTACTCTCTACACTACCCTCCCTTAGCTATGTAATTCAGAGACACAAAGTCAAAAATCATCTTTACGCCGACGATACCCAGATATATATTTATCTCTTTCGCTAAAAAGAGATGAAGAAATTAAAACTTAACCATGATAAGACCAAATTTTTATTAATTGGATCGAAAGTGCAGCGTGAAAAAATATCGAAATGTTTTCTAACAAGATTGTTGGCACAGGAAGTAACTCCTTCTCCATCTGCTAGAAATCTTGGCATAGTCTTTGACAGTGCTTTAAATTTTAAGAATTATATATCTGGTATATCTCGCGCTTGCTACTATCATATACATACATGCGTAGAATGAAGTGCATTTTAACACCATCTGTTGCTAAAACAATTGCAACTTCTTTGATAGGTAGCTAGCTGGACTATTGTAACTCTGTCTTGTTCAAAGTCACTGAAAAGGAGATAGCTAAGTTGCAGGGTGTAAAGAAGTGTTTGGCGCGGGTTGTAACAAAGTCTCCTCGTTTTTGTCAGATAACTCCTCTTCTAAAATCTTTGCACTGGTTACCTGTTCTTTACAAAATCAAATTTAAATTGTGTTCCCTGACCTACCAGGCTCTGACAGTGGACAGCCAGTATATATTTGAAACATGCTTTAGCCATCGCGAAAGGTACGGGCACTTCGTTCCAGTGATCTAGATCAGCTGAATGTTCCACTGGTCAGAACCGCGGCAGGCAGCAGGGCCTTTTCTGTTGCTGCACCTAGACTTTGAAATAAACTTCCTTTAGAAATTCGCTCTGCGAAAACACAAATTAGTTTCTGAAAACGTATTTTTTTTTGGTCAGGCTTTTACGACTTGAATCCTCAGTGGTCCGGTTGGCTCAGACGACAAACACAAATGGTTTTTGGAACTTTGAGTTGGATTCCGAATATGTTTGTTGCGCAATTGAGTCCGGATCACCGAGGATTTAGGCGTCATAGAAGTTAATTATTATTATTATTACTAATGGCGTCATATCAAGGAGTCGCTACATCAAGCTGCATAAAGATGTGCTCAATATATTAATGAGGGTGACTACTCTAGCTTTATCATTATGCAAGATGATAGCATTCATGCCATTCTGAGATATACGTGTACATCAAGCCTATGTAGCTATATACAGTGATAAAAGTAACACATGACATTTGTGTACAATTCATCCATAGTTAATGTGTCAATGCAATAGTAGGCCTAATCATTTTTTTTGCATTCCCCATAACTACATAAAACATATGGACATGTCATAATATAGATTTACGATGATATAAGCCTAAATAACACAATTTTAAACTTTGAAACGTTTTAAGTTTAACGCACATGAGAATGGGCGTTTATTAGTAATGCCCAGGTATATGGGCTGGCTTTAAATTGTTCAAATTGGTTGTCATTTAAGGATAGATCCAGATGGTCCAGGTCATCCTACATAAACTTAGACACATTAGTATTATATCCATTGCAGAGACGTAAATCGCCGTATGCCTATAATCTGCATAGGCCTACATGTTTGTTTTGCAGTGTTGTAGGCAGTTTGGTAACTGGATCATTCATGTAGGGGTGGAAGGATGGGATCTCTGTGGAACACCCGCTGTGAGTGTCTGGAGGACTCACACATGCTGATTCTAGTCATCGATAACAACGATGGGCCAAAGCCAGCCCGTTCTCAGTCGTCCAGACTCCCACGATGCGTACACAAGTTAAACAAAAACACAACTTGCTGTTATTCGGTTCAATCAGTTTCTGATAATTCCTGTGTTTAGTAAGGCCTCTTAGTTTGACAGCTACAATTTCTTGGATGAAATTCGATATTCTATCCTTTCAAAGAAGAATATTTTATTACAGTAAGAAGAAAATAAATATACGTAGATTAACAAAAAGTATTTATCACTATTCCAGTAGTGTTGTATTGTGATATCATACATGTATATCCACTTACTCATGACTTTTGTGAGAAGAGACTGCATTATCGCTCATGTAATGTGCGCTACCTTCTCCAACCAGGCTTTGGCATTGCTTGCCCACAGCCCTCATACCAGTGCTTAGACCAGTCTACACTAGCGCTCGCAAATACGTTGTGCATACGCTTAAGCCTGCACCAAATTAATTTTATGATTAATAGGCTGAGGTTGAATCAAATAAATATAGTCCTAATGTTCGGATTAGACAATTTTTTATTGAACTTCTTATTTTCGAAACTTTTTTTTACACTATGCTTGAAGCCAAATATTTATTTCACTTTCTAGGATTTCTTTTCTTTCTGTCTCAGATACAAAGTTGAATCCATATGTTTATGACTAGCCTCAAGAGACACAACACTCACGTAAGTGTTGCATCTTCTGGGGCTACCCTATGCCTAGGGTTAGTATTGATCTGAAAGTTAAGAAACCTAGTGAAGCGAGGTTTCACACAGTTGAGGTCCATTTAATGATGCTGATCGAAGGGCCAATAAATATTTATTTACAACATGTCCTTCAGACAATTATTTATTTCACAAAAAAAATTGAATATTTATTTCATAAATACTCCACTCCCCCCTAGTAATTGAATGGTGGCCCCCTTAGATCTAAATTAAATTAGAGTATATGAATAAAAAAATTTGATTTAATCCCCTCTTGTGATTCAAGTGTGATTGACATGATTAATCAAAACTTTTAACCAGAAGCAGCCTAATGAGCATGAGTACAAATGTATGGTGAAACATTGTGAGAATAACTGCCATTTATTTGTCCGCTGAGACCACTAGTTAAGCTCTGTTCACGCTGGCTTCACTCACAGAGATCACAGTGGCACAACACATCTTTAGGGCAAGTCCCATGCAACAGCTAGGGGCAAATGCAAAATTTTTTCTGAGGCGATGACTTTGGGTGCATGCTCCCACAAAAACATTTTGAATTCCAGATGTATTCTACTGCCAGCTGGCGTGTATTATTGTATAGGCCTATGATAAAAAGATGGCATGAAAAGACACAATTCCTTAAATTCTGCTGAAAAAGTGGACCAGGTCGCCCCCTCCTAAATCAGCAACTGTGCGCGGTTGTTCAAAGGGGAAGTTAATGTTTTTAACATTGCTTGTAAAATTGGTTGAGAATTGACTGAGAAACAATTCACTACTATAGATATTTGGTAATGTGATATAAATATGTTAATTCTGAGATTATGTGTTCATGTGTTCTATGGCATAGAGAGGTATGTTTACTTCATGTTGTATAATTTTTTATGACATTACTTTCTTTGAAACTATGCCACATGAGACAAATTCGCATCACTACTAGAAGTCAACTATAATCGTCTTTATCAGGTAAATGTTTAAACAATCCATTCTACTTCCAGATCTGTGTGAAACATGATAAGACAAGCTGGGAGAATACCCCGGATCATACATAGAAAAACATGGGAGAAGCTACAGACCCGTGTAAACGTATGCTGTGCCTTTCACGGGACAGCTCATTATGTGAAGGAGCATGCAGACAGCGCGTATTATGACGTGGTAGTCGTCGGTGGAGGTCATGCCGGATCAGAGGCCGCCTGTGCCTCCGCCAGGATGGGAGCCAAGACCCTGCTGGTCACCCATAAACTGGACACAATAGGTGAGATGAGTCCCTCGCCCTAGTCCTCCTAACCCTTTAAATATTTTTGTATAAACCATGGAAATTTTTTTTCAATTTGAAATCATCATAAATGACTTAGTCAGCTCTTTCCGCTTCTTTTTAATACCTATGTTATGGGTCAACGACCATTATAAATATTTTTTCTTCAGTCCGGGAATCGAGTTCAGACGTCAGAATCTGACGTCTATAGACGTCAGATTCTAACTTCTCAAATCGAACGCCGCACTCAAGGAATTAAATTATTTATAACAATCATAGACCTATAACAATGGTGTTCAAATGAAGCTGAAAGAGCTAACTGAGACATTTATGATGATTTCAAATTGAAAAAAACAGCTTTGTTGTCCATGGTTTGTAAATACAAACATTTTTCAGTGTTGTAAGGGTTAGGCATCCACGATAACGCAAAGCAGCATTCAGAATCTCAAAAAACATTTTCAACGTTTGAAGTTACTGAAATTTAACTATTTAAATGTAGCCTTAGATAAACTAAGATTATTGTTAAGAAAAACCAACACATAAAAAGGAAAAATATTTAATGCCCCCCTCGTTACAAGATATGGAAAATATACTTGATTTGATTTTAACAACCTTTAGTGCCTCGTGCTTATAAATCTAGAACATCAACTTCTGCAACTTCTGTGGCATCTATTCTGTTTTGAACTTGTTGTTTTTCTTTCAGGTGAGATGTCATGTAATCCTTCTTTTGGAGGAATTGGCAAGGGACATCTGATTAAAGAAATTGATGCACTTGACGGGATTTGCGGACGGATGTGTGGTAAGGGTATTGTTATCTCTTATCCCTTACAACTCTTCAATTGTTGTTTAAACCTTTGTACTCCATGTACTGATATATCTGTATATTTGCAACATCATGTAGATATATCAATATGACATGAACTCTTTGCTGTACTGGACCATGTTAGAAAACACAATAGAACACAAATAAATATATTATTACAATCAATTTTGACATCATAATTTTCAGTTCTAACAAGCCACACCTTATGAAAATATTCATGGACTAGACCCCTATTACTTTGTGAATTCGGCTAGGAATGTAGACCCTTTGAAAATTTATCACTCAGAAATAATATCAACAATACTGCTCCAGAAGGTGAGGTTGAAGAGTGTCAGTGTCGCATAGAGAAAGGTTACACAATTTCAAAGGCTGCTAGCCAGACTGGAAAGTTATTAGGGTAATAAACATATTATAATTTTTATTATAAATTTTTGTTTGTTTTCGTTTTGTTCCAGATAAATCAGGCATTCACTTTCGAATGCTCAACAAGAGGAAAGGCCCTGCAGTCTGGGTGAGGATTACTATGTATATAATTTCATAAATATAATTTTTTTTACCCATTACCTGCTAATCACGAGTCAACTATAGTCATTTTTAGTCTGTTTTATTAGCTGAAAAACAGGATTAAATCACAGTTACTGGGGTGAAATGTGTGCTTAAAAATCAAGATTTGCAGATGTTTGGTCTTAAATTAAACAAATATGAGCAATTTTCACACACTTAAAGTTGTGGGTCGCGGCATCGAGACAAAACTTTAACCCTTTCGGCGTGGGGAACGTATTTAGACGGCAGAGTCTGACGTCTTTAGACTTCAGACTCTTGACGTCTAAATACAGTCCCCGCACTGAAAGAATCAACATATTTATAATGCCTATAGACCCATAACATGGGTATTCAAATGTAGCGGGAACAGCTAACCAAGTCATTTATGATGACTTCAAATTAAAAAAAAACCTTTTGCATCCATGGTTTAAGCAGTATTAAAGTTAAGTTGGTGAAAATTTTAATGAAACAATTCAGCGGGTTAAATTCAATTCTTGACATTCTGAATTGTCAGTTGTTTAAGCAAATATATTTCTTTCTTTCATTGATTATTATATGTCAGAAAATCCCGGAAAACCAGACAGTACACCTGACTTATTTAAAAGGTACTTTCTCTAAATTCGTCATGACATCATCCAAAAAAGTTTTATTATGAATAAAAATATTTATTATTAATAGACTACCCAACTATGATTTTCAGAACGAGCTACATCATACTTTTAAAATTAATATTTTTTTCAAATATGGAGATGAACGCTAACTGAACGCTACCTTGAATGTCTGATGTGCACAGAAGATATAATACACTGTACACTGTTTGCTTTGCAGGGCCCGAGAGCACAGATTGACCGGGCGTTATATAAGCGCCACCTACAGGAGGAGGTGTTCAGCACTCCTGGCCTGACGGTGCTCGCTGCCGGAGTGGACGATCTATTCATCACACCCACAAACACTGAATCATCCACCGGCACCGCCGCTCACACCTGTACAGGGGTCATCTGTGGTAAGATATCACCAATGACAGTAGGCAGCAGGGCCTTTTCTGTTGCTGCACCTAAACTTTGGAATAGACTTCCTTTAAACATTCGCTCTGCAAAAACACAAATTAGTTTCCGGAAGAAATTGAAAACATATTTTTTCGTCAGACTTTTCCGACTTGAATCCTCAGTGGTCCAGTTGGCCCAGACGACAAACGCAGACAATTTTGGAACTATGAGTCAGATTACGATTATGTTTGTGGCGCCTCTGTGCTCAGATCACCGATGATTTAGGCACTATAGAAGTTTATTATTATTATAACGACTCCTACACCAATAGTCTGTCAAATTCCATGATGTTTTCCATGAGATTTTTTCCTTTTCAATGATTGATTTTTTTATGATTTTGATAATATTCAGTTAACCCTTTCAGCACGGGGACCGTCTTTATACATCAGAATCTGGTGTCTGTAGACATCAGATATAAAGACGGTCCACGCATTGAAAAAATCAAAATATTTACTATGGCCATAGACCCATAATGTTCAAATGAATCGGAAAGAGCTACTGAGACATTTATGATGATTCTAAATTGAAAAAAAAAACCTTTGCTCTATGGTTTATGGTTTATACAAAAATATTTCAACGTGGTAAGAGTTAATTAAATCTATTGTGTAGGCCTGTGCCTGTGTCTGAGGAACAAGTCATATCTGCCGCGCTGCCATTTATTTGTCTGTGGGCCATGTATGGGCGAACTCAGACATTAGATTAGGCCCATTTGTTATGAAAATCAGAATCATTAAAAATTATGGGGAGATAAAATTGAGATGTTTAAAGCCAATTTGCCAATTTGAAAGTATGGAAAAGGTTATTCTAAATTTGATAACTTTCCATTTGTGCGGTAACCCTGGTAACAATGTAAGCTGCCATTTGATCAGTTACTTTCTGAATTATAATTTTGCTTATATTGGATGCTAGGTTTTCTTGACGTATGTATGAAAAAAATATTCTTTAGGATCAATGACTTTTATCTAATGTGAAACTATTAGTTTGGTACAGAACAGGCTAAGTGGAATAATCCTATATTTGTTGTGATGTAGATGACGGGGAGACCATACCATGTGGAGGAGTGGTTCTGACAGCCGGCACTTTCCTGCGTGGTGAGATCACCATAGGTCTTGACACCAGACCTGCTGGCCGCATGGGTGATGAACCAGCTATAGGCCTGGCCAAGACACTCGACAGACTGGGCTTCAAACTAGGGCGGCTGAAAACAGGTGAGGCTGATAAACATGTCATGACTCGCTTCTCATATGGCTCAGAGATATATTATCTGATGATTATTTTTATGATTTGTGTATTTATTCATCTTTGCTGCCCATTACATCCACTGATGTTGAAGATTGAATAACGACCTGGATAAGAGGTGGTAGGCTGGAAAGATATATTTATCTAGGTTCTGGATAAATAAATCTTTCTAGCCAACTTCGTTCCAGGTCTTTTATTAAATCTTCATACTACAACTGGACCCCTATACAAATTGTATCAGAAGTGGGACACAGGCGCTGTCCCTCTGTACCACAGACTTCACTTTTTATACTTTATCCACTAATGTCATTATAATGATCTGATAAACATGTGGTGCCACGCTTCTCATATTCTGGCAAATACAATGTGTTGGCCTAATGTTGGGCTGAGGTTGGCCAATGTCGTGGACAATGGGCCAACGTCGGCCCAACATTGGGCCAGCGCCTCTTGTTTCCTGGGATGGCACACTGAGCGATATTATCTGATGATAATTTTATGATTTGTGTATTATTCATCTTATTTTCCCATTACTTTCACAAGAAATAATCTTATTATAATGATATGTTAATATATATTGCTCAGAGATAATATTATCTGATGATAATTTTTATTATTTCTGTATTTATATTCATCTTTGTTGCCCATTATGTCCTCAAGAAGTAGGCCTAATGTTATTATAATGATATGCTTATTTATGTATTTATTCAGGTACTCCTCCTCGTTTAGATAAGCGGACCATAGATTACAGTCAGACGGTCGCCCAGCCTGGAGACGAGCGGCCTGTACCGTTCTCATTCCTCAATGAATCCCCATGGATTAAGGTGAGGATGCAAGTTGATTTAAATTATAATCATATGTCTGCATTTTAACCCATAAGTTGCTAAATTTTTGTTTATATTTTCCATTCATTTGAAGCTGGAACTGGAAACACAATTTCCAGCTTCAAATGACGAAAACATCTGAAATTATTTGAGCAGCTATTGCAAAATGTTTTTATCATTTTCCTTAGCATTTTAGTTGAAATATGCTTGAAAATGTATATATACAGTTCCAGAAGCACAAGGGTTAATGATCTGTACAGTTTCTGTTGTACAAATGTTAAAAATCTGTACAGTTCCTGTAGTACAAAGGTTAACAATCTGTACAATTCCAGTTGTACACAAAGGTTAACAATCTGTACAGTTCCTGTTGTACACAAAGGTTAACAATCTGTACAGTTGCAGTGCTACAAAGGTTAACAATCTGTACAGTTCCAGTAGTACAAAGATTAACAATCTGTACAGTTCCAGTTGTACACAAAGGTTAACAATCTGTACTGTTCCTGTAGTACAAAGGCTAATAATCTGTACAGTTACAGGTCCACAAAGGTTAACAATCTGTACAGTTCAAGTAGTACATAGGTCAACCCTTAGAACACTGGTGTCAACTACAGTAGACATCCTGTGTTTTTATTAATACCTGTATAACCACTTGTGAAAAGTAAAATATGCCTTCAATCTTGAAACACTGATATATGTTAGGACTTAAATTTCACAAATCACATAAATTTTCAGTAACTTGAAGTTGTGTATCGTGGTAGCGAGACACAACTTCAAGTGACTGAAAAAATATATTTAATTGTTCAGTGCTCTAGGGGTTGATAATCTGTACAGTTTCAGTAGTAAAAATGTTAACAATCTGTACATTTTTGGCAACAGCCTGAGGATCAGCTGGTGTGTCATCTCACCTACACAAACGACGAAATAAGAGAACTCATCACGAAGAATCAGCATCTCAACAGACATGTACAGCAAGACACCAAAGGCCCGAGGTGAGTCAATCAACTTGTCAATAGACATGTACAGCAAGACACCAAAGGCCCGAGGTGAGTCAATCAACTTGTCAATAGACATGTACAGCAGGACACCAAAGGCCCGAGGTGAGTCAATCAACATGTCAATAGACATGTACAGCAAGACACCAAAGGCCTGAGGTGAGTCAATCAACGTGTCAATAGACATGTACATCAAGACACCAAAGGCCCGAGGTGAGTCAATCAACGTGTCAATAGACATGTACAGCAAGACACCAAAGGCCTGAGGTGAGTCAATCAACTAGTGAATAGACATGTACAGCAAGACACCAAAAGCCCGAGGTGAGTCAATCAACTAGTGAATAGACATGTACAGCAAGACACCAAAGGCCTGAGGTGAGTCAATCAACTAGTGAATAGACATGTACAGCAAGACACCAAAGGCCTGAGGTGAGTCAATCAACTTGTCAATAGACATGTACAGCAGGACACCAAAGGCCCGAGGTGAGTCAATCAACATGTCAATAGACATGTACAGCAAGACACCAAAGGCCTGAGGTGAGTCAATCAACTAGTGAATAGACATGTACAGCAAGACACCAAAGGCCTGAGGTGAGTCAATCAACTTGTCAATAGACATGTACAGCAGGACACCAAAGGCCCGAGGTGAGTCAATCAACTTGTCAATTGACATGTACAAGTCACAAGGTTATTTTACTTCAGAAAGGAATTAATCTGCCTTTTTATCATGGAAAAATATATTTGTTACATTGAATGACAGTTTTTCATATCACTTTCTTTTGACTGATGTGTGTGTTTTTTTAGTTTCATGTACATATATCAGTATATGATTTCAGAAACTTTATTTGTGATCTTGGAACATGATCATGCTCCCACAATTTTAGGCTCTGCATTTGTATGTTACAATTTCAGAAAAAGCGTGTGTTTGTTAGATATTTAAAAACTATTTATCACAAGTATAATATTACAGCATTCGTCTTTGCGATTTACTGTGAAACATCAAGAAAGTTGCGTTGTAAGATAGCACCACCTGGTGAGAATATTAACACAATTAAATAAAAATACATTAAGAGCCACCTGGTGAATGTGTGCCTTATCAATCTCTTATAAAAATGGTATGCATCAGATGTTAACCCAATATCGGTTTAATGATGGGCCAACGTAGCAGAAGGCAGGCCTGCATTGAACCGAGATTATGTAGACGTCTTGTGTGTTCTGTGACAGCAAGGATTTGGTTCAAGGTTTATTAAGGTTTATTATAACTCTGGCCACTCGTGGAGGCATGGAGTACATAGAAATACATATAGATACAGCTGTACAAAGCATGGTGATACAATAACAGTGTAAAAAATATAGTGAAAGTTCTAGATATATACACATTCGTAGATAGGTTTAGAAGTGGTACAATAATGTAATGATTAGGTAAATAATTATTAATATTATATGTATAGTTGAAGGTGGTTGAATCCACCTTTAATAAATTTAAACAATTTGATAATTACTTTTCCATCTTGTGAGCTCATTAACTGTTGGTATTTATACATGTTTGGGTTATTTTTAAAAAAGTGTGGCAAAAATTCATCTCATTTCCTGTAACTCAGGGCATTCTAATAGAAAATGGTATTCATCGCCAACACGTTGCATATTACAGTTATTACAATATCGGGTACACCTTGGAAGGTTAGCATATCGGCCTGATTCTACTGGGAGTTTATGATTACATGTTCTCAATTTACATACTATTCTTCGAACTGTAGGTGACGGGTGTTTTAGGTAGGATTCTAGGATATGGTCAGGTTTAAATAATCGGTACAAGTCACATTTACTTGAAATAGACACAATATTATTTCAGTCTTGTCTATACTGATCCTGCAATGAACGCTGTACAATAAGTGGGAATTTATTGATATTTACATCTTGTTGTAACCACATATAACTGTAACCGCAGTTATCCAAGGTTTGTTTTATACTAGTTAACCACTTCGACATTGTTATATTATTTACATGCTTAGAATACAGCATTCTATACATAGCAACAGACAATTTATTTTTCTCACATAATATTAATTTTGACCAAAATGAAATCATGCGAGTTTTAATAGTAATATTTACAGGGAATCGGCCGGTTTCACCAAGTACCATACATGTTGGGGTTGACATTTTCACTCCTAGAATATGTTTTAAATATTTAAGATGTAATTTCTCTATGATATTTAAATTTTCACAACCCCACACTTCGCAGCCGTATGTGAGAATTGGCATGATTAGTGTGTCAAACAATTCTAGCTGGATATCTAGAGGTAGATCAAGCTGTCTTAACAGACTAAACATGGCTCTTTGAGCCTGCTCATACACGTGTTTTCTGTTTTTAACAAATGATCCGTTGTAATTGAATATTACACCTAAATATTTAAATTCTTGTACAATTTCTAAATCCTTTCCTTCATATTGAAATATAAAATTACCTTTCCATTGGGTTTTTGAAAATACCATTATTTTTGTTTTGTCAATGTTTATAGTCAATTTCCATTTTTGGCAGTATTCTGATAGGTGAGTTAAACTTGTTTGAAGGGATTCAGCATCGTTAGCAATAATTATAATGTCATCTGCATACAAAAGTAAAAAATATCTTGAGGTATGTGCCTGTTATTTCGTCAGTTACAGCAACGGGGTTTACATTTTTATGCACTAAAAAGTTTTCAAGGTCATTAATGTATAGGGAAAATAACAAAGGTGAAAGGTTCTCTCCTTGTCTCACTCCTGTATATGACATAAAATAGTCTGATTTGTTGCCATTCATGGAAACACATGATTTAACACACTGGTAAATATTTCTAATCACATTAAAAACTTTTCCTGATATACCACTTGCAATGAGCTTGGACCATAATCCAGACTGCCAGATTGTGTCAAACGCCTTCTGGTAATCAATGAAGGCACAAAATAACTTTTTCTTTTTAGACAAAAACATATCAATGAGCAGCGATTTTTAAATCAAAATTTGTTATTTAGAACTTAATCAATTGCAAGATATTTTTATTTTGCATTGTGATCTCTTTATTACCGGGTATACACATGTTTTTAAAATTGGCTTTTAAATTGGCTTTATTGATTTATATTCAAGCTGTACATTAACTTGAGTAAGTATATTTTCTGGATCTGCTATCCTAACCAAGGTGACATTGACTCTTAGAGCACTAAGCTATTCAATTTAAATTTTCAGTCACTTGAAGTTGTGTCTCGCTACCGCAACACACAACTTCAAGTGACTGAAAATTAATGTGATTTGTGAAATTTAAGTCTCAACATATATCAGTGTTTTAAGATTAAAGGCATATTTTATTTTTAACAACTGGTTATCAGGGTTTATACAGGTGCTTATAAAGAGACAGAATGTCTACTGTAGTCGTCATCAGTGGTCTAAGGGTTAACCAGTACACTTTGGATCGGAGCCACTTTGGACAGTAATAATTTGGACAGTATAATTAAACTCTTTACCCCCGAGTTATCTTATTTAAATTTACACCCACTTGAAGTTCTGTCTGGATACCATGACAGACATCAAGTGGGTGAGAATTACTCATCTTTTTTTAGAATTTTAGAAGAAAACTTTGCAAATATTGATGTTTAATCACTAATTTACCATCAAACATACCATCACACATTTAGTGCACATCCTGTTTCTTTGAAACATGAATCCGAAAATGTGGACAGTATATACCACTTTGTACTGCACACCACTTTTGTTGGCTGTGTTATTTTGTACTGCATCACTTTTGGCTGTACCGCTTTGTACTGTAACACTCTGGAAGGTACCGCTTTGTACTGTACCACTTTGTACTGTACCGCTTTGTACTCAACCACTTTGTACTGTACTGTACTTCTTTGTACTGTACCACTGTACAGTACTGTACCACATTGTACTGTACCACTTTGTAGTGTACCATCTTGTACTGTACCATTTTGTACTGTAGTGTACCACTTTGTACTGTACTGCTTTGTACTGTACTGCTTTGTACTATACTGCTTTGTACTGTACACTTTGTACTGTACTACTTTGTACTGTACCACTTTGTATTGTACCTCTTTGTATTGTACTGCTTTGTACTGTATTGCTATGTACTGTACTGCTTTGTACTATACCGCTTTGAGCTGTACTTTGTACTGTATTATTTTGTACTGTACCACTTTGTACTGTACCACTTTGTACTGTACCACTTTGTACTGTACTTTGTGCTGTACCATTTTGTCCTGTACCACTTTGTACTGTACTTTGTACTGTACCACCTTGTACCGCTTGGTACTGTACCATTTGTCCTGTACCACTTTGTACTGTACTTTGTACTGTACCATTTTGTCCTGTACCACTTTGTACTGTATTTTGTACTGTACCACTTTGTACTGTACTTTTTACTCTACCACGTTGTACCTCTTTGTACTGTACCACTTTGTATTGTACCACTCTGTACTGTACCGCTTTGTACTGTACTGCTTTGTACTGTACCACTCTGTACTGTACTTTGTATCGTACCACTCTGTACTGTACCACTTTGTACTGTACTGCTTTGTACTGTACCACTTTGTACTGTACTGCTTTGTACTGTACCTCTTTGTACTGTACTGCTTTCTACTGTACTTTGTATTGTACCACTTTGTAATGTACTTTGTGCTATACCACTTTGTACTGTACCACGTTGTACTGTACCACTTCGTACTGTACCACTTTGTACTGTACTTTGTGCTGTACCACTTTGTACTGTACCACTCTGTACTGTACCACTTTGTACTGTACTGCTTTGTAGTGCACCACTTTGTACTGTACTGCTTTGTACTGTACCTCTTTGTACTGTACCACTGTGTACTGTACCTCTTTGTACTGTACCACTTTGTACTATACTGCTTTGTACTGTACCACTTTGTACTGTACCACTTTGTACTGTACCACTTTGTACTGTATCTTGTGCTGTACCACTTTGTACTGTACCACTCTGTAATGTACCACTTTGTACTGAACTGCTTTGTACTGTACCACTTTGTACTGTACTGCTTTGTACTGTACCTCTTTGTACTGTACTGCTTTCTACTGTACTTTGTATTGTACCACTTTGTACTGTACTTTGTGCTATACCACTTTGTACTGTACCACGTGACTTGTACTGTACCACTTTGTACTGTACCACTTTGTACTATACTATGTGCTGTACCACTTTGTACTGTACCACTCTGTACTGTACCACTTTGTACTGTACTGCTTTGTACTGTACCACTTTGTACTGTACTGCTTTGTACTGTACCTCTTTGTACTGTACAACTCTGTGCTGTACCTCTTTGTACTGTACTGCTTTGTACTGTACCACTTTGTACTGTACTGCTTTGTACTGTACCTCTTTGTACTGTACTGCTTTGTACTCTACTGCTTTGTACTGTACCACTTTGTACTGTACTGCTTTGTACTGTACCACTTTGTACTGTACCTCTTTGTACTGTACCACTTTTTACTGTACTGCTTTGTACTGTACCACTCTGTACTGTACCACTTTGTACTCTACTGCTTTGTACTGTACCACTTTGTACTGTACTGCTTTGTACTGTACCTCTTTGTACTGTACCACTCTGTGCTGTACCTCTTTGTACTGTACCACTTTGTACTGTACCTCTTAGAACTGGACTTTTTTGGATGATTTAATTTTGAAAAAAAACAAGAGCAAAATAGTGTAAATCACATTCATTTCTTACGTTTTTATTCACAAAAATGTAGTAATTTATTTTAATTATTATTCTAAGTACAAACATTGTATAAGGTAGCGTAGCATTATATCGTGCATAAATCATGTTCGTTGGTGAATTAGATAACATAGATTTTATTCATTTTGTCACATCGCGTGTCGCTTTATATACTGTATATCTGGTAATTTTTGCGTGTTTAAATTTTCGCAAATTTCTGATTTTGAGAATTTTCACGAAGTTTAGAATTCTCTAATGTTCATTTTTTCAGTAGACCTATTGTAATAATAATAATTTTCGTGAGATTCTTTAATTCGCGATTTTGTCCTCCTCGCAAATTTCACAAAAATTAAAACCTCGCGGATATTACCAGATCTACAGTAGTTAACGTCATTAATATCTGCAGTTTAGTTCATTTTTATAGATATTTACATTTCGTAAACCTTAGCATCACGAAGGTCTGATGTGTTTAGTGGCTGAGCTAATTAACCCTTTACTCGCTAAGTTACCTAATTTAAAGTTTTACTAACTTGGTAGTTGTGTTTCGCTACCGCGACCCACAACTTCAAGTGGGTGAAAATTACTGTTATTTATTTAATTGTGAATTTTGATGTTTTAAACACACATTTCATTCCCAATAGCACCCAGCTAACGCGAGGCGTTGACTCAATGTTGGACCGATGTTGGCCCATCGTCTACGACGCTGGTCCAATATCAGCCCAGCATTGGACCAACGCCTCGTATTTGCTGGGTATTGACCGAATTAAATAATAAAACGAATTTAAAACCTCTGTATACCTTAGGCCACAACTGACCAGTAGCGCATGTTTCTCGTTGATTTCTCCGTCAATTATCAAACGATTTTCATGACATTTTGTGAAGATCATATTTCAATAGAGTCCTAATATCCCTGAAAAATTCGTAAAATTATTTTCAGTATTTCAAAAGTTAGACCACTTGACATGTAGTAAATTGAATTTATGACGTCCCTCTTTAAACCCATTAAACTAATTCTGCAATTTTATTACACGTCAAATGGTCTAACTTTTGCAATAATAAATTTAATTTCGCGAAATTTTTACCGACATTGCGATATGACTTGAAAATTGACTTGAATTAAATTTCAAGGAAATAGGTTCATAATTGACGGGGAAATCGACGAAAAGCATGCGCCACAGAATTACCAAAATGAATGTGGCCCAGAGTATAGTCGTACCTAGTGAGGGAAGGGTTAATCCACATTGACAGTGCACTTTTTAACCCTTTAAGTCCTCAAGATGCATCAAAACATCATTTTACCTCCCTGAAAACAGACTTAATTTCCTTACAACCAAGGGTTTTAGAACGAATATTTCCATGAAGCTGGTTTACCAATACATAGCAATTTTCTTTTTCACCCACATCAAATCATCTTCATCCACTACAAGTCGAGAATTGCGGCAGGATGAAGATGACAATAGTAAATTCAGGCTTGAAAGTGTTAAACCCCCTCTGATAATGCACCACGTGGCATAATTTTGAGTAAAATAAATTTATTAGAAAAATGTAACTCGTCACAACTAGGTCCTTCTGAGCTTTCAAACATTTGCGCTATTATATGCTGGTATTTCATAGAATCGGGGCGGTTTGAAAGAAACAAAAAATGTTTCTTCCCCATCCACGTGTGAAAGTCAGTATTGTGGGGAGTTTCCATGACCGAGAGGTAGCGTGCTCGGCCTCAGACCGCCAGGGTCCGAATTTCGCATCCTCTGTCTGGAGGACAGTGTCATCTCAATCATCTCACCATCCTCAGGAGGTTCTCCTGGCCTAGTTTAGCCGATATGTGCACAAAGGTGGCCTAAAGCCCGATTCATTTCATAGAATCGGCCATTTATAATGATTTTGAGAAGGTAATTACAGCAGGAATTCACAGCCATAAGGCGTGAGTTTGTGAAGATTACGACGAGGTGAAAAGATTAAGTTGAAATGACAAGAAACTGTCAGTCTTCTAGTATTGATGCTTTCGTGGTCATTTCTATTTCTTTTACATCTGTGAAATATCCACATTTTGTTGCCGTGGCTGTGATTTGTAGATTATTAAAATCGTCTCATTCTATTCATATTTTGATAATACATCCATTAGATACATAGCATTCAGTATAGAATTAGAAAAGCTACATTTATACTATTTTAATATTATATATTTGATATTTATAATATTATAATCACGTTATAATCCAGACCAGCTAGATTCTCCATTCTTTCGATCACCCATACATCAGCCTGTACTGGTCCCCAGGTCTGGTCAGACCATTGATTCTGTAGTCTACAGAATTCTGTAGACTACAGAATCGATGGTCTGACCACCACACTCTCTGAGAGTGGCTACTGCTCCGCAGGCCAGGTACCATGTCATCCCACCACCACACTCTCTGGGCGGTACCTACAGCTCCGCAGGCCAGGTACCATGTCATCCCACCACCACACTCTCTGGGCGGTACCTACTGCTCCGCAGGCCATGTACCATGTCATCACACCACCACACTCTCTGGGCGGTACCTACAGCTCCGCAGGCCAGGTACCATGTCATCACACCACCACACTCTATGGGCGGTACCTACAGCTCCGCAGGCCAGGTACCGTGTCATCACACCACCACACTCTATGGGCGGTACCATAAATGTATTAGTTTATTGTTTATTGTTAGTTTTATCCCCCCCCCCCCTCCTCGTTTGATGGGCTATACCATTTTTGCCATGTGTTGCATAATTGCGACGAGAGAGCTGTCTAGTGACGATGGAGCTCCTCATCGCAATTATGCAACACACACAATTTACGAATAAAATGTTTTGATTAGAAATGTATTTATACCATCACAATGAGGAGGTTCTGAGGTTTTATTAGCGATATTATGCTTGTGTATTTTATGCAAGCATGACATTTGTATTCACTTCGACAATTGCGGTATATATTCTATATCCATATAAACATAGGCATTTAAATGAATCAGAAAAAGATAACCAAGACATTTATAATGATTTCAAATTAAAAAAACCCTTTGGATTGCAAGGTTTTTTTTAAATACAGCGCTTTATGGGTTAAAGTCCTGCGTCATAATCCACGGTCTTTGTAGCAACCCAGAAAAAACGATACTGTGATTCCATGTTTGGTCAATGTTGGTCCAGCGTCGTAGACGATGGACCAACATTGAACCAGCATTGGGTTACTGTCTTAACGTTTTAAGCCCTCACGATGCATTAAAGCATCATTTTACATTCCTCAAAACAGACCTAATTTTCCTACAACTAGGGGTTTTAAAACAAAAAATTCCATGAAACTGGTTTACAAATACATGATAATTTTCTTTAATTTTTCACTCACATGCAATCATCTTCATCCACTACAAGGCGAGAATGGCGGAAGCAATTCGCGGCTTGTAGTGGGTGAAGATGACAATGGTAAATTCAGGCTTGAAAGGGTTAAGGGGGTTCACACGAGGCGTCCCGCATCCGTTGTCCGTCAAATCAAATCCAGTTAGATTACATTGTGCATTCACACGGTTCCGCACCGGATTCCGCACACGCACAATTCGATCCAAGACCGATTTTGACGGACAACGGACGACAGGGAGGATTAGAAATCTATGTGAAATTACGTCATCAAAATGACTTGGTGTTTTCTTTTTAAATTCCCACTATCAACATTCAAATGACGGACAACGTGTAAATAAACAGACTGTACGACGGACAATGGGTGCGGATGCAGATGGTCCGTGTGAACGCCCCTTTAGTGTTTGCTGGGAAACTCTCAGTAAACAGTAAACACCAGACATTGACCCAATGCCTGATAGATCTTGGCCAACATTGAGTGGTTGCTGAGCCCATCCGTGGATATGAAGGAGTTCAGTAGACACACTCCTCAGTCCTACCTCACTCTTTCCCTTCCCTAAAACCAGGGGCGGACCCAGGTTTTGAAAAAGGAGGGGGCGCAGAGGGTTCGGGGTCTCGCCCCCAAGATTTTTTCGGCATATTTAGGCCAATGTAAGGGACTTTTTAAAGAATTTGGTAAAAAAAGGGGTGGGCCTGCGCCCCCCCCCCCCTTTGGATCCGCGCCTGAAAAACCCCGCTCTTCACACATTGACAAGTCCTATCTCATGACCCCCCACCCCTCTTGACCCCCCTCATGTGAGAGAGTGTAGTTCACCCATTGAGAAGTCCTGACTCAAGCAAACACCAGATGTTGACCCAGGCATTTCCTGACCTCATGTCCTCACCCCTCCCTGTACCCAGCATCCCTCATGTTGACCATTACAATACTGAAATATTTTTATACAACCCATCAATTTGAAGTCATCATAAATGTCATAAATAGCTCTCTCTGATTCATTTGAATACATATGTTACAGGTTTACAACCATTATACATGTTTAATTATTTCAGTGCTGGACTGACTTTAGACGTCAGAATCTGTCGTCTGTAGTTGTCAGATTATGCCATCTAAAGTCGGTCCCCGCACTGCAAGGGTTAATGAGTCTAGTTCACACATTCATCAGAACGTTCTCTCATCAAACACGAAATATTGAACCAACGTTTGGTGGATGTTGGCCAGCGTCGCAGACGGTGTTCCAACATCCACCCAACGTTGGATCAAGATCCCATATTTGCTTTGATCCCCATCCAGCCCTAAATCTTTTGATCCCAAAGCACATTAAGGAGTGTATTTCACACATTGAGTCCTGTCTCTTTCAAATTCACACATTTACGAGTCTTGTATCCGCTGCGCTGTACCAAGCATCCCTCCCTTGATGTACCCCCTTAAGTGCAAAACACACAACGCGAATGCGAGCACGATTAGGCACGCGACGACAGATGAGAAAATCACCAACGCAACGACCAACATGACATGTGAGCCGCGACACGCGACAAAAATGTAAGATTTGAGAATGATCGCGTTGCCTATTGCGCTCCCGTACGTCGTCATGCTGGCATATTTTGGCAATGATCAAATAGTGCGTTTGAAGAAACGTCGCACCGGACGGCAGGAGGGCAATCGTGTTGGTGTGTTTCACTCTTTAACTGAGGGAGTGTAGTTCACACATTGACGAGTCCTGTCTCATGCCCCCGCCCCTCCCCGCCTCCGGTACCCTGCTCTGTCCACTGGGACCGACCCCACCGTTACAGTGCGGCGTCACATTATGCGTCTGTCCCTCGTGACAGAGCCGGCACCCCACACGCTGATACAGTCCTCCCCCGGGCTGCAGAGACCCCTGTGTACTCGCTCCTCGACTTAGGCTACTCGTGGCTGACCGCCCGAGGCTGGACGGGCGACTCGTGCTCGGCATTAGAGGTATGTCAGGGTCCTCCTCATCGTGCGCGATACATGAGCGTAGCGACGCCACGCGTCGACACACGTTAATATGACGGTCAAACAGGATAAGTACAACAGGGTTCAGCGCCGCATTAGACCAGGCAATGAATGTCAGTAACTTATAAATCTTAGTCGGCTGTTTAAACTTAGGATCCACTAATGTGAGCACAAACAGTGGATACCAGCACACGATGAACAGTGTGGTGATCGTCATCAGAACACGTGCACGTACTAGGGAGTCTCGTACTATCTTCCTGACGTTAGTGTTATCCTGTGTGCTTCCCCGGCTGATGGCGATAGACGCCCGGACCAGAGAGGCGAGTCTGTGCGTAGAGTTAGCCTGTACGTACCGGTAGAAGAACACCAGGTAGTACACCGCTCCCACCATGGCTATAGTCATTATAGCTATCCACATCGCGTGTACCACGTAACTCTTAATGGTACCGTACACAAAGATACAGTTACCTATCAGATCGTTGTAGTTGAAGTCCCCACCTATAATTGTAGGTCCTAGATGGATGATAATACTGCCGATGTAAACCATCAGTACACCAAATATAACACAGCACAACGAGCCTTTACCCTCGTGACCCAGATTGTGTTCACTAAAACTGTAAGCCTCGCAACATATCATAGCGACTATGTTAAACCCCGAAGCCGTGACTATGACAACGTACGAGCCCCCCAGAAGGGTGCAGTAGTTAGGGGGTATATTCCGGAGAAGGCTTGTGGCGAAGGGGATGCAGTAGAGACACTTAATCATATCCAGGAGACATCCGTGGATGATGAACGCGCTCGTCATCTTACGTAACGTCTTGCACGTTAATATACACGTGATCACGCAGACGTTGAAGAAGAAGCCTAGAGCGGCCACGATGAACAGGTAGAGTGCTTCATTGAACTTATCAGACATGACTGGAGATTACTGCATACATCTGGACAGAAGAAGATGAATCCCTTCTTTTGCTGTGGTTGCCGTTGCAGCTGACTTCTTCAAGTAAAACTCTCCCAAATGTCTCTGGAATTGACAAAATAGTATGTGTTAAAGTAGTGGTAGTAGTTGTTTATTCACTTTGAAAGTGGGAGATTGTCAAAAGACTCCCAGGAGTCGCTTTCATGACAACCACCCATTTAAATGATCAGTTATTCAATAATTCATTAAGTTAAATGTCTATTTTTTTAGAATAAAGATTTTTTTTCGTCTTTTGAAGCTGATCTCCTGATCTACAGTTTCCAGTTAGTATTTGACATCATTTGAAGCTGGAATTGCTTTAGCAATTCCAGCTTCAAATGACGAAAACTACATAGATAGGAAGGGTATTCCCCTGGTCCGGACCAGGGGGGATACCCTTCCTATCTATGTAGTTATCATCATTTAAAGCTGGACATTGCTTTAGCAATTCCAGCTTCAAATGATGTCAAATACTAACTGGAAACTGTAGATCAGGAGAGAAGAAGAAGAATCCTCCGTCACGCTGTCGATGCGGTTGTTGTTTTAATCCGCATTAATAGTCGATGTGTTCAAGAAAATCATCAAACTAAATCAGATGCCACTGAAATAGAAATGTTCCATTAGCAATGCCAGGTTCAAATGAATGAAACACACCAGCTGACAACTCAGTGGGAAAAGCGAGTATTGCAGGACAACGGGATGATTGGTGAATTGCGGGAATGTTTTATGATTTCTGGCGGATCACAAACGACAGGTTTCCATGTGAACCAGAGATTTGGTCCTGCGTTACTTCCTGTATGTTACCGTGACAACACCGTAGATTAGGACAAGTGGCTCACTGCTGATATCCCAGAATGCCAGGCGATCACGTGATAATCACAAATTGCTGAGTCATCAATGCTGACTGTTTGCCGCCTTTTTTCAGTTTTCGGACATTTCCCTCTTCCCCTTTTCACCTTTATCTATGCGCAGATGACGTGAGATGACATGAAGTGGTCTGACTCCTGAATATCACATTGCGTTTAGGAGAAGTGGGTTTAAGTGGAGGTCACGTGAAGGTCATGTGGTAAGGGTTGGTTTGCGTGAGGTTCCCCCTGGTGGTGTCCCCCGGGGGTACAGATTATCAGACATTGATTAGCGGCATCTGTTTGGCCCCGGCCCCTGTCCCCCGGACTGCACGGCACGGCACGGCAGCCCTGTCACTGATTCCACACACGCTACGTCTGTCTGCACTACTCAGAGAGGACGTAGGTGTTCACAGTTTATGTTGCGTTGCGTGTGTTGCTGCGTGTGTGGGGCGTGCACAACGCGTGTTTTATCGTGTATGAGGCGTGCGGCGTGTAGTGGCACTTACTGGTGTTGTAGTGCTCCCTCCGGCGTGTTATCTGCACGTGTTAGGATGGCTGGGGTTGGTGGCGCGTGTCTGACACACACCTCCACCTCTAGCCCCGCGGGATGCACGTGGTGACCTCGGGATGCACGTGGAGGTCAAGCACCTGACGTGGCTTATCTCTCAATGACGTAAATACAACACAATTGTTATCCGCAGATTATAAAAGCGTGTTGAAATCACATTTGTTTCACCTTGAACGTAATGATCTTCTTGTGTAACCTTGACCTTGCATGATATCTGCAACAGAATGAGAATGTCAAAGTTTTGTTGACCCTTTAAACCTTCATGATGCAGCAAAGCATCATTTTGCATCTCTGAAGAATTACTTAATTTCCCAAACCTAGAGGTTTTCGAACGGACATTTTCATGGAACTGTTTTAATAATAACGATATATTTTCTCTTTTGTCACCCACTTCAAGTCATTTTCATCCACAACAAGTCAAGAATTGCTACAGCAATTCGTGGCTTGTGGTGGATGAAGATTACAATTGCAAATTCAGGCATGAAAAGGTTAAGTATGGTAAGATCCATTAAACATATAAAAAATCTTATTATTAGTTATTTAAATGCCATGCCGATTTGTATGTGATTTTACAGAACTAGCCATGTTGTATACACATACATACATATATATATTTTATGACAAACAAGTCAGTAATGACTTTAAATTCTGTCAATAAAACTTCTATCTCAATGTGACAACCCAGTAAACAAAACATTTGTATAACATTTGTACAATGTTGGACCAACGTCGAAGACGTTGGGCTGACGTTGTACAAAAGTTATACAGATGTTTTGTGTTTGCTGGGAAGTCTATCATAGATCAGTATCTATTCAACAATCACTATGCATTCATTTTATTACTTGTGTCCACACATGAAAACTTTCCATGTTGGTTCTGCCACATGAAAACCTATCAAATTCAACCAATAAATAAGTGAATTCGCATGTAAAGTGGGAGTGTTTGGGTATCTGTGATCTTGTTTGACTGGTCTTCATCAGTGTTCACTGATTTAACAATATATGTCATTTTCATTAATTTCTCACCCATTTCAAGACATTCTCATTCTGTTGCAGATATTTTCATCATCCAACATTGTACAAATGTTATACAAATGTTTTGTGCGTGCTGAGTGTGATTATTTTGTGGGTATACGAATGAGTGAATGCGTGAATGGATGTTTGCAATAATAAATGAATGACACTGAATGAATGAATGGGTGAGTGAGTGAGTGTTCGAGTGCATGAGTGAGTGAGTGAGTGAGTGAGTGAGTGAGTGAGTGAGTGAGTGAGTGAGTGAGTGAGTGAGTGAGTGAGTGAGTGAGTGAGTGAGTGAGTGAGTGAGTGAGTAAGTGACTCGATTAAGTGAATGTCGAAGTGAAGTGGAAGAGTGTTCGACACAATGTCGCGTGTAGTTATATGTGGCCCAGTGTAAAAAGTGAAAGAAATCTTATAGGTTCTGAATATATAGTTTGAGAATGTAGAAAATGCTTTTCTCTAAATACGATTTATGAAAATAAATTGGCAAAGAAGATTATTAGTACTTTTGTTATCAAATAAACATTTTGCTATAAATGAATAAAACATATCTGAAATTGATCCAAACTCTACGCACGTACCTATACACGAGTTTCCGTGTCCGTTGTGATCAACCTCTGTACTCTGTTTGCTGCTGTCTGGTGATGGCAGCCTGTAATCTGACTGCCACCTGGTGACTACACTCTGTATCAGTACCGCACACTAACCCTGTTACGTCACAGAGAGATTAACTGTGACGTCACTATAGACGGGATAGACACAAGGGAGGGGGGTAGGGTAGGTATCCAGATCTGTGATGTTATAATCCACAAGTCAGTCAGCTAGTGATGTATCCAGGAGTATATTGATGTCATTATGACGTGGACAGACATATCACGTGGGGCTTCATCTCTGTGTGAGAGAGTTACATAATGTGACATAATTCTCATCTTATGACGTCATAGTTGTCACAGATGTGACAAGCAATACAAATGTTGACTGAGTGAGTGTGACTGCTGACAACAGAGGGATCTATACTGGATGGTCAGCAGAGGGGTCAGCTGGGTGACCAGCAGTCACTGGGGGGGGGGGGGGTGACGCTGAGAGGGGGGGGGGGGGTGCCCTCCCCGCGGACACAGGGCCTACAGCCGCCTTGTATCACCACATGGACTTCCCAGCCAACAATACAGACTAACCCAATGTTTGCTTTATTTTTGGGCCAGCGTCGCAGACGATGGACCAAAATTAAAACGCCATTGGTTCAACGTTTGTCAGGTTATATTCTCCGTATACGAGGACACAGAGCTCCAAGCATTGCCATTCCTATATATTATGAGGCCAACAATAAACGTTGCCCCACTGTTCGCGTTAGCTCAAAATGAAACTAAATTACACACAAATTGGTAATATAACTTGTCGAAGCTGATCAGTTCAGATGTCTATTTTTTATAGAATTTCAATATTTTTTGTCATTTCAAGATGGGAATTGCGCCAGCAATTCCAGCTTGAAATGGATGAAAATGGAAACCGATTCAGTACCATACAGGTTAAATGAGGATATAGAACGCCAAGGGTTATATGAGGATATGGGACGCCAATGATACCCAGTCCCATATGAGGATATGGAGCGCCAAAGATTGCCGTCCTCAGGCGAAGTCATTCAGCATGGATGTCAACTGCTCGCTGAGTTGTCAGAGCATTGATCCATGCCGTGTAAACCTCGCGCTGCCCGCCCCCGCCGCCGCCGGCGTTATGCCGCGCTCACATCCAGTACTAATATCCGCCTTTATAATGCCCCGGTCACTGGGGGACAGATCCCCCTCAGCACATGTTTATCATTTAGTCCTCTCCCTCAGTGGATACTCGCCTAAAGGCGCAGTCCTATGCCAGCAGGGATTGGGGTCCGTGTGAACAAATATATTCCCTACAGCACGGCCTGACAGAGTGTAGTCAATCACAGTGATATCTCTCCTTTAAGTCGTCATCTGCCATTCATTGCTTTACTGGTTAGCTCAGCAGTTTATTCCACGAATTTCACTGATTTCAAGCCTGTATTTGCCGCGAACTCCTGTCGCAATTCTCCACTTGTTGTGGATGAAGATGTTTTGAAGTGGTTGACGAATTAAAGAAATTCGCTGTATGTTGTTAGAACAGTTCAAGAAAAATTATCTTTCTCAAACCCTTCTTTGCAACAAATTTAGAGAGTTTTCAGGAATATAAAATGATGCTTTGCGGCCTCTTGAGGGTTTAAGGGGTTGAGATACAGCGTTTATTGCGCGTATTTAAACAGATAGATTTATACGAGCCCTGTGTTTGTTCTCTCGCCACTCGCCTTCTCTCCTATTTTATTTGACTGCTGAGGACGTTACCATTAATATCGTCACGTAGTCAGACTGTAGGCTTTCCCTCTCAGGTCTCATTACATCGCCTTTCACGTCACAATATGTCTCTCCCCTGCAGGCTCCGGGAGAGGGGTGGGGGGGGGGGCGTCACTCCACCACACAATCTCTCCCTTTAGTATTATTATCTATCCATCAGGACACACTGTTTTTATTCATAAACTGTCTCTTTTATTACTCTCTGAAACTATTTTGAAAGAGTGAAGTAAACACTTTTGGTTTGTTATTATACAGATCACACTATATCCCGCAGCGACTTATAAATTAATGAAAATGTTCTTCTTCTTCTCTTTTTATCACCAGCTTTATACTGTTTTATTAATAATATCCATTTTATTGATAGAATAAAATATATTCAATTCTATCACTTCCTTTTAGTCTACGAGCTGCGCCGTCGGTTACTTTTCTAATTTGGTTCCCTCCTGTCCCTCTGCTATGAGATGAGTGGTAGTGAAGTATTTTTCGTCATTTGAAATTGCTTGAAATAAATAATAAATGAAAAACAGCAGGTGGTTTATGTCTCACGTGTGCTGTTTCTCGGTAGCTCTCTCTCTCTCTCTCTCTCTCTCTCTCTCTCTCTCTTGGTCTCACTCTAGTTAGTGAGTGCTGCAGAGTGCTATCACTCCCTCTTAGTCCCGCTCAGTCTGTGTCCCTGGTTCCTTCTCTTATCACCACTCACTGAACTGATATGAATGGTGGTGATAGCAGATGTTTCTGCCTTTTAGCCTTTTTCTTTCTTTCTCTCTCTGTCTGGAGGGTGCTATCACTACTGTTGTCACCACTCACTCTCTGTCCATAATACACTTTGATATGAATCGTCGTGATAGCAGATGTTTCTAGGCAGTCAGCCTATCATTGCCATTTAGACCGTTCTCAGTCCCTCTCTCTCTGTCTGGAGGGTGCTATCACTGCTGCCGTCCACGCTTCCTGCCTCTTAGTCGCTGCTTCCGTGTCTCACCTCACCACATACACCCGTCCCCCTCAGGCCGCCGCCTTATCACAGCCTCCTCCCAGGCTCTCTCTGGCTGGTATGGCAGCCTGTCAGTGTCTCTCAGGCTGCGGTGGTTGCCTTCTCGTCTTAGCTCCAGTCGTTATCACATCTCTCACCCCAGGCTCTCACAATCCTGTTCACTCCCTCTTGTATATGCCACCATTTAACCTCTCGTCACCTATGAAATATAATACAAAATGTTAGAATTTTTATTTAACCCTTTAAGCGCCGGTGCCGCATATGATCGGGTTTTCATTCTTTATAAGCACATTAAGTACCTCCTTTTAAACTTGTTAAAGATAAAATGTGACATCAATCAGCAATATATGAAAACAGTTGAGCGCCATTTTGTCAAATCTAAATAATTTTCATCAATTGAAGTTGTGGATCGCGTCAGCGAGACACAACTTCAAGTGGGTGAAAATTCAGATTGAATAATTTGGCGGTTAAAGGGTTAAAAAACACGAATAATTTGCGATTTCCCCATTTTACTGTGTTACGATCAAATAGCTTACATACCCAGAGTAAGCTGGAGTGCTTTTCGCTGATTTTGCCGCCCAGTTAACTCTCAATGATTTGCATGTGGTCATCAAGCTTGATAATGATATTGATTTATGCGCTTCTGAGCTCGATTATCCGATGCGCTGTAGAAGTGACTAATTTATTGAATGATTGATTGATTGATTGATTGATTGATTGATTGATTGATTGATTGATTATTTGATTGATTGATTGATTGATTGATTGATTGATTGATTGATTGATTGATTGATTGATTGATTGATTGATTGATTGATTGATTGATTGATTGGTTGATTGATTGATTGATTGATTGATTGATTGATTGATTGATTGATTGATTGATTGATTGATTGATTGGTTGATTGATTGATTGATTGATTGATTGATTGATTGATTGATTGATTGATTGATTGGTTGATTGATTGATTGATTGATTGATTGATTGATTGATTGATTGATTGATTGATTGATTGATTGATTGATTGATTGATTGATTGTTTTCTCCGTAAATTCTTGACCAATTTTCATGACTTTTTCACTTACTATTTCGTAGCCATCCGCTACTATCCCAATTTTTAAAAATCAGGCTGTGTCAGTTATTCCAGTTATATTTTATTTCTGTGTGTCATTGAAATTGGCGCAACGTCGCCTTAAGTTACCCCATCACTAGTTTTGGTTTAATGTTGGGCCAGCGTTGCAGCCGGTGGCCCAACTTTAAACCAGCATTGGTTTACCGTCTTGTGCTAGCTGGGATATTACCTGCTAATGACGTACAATAATATGACAATATAAATGATATATTGATCAGCAACAAGTTAAGTGACATTGTCGTGTGTAAAAGCACAGGGTATTTTCACAATATACATGTGCAGAGTTGCCACTGAAAATGAACAATCATGACTTTTATGTCACTTTCCATGACCAAATTTTCCATTCCTCGTGACTCTCATATCACGATAGTGCCAAATCGGCTTGAAATGTAACATTCTGTTATAAAACATGAACTTTTAGGACTATTTTTAATGTTGAAATTGTTTTTATCACAGTAAATATGAAAAGCTAGCATGTCTGCTGGAATACTAAATGCACATGTGACAATCTTGTTGTGACAATTTTGTTATGCCAATCTTGTTGTTGGCATGATAGACTTTTTAGACCTCAGCCATTTGGCGGATGCCTATTGTCGTCACGCATTGTCCGTCCGTATTTCCGTTTTAGCACTATAACTTGTTTGGCTTTACTGGATGCACGTTAACAACTTCACCTAAAATACACCGGTGACGTCAGTCTATTGTTAAAACAGTAGATTCGGATCTACGAATCTACTGTATTTTTTCATCGGCCTGGTCGCGCACAATATAAATATTTCAGCATGACTACTTTTTCGTAGTTAACCATGCTGACTATAAAACGCATGCTGACTATAAAAACGAGATTTTTTATATCAAATCTTGGAACACATGTACCTATGCTGTGTATTTTAAGTCGAAGAAATAACTCAATTACGATAGATTCGTAGATCCGAATATATTCGGCGCTGCGCGCCTCGTACATTCGGATCTACGAATCTCTCGAATTTCGTTTTTTCTCCTTCACATAAAGGTTAGTAATTTAGTTCACATCTCACTTTTCTGTGGCCTATATGACCTTGATTTTTTCCCAATCGGCACATTTTCTGGTTAACGCCATTCACCCGAACATGTTTTCTGCATCGTTTCGAAAATGTACACTATATACCTATTTCACCAAGACCCCGAGTACGAAAATAGGCGCACATCGGGCAAAAAATAGGACACAGGGGCCAACAATAGCCGACTATCGGCAATTATTTATTTAATATGCATGTGCGTAATATCTGGAAAACTCTGCCAGATAGCTAGACTATTCCTATAAACGTTATCGGGGGGAGTTGGGGGGGGGGGGGGGTTGACAAATTTAAACTCAATAAAATTATTATTGACTTTAATATGCGTAATATCTTAAAAACCTTGCCAAATAGCTAGTCCACTACTATAAAATCAAATGTGCGGCTTCAGAAAAAAATCAAAATTGCTGACTTGTGGCTTACATTGACGCGTGATAAATGGAAAAGCGTGCCATGCGCCTTGAAAAATTTCAACTCGATTAAATTCAAAAAGGCCGACCAACGGCATTATTGACTTTAATATGCGGTATATTTGGAAACATTATTGTCAGGCTGAGGACTAGTTCCGTCGCCGACGGGCTTGTTCATTGAAATTGGTTAAAATCATGCCTTTTGTTGGTCCTAAAAATGAAATGAATCGGCCTTTAGGCCACCTTTGTGCACTTATAGGCTGAACTGGGCCAGGAGAACCTCCTGAGGATGGTGAGATGATTGAGATGACACTGTCCTCCAGACTCGAAATCCTAGCCCTGGCGGTCTGAGGCCCAGCACGCTACCTCTCGGTCACGAAGACTCCTCACAATACTTACTTTCACACGTGGATTTGGCAGCTTCCTGACAGCCAGTCTCGCTGCTCTCGAGGTCGCAGACCGAGCCTTGCTGAATCAGTGTTATCATCCACCTATTGGGGTAGGGAGGATGATTTAGGTATTGAATTTTCATTAATTTTTCAACCAAATGCCAACTTAATTTTGGCCCACTGTCTGCGACATTGGCTCAACATTAATCCAACCCTGCCGTATGTAACGTCTCGTATCTGGTTAGATGTGGTGGGAGCTGTCTGTGATACTTCCTGTGAAATTCTCGGCCACCAGACATGTGCTGCTTAATGCAGGCCCGGCGTCGTAGACAGTGGCCCTGCATTAAAGCAACACTCATGCCAGAGGTCAAACTTGGGTCAAACAGAAAAAATCTTTCTTGAAAGTCCCCACTCCAATAGATGGTTTTAACACTGATTCAGCAAGGCCTCGGTCTACGACCTCGGGAGAAGCGACCCTTGTGTGGGAAGATGGGATTTGGAAGAATCATTTTTGCTTTTTTCAAACCGCCGAGACCGGGAACCGAACCCCGAACTCTGGAGTGAAACTACCCTAGGGTCCTCGCCCTTTTGTTGGTCATAAAAATCATGACTTCATCTTATCATGACTTATGGTAACCTATTGCTCAATAAAAAAAAACAATTGAGGTACCACAAAATGATAAAACTGCACCTCTCCCGCCCCATCATACCTCAACACGATAAACAAATATATAAATCCTCTACCTACACCGCCGCCGCTGAAGAGGCCAGCAGCTGAGCTGGCGAAAACTACCGTTTTTTTAATCGACGCCTGAGATAAATAACAAGAACTTCACCCTCGTATAATAAACATAGCTATCAAAAAACTTCGTTTTATTGCTGCTCCAACGTCTACGACGTTGGCCCAGCCATAAAACGCTATTTTTTTAGCTTTCCACTTGAGAATGTTTCTGGTCGATTTGATCCAATCCATTACAGGCATTATCAGATCAAGTACCTGATTGGCGTGCCATACATTAATAGCTAGATATTTATGACGGGATAAAACTGCAACAAAAACAATCCTTGACTCCGGTTTCACCAACAGTCGTAAGTCAAAACTTTGTATTAAACATTTAAGCCCCCATGATGCAGCAAAGCATCATTTTACATTCCTGAAAACAGACCTGATTTTTCTACATGACATAGTTTTTCGCCCACTTCAATCCATCTTCATCCACTACAAGTCGAGAATTGTGACAGTATTTCACGGTTTGTAGTGTATGAAGATGACAATGGTAAATTCAGGCTCGAAACGGTGAAGTAAGAATAATACAGAAATGTTGTAATTCTGTTGATAAATTGTAAGCACACACTGTTTTCTCTATCTGTGATATGAGGTATAACTGTTATGTAAGATTTTCGGATGGACACAGGAGGTGAGAAGGATTTGTGTCTATTCTGGGAATGGGCGCAAGAATATTAGGGGAGATCTGGGCAAATTGGACCTTTTATCACATATTGGACCTAGCTCAAAATCTAATTGGTGAGCATACCATTATCGCAGCTGGTTTTTTTTAAAGGACAGCTTATGCCTTATTATGGTGTGTCACATTGGAGTGTAGCTAGGGACGGAAGTGGTGAAATCGGCACTTAGAATGCTGGCATTATACTTGTGTTTCAATGGGACTGGCATTTGGGGTGGTGAGACCATGTGGTAGGTCGTTTCAATTTGCGCGTGCATCCCAAAATTGTGCAAAGTGGATGGCATTTCTGGCAAGACTAGTAAAGTATTTGGGAAACACTATAGCTAGTTTGACACTGACATAAATCGGTATGTGGGCGCGATGTAGGAGGCTTCAAATGAACGCTGAGTAAAATGGCGGATCACGAGTTGTACAGTTGAACGGTTTTAACCCTTTGAGTCCTCACGATGCATTAACATTTTAACCGCCGGTGCCGTCCATATTCGTTTTTTACATTTTTTATAGCACATTACATATCAGCTTTTAAACCTGTTAAAGATAAAAAGTGGCATTAAACAGCAAGATTTGAAATTTGTTGACCTCCATTTTGTCAAATCTGAATAATTTTCACTCACTTGAAGTTGTGGATCGCGTCAGCGAGACACAACTTCAAGTGAGTGAAAATTCAAATTGAATAATTTGGCGGTTAAAGGGTTAAAGCATCATATTACTTCCTTGAAAACACACTTAATTTTCCTACAACTGATAGCTTAAGAATGAAAATTTCCATGAAACTGGTTTACCAATCCATTGCAATTTTCTTCAATTTTTCAACCACTCCAAATCATCTTCATCCACTACAAGTAGAGAATTGCGACAGCAATTCGCGGCTTGTGGTGGATGAAGATGACAATGGTAAAATCAGGCTTGAAAGGGTTAATGGTTGTGAAATGGAAACAAATCACTTTGACAATGTCCGTGTGGTGCCTCCAACATCATTGTAATTGTTGTAGATATTTTGTGTTCCGCGTGGCGGCTCCAACCTACGGAATGTGGAGTCTGATATATTATTTTGATTAAAGGGACATGCCCAGGTCTAAAATCATTTGTTAGCCCGCCTTTTAATTTTAATTAAAAAAGGTGGGCTATTGCAATTGAAGTTCGGCGTCGTCGGCGTCGGCGTCGGCGTCGGCGTTAACATTTACTTGTGGGCGCGATAACTTGAAAAGTTTTTCATGTTTCCTTCCCAAATTTGTTTTGCATGTTACTAATGACCACTTCTCGGACAAGTTCAATAATGGCTGAAAAAAAATTCAAAATGGCCGACTTATTGCGATTTTTCACCTTTTACGTCAATAATTTGACCTTGTGGGCGCGATAACTTGAATAGTTTTTCACGTATCCTTTTCAAATTTGTTATGCATGTTACTAATGACCAGTTCTCGGACAAGTTCAATAATGGCCGAAAAAAAAAAAAAATGGCCGATTTATTGCGATTTTTCACATTTTACGTCAATAATTTGACCTTGTGGGCGCGATAAGTTGAAAAGTTTTTCACATATCCTCTTCAAATTGTTTATGCATGTTACTAATAAGTAGTTCTCGGACAAGTTCAATAATGGCCAAAAAAAAAAAAAATGGCCGATTTATTGCGATTTTTCACATTTTACGTCAATAATTTGACCTTGTGGGCGCGAAAACTTGAAAAGTTTTTCACATATCCTCTTCAAATTGGTTACGCATATTACTAATAAGTAGTTCTTGGAGAAGTTCAATAATGGCCGAAAAAAAAAAAAATGGCCGATTTATTGCGATTTTTCTCATTTTACGTCAATAATTTGACCCTGTGGGCGCGATAACTTGAAAAGTTTTTCACATATTCTCTTCAAATTTGGTATGTATGTTACTTATAAGTAGTTCTTGGACAAGTTCAATGATGGCCGAAAAAAAAAAAATGGCCGATTTATTGTGATTTTTCTCATTTTACGTCAATAATTTGACCTTGTGGGCGCGATAACTTGAAAAGTTTTTCACATATCCTCTTCAAATTTGTTATGCATGTTACTAATAAGTAATTCTTGGACAAGTTTATTAATGGCTGAAAAAAAATGCAAAATGGCCGATTTATTGCGAATTTTCTCATTTTACGTCAATAATTTGACCTTGTAGGCGCGATAACTTCAACATTTTCACAAGTATCCTCTTCAAGTTTGTTTGCATGTTACTAATAAGCAGTTCTTGGACAAGCTCAATAATGGCCGGTAAAAAAATCAAAATGGTCGACTTATTGCGATTTTTCACATTTATTTTACGTCCATAATTTGACCTTGTGGGCGCGATAACTTGAGAAGCGGCTGGTTTAACATACCATTTATATCATGGGTTGTTATATACGTGATGACATTCGTCTTTACTTTCTTTAGCAAGACTAATCCTATAAACGTTGTCGGGCGGAGTGGGGGGGGGGGTTGACAAATTTCAACTCAATAAAATTATTATTGACTTTAATATGCGTAATTTCTTAAAAAACCTTGCCAGATAGCTAGTCCACTAGTATAAAATTAAATGTGCGGCTTCAGAAAAAATCAAAATGACTGACTTGTGGCTTACATTGACGCGTGATATGAGGAAAAGCGTGCCATGCGCCTTGAAAAATTTCAACTCGATTAAATTCAAAATGGTCGACCAACGGCATTATTGACTTTAATATGCGTTATATTTGGAAACATTAATGTCAGGCTGAGGACTAGTTCCGTCGCCGACGGGCCTTGTTCTGTGAAATTGGTTAAAATCATGCCTTTTGTTGGTCCTAAAAATGAAATGAATCGGCCTTTAGGCCACCTTTGTGCACTTATAGGCTAAACTGGGCCAGGAGAACCTCCTGAGGATGGTGAGATGATTGAGATGACACTGTCCTCCAGACACAGGATTCGAAATCCTAGCCCTGGCTGTCTGAGGCCGAGCACGCTACCTCTCGGTCACGAAGACTCCCCACAATACTTACTTTCACACGTGGATTTGGCATCTTCCTGACAGCCAGGCTCGCTGCTCTCGAGGTCTCAGACCGAGCCTTGCTGAATCAGTGTTATCATTCACCTATTGGGGTAGAGAGGATGATTTAGGTATTGAATTTTCATTAATTTTTCAACCAAATGCCAACTTAATGTTGGCCCACTGTCTGCGACATTGGCTCAACATTAATCCAACCCTGCCGCAACGTCTCGTGTCTGGTGAGATGTGGTGGGAGCTGTCTGTGATACTTCCTGTGAAATTTTCGGCCACCAGACATGTGCTGCTTAATGCAGGGCCGGCGTCGTAGACAGTGGCCCTGCATTAAAGCAGCACTCATGCCAGAGGTCAAACTTGGGTCAAACAGAAAAAATCTTTCTTGAAAGTCCCCACTCCAATAGATGGTTTTAACACTGATTCAGCAAGGCCTTGGTATACGCCCTCGGGAGAAGCGAGCCTTGTGTGGGAAGATGGGATTTGGAAGAATCATTTTTGCTTCTTTTAAACCGCCGAGACCGGGAACCGAACCCCGAACTCTGGCGTGAAACTACCCTAGGGTACTCGCCCTTTTGTTGGTCATAAAAATCATGACTTCATCTTATTCATGACCAGTGGTAACCTATTGCTAAAAAAAAAACATTTGAGGTACCACAAAATGATAAAACTGCACCTCTCCCGCCCCATCATACCTCAACACGATAAACAAATATATAAATCCTCTACATACACCGCCGCCGCTGAAGAGGCCAGCAGCTGAGCTGGCGAAAACTACCGTTTTTTTAATCGACGCCTGAGATAAATAACAAGAACTTCACCCTCGTATAATAAACATAGCTATAAAAAAACTTCGTTTTATTGCTGCTCCAACGTCTACGACGTTGGCCCAGCCATAAAACGATGTTTTTTTAGCTTTCCACTTGAGATTGTTTCTGGTCGATTTGATCCAATCCATTACAGGCATTATCAGATCAAGTACCTGATTGGCGTGCCATACATTGATAGCTAGATATTTATGACCGGATAAAATTGCAACAAAAACAATCCTTGACTCCGGTTTCACCAACAGTCGTAAGTCAAAACTTTGTATTAAACATTTATGCCCCCATGATGCAGCAAAGCATCATTTTACATTCCTGAGAACAGACCTGATTTTTCTACATGACATAGTTTTTCGCCCACTTCAATTCATCTTCATCCACTACAAGTCGAGAATTGTGACAGTATTTCACGGTTTGTAGTGTATGAAGATGACAATGGTAACTTCCGGCTTGAAACGGTGAATTAAGAATAATACAGAAATGTTGTAATTCTGTTGATAAATTTTAAACACACACTGTTTTCTCTATCTGTGATATGAGGTATAGATGTTATGTGAGATTTTCGGATGGACACAGGGGGTGAGAAGGATTTGTGTCTATTCTGGGAATGGGCGCAAGAATATTAAGGGAGATCTGGGCAAATTGGACCTTTCACCTCATATTGGACCTAGCCCAAAATCTAATTGGTGAGCATACAATTATCGCAGCTGTTTTTTAAAAAGGACAGCTTATGCCTTATTATGGTGTGTCACATTGGAGTGTAGCTAGGGACGGAAGTGGTGAAATCGGCACTTAGAATGTTGGCATTATACTTGTGTTTTAATGGGACTGGCATTTGGGTTGGTGAGACCATGTGGTAGGTCGTTTCAATTTGCGCGTGCATCCCAAAATTGTGCAAAGTGGATGGCATTTCTGGCAAGACTAGTAAAGTGTTTGGGAAACACTATAGCTAGTTTGACACTGACATAAATCGGTATGTAGGCGCGATGTAGGAGGCTTCAAATGAACGCTGAGTAAAATGGCGGATCATGAGTTGTATAGTTGAACGGTTTTAACCCTTTAAGTCCTCACGATGCATTAACCCTTTAACCGCCGGTGCCGTCCATATTCGTTTTTTACATTTTTATAGCACATTACATATCAGCTTTTAAATCTGTTACAGATAAAAAGTGGCATTAATCAGCAAGATTTGAAATTTGTTGACCTCCATTTAGTCAAATCTGAATAATTTTCACTCACTTGAAGTTGTGGATCGCGTCAGCGAGACACAACTTCAAGTGGGTGAAAATTCAAATTGAATAATTTGGCGGTTAAAGGGTTAAAGCATTACATTACTTCCCTGAAAACACACTTAATTTTCCTACAACTAATAGCTTTAGAAGGAGAATTCCCATGAAACTGGCTTACCAATAGATTGCAATTTTCTTCAATTTTTCAACCACTTCAAACCATCTTCATTCACTACAAGTCGAGAATTGCGACAGCAATTCGCGGTTTGCAGTGGATGAAGATGACAACGGTAAAATCAGGCTTGAAAGAATTAATGGTTGTGAAATGGAAACAAATCACTTTGACAATGTCCGTGTGGTGCCTCCAACATCATTGTAATTGTTGTAGATATTTTGTGTTCCGCGTGGCGGCTCCAACCTACGGAATGTGGAGTCTGATATATTATTTTGATTAAAGGGACATGCCCAGGTCTAAAATCATTTGTTTTTATTTGAGCTTAATAATATGACCATATGATGTAAACATGTCCATAGACTAGAGCTGCAGAAGTTTTTTAATTTTTGTGCTGCGCACTTATCAGTTAGGCTAGATATAGAGATTTCTTATTTTTGACATGGTTGTAATAAAATGGAATGAATCGGGCTTTAGGCCACCTTTGTGCACATATAGGCTAAACTGGGCCAGGAAAACCTCCTGAGGATGGTGAGATGATTGAGATGATACTGTCCTCCAGACACAGAATTCGAAATTCGAGCCCTGGCGGTCTGAGGCCGAGCACGCTACCTCTCGGTCACGGAGGCTCCCCACAATACTGACTTTCACACGTGGATGGGGAAGAAACATTTTTGTTTCTTTCAAACCGCCGAGACCGGGACTCTGGCGTGAAAGGCAGCTGTGCTAACCACTACCCTAGGGCCCCCGCCCTTGACATGGTTGTCAATAATTAGAAATCAGGGATTTCGTCTCTATATCTTTTAGACCTGGGCATGTCCTTTTAAAATTATTTGAATACAAAATGATATAATCGATTACAATTAGGAGGTCTTTATATCCCAGTCAACACTGTACAATGTTGGTTCAAAGTTGGTTCATCGTCAGCGACGATGGTCCAACATTTAACCAACATTGGTTCGGTGTATCATGCATACTTGGGAGCTTTCATTGGTAATATTATACTCGGCTATTGATAAAATCAAATTATTGTCATTTGCTTGGGGATTTAAAGGTGGTTTTATAACACAATTCATGTTAAGCAGTTTTCAATCAGTCAAATTACAATATCGAACAATTTTAATTTTTCTTTAAAAAGAAAGAAAAAAAGGGTCTTCTGTTGAATTAACTCTTACAACGCTGAAGTATTTTTGTACAAGCCATGGAGACCAAAGGGTGTTTTTCAATTTAAAATCATCATCAATGTCTTAGTTAGCTCTTTCCGCTCCATTTGAATATCTATTTTATGGGTCTACGACCATTATAAATATTTCAATTCTTTTAGTGCGGGGACCGTCTTTATACGTCAGAATCTGACGTCTGTAGACGTCAGATTCTGACGTATAAAGACGGTCCCCGCACTGAAAGGGTTATAGACCCTAACGCCCAGAGTGTCACTGATAAATGACGGATAAAAAATCCTGGGTGAAAAATGACACGGGCTGCTATTATTTAGCGGGTGTTGTTGTAATCAGTGTTTTTATTATTGGCGCGCGCAGGCCACTATTAAGACGTCGTCAATCAGAGATGATTGGTGAGATGCCGAACACCCAGAAAGAACACCCAGCAAACACGACACATTGAAACAATGGCTTAATGTTGGCCCACCGTCTGCGACGCTGACCCAACAATAACCCACCATTGTTTCAACGTGTCGCGTTTGCTGAACACTGGCCTGAAGAGATGAGGAAGTGGTCTCTGATACGGACGAGATGATTGGCTTTGATTCAGCTTGGAAGCTTTTCTCTTATTGGCCCGTTGAGATTTAACCATTACAAACCGTGGAGACCAATGGGGTTTTTCAATTTGAAATCATCATATATGTCTTAGTTAGCTTTTTGAATACCTATGTTATGGGTCAACGGTCATTGTAAATATTTTTTTTTTTTCAGCGCTGAGACCGTTCATAGACGTCAGAATTTGACGTCTATTTGACGTCCACTGCGCGACTGATGTGAATCATAGGCCCTTTTATAATTACTATGGGTGGAAATAAAAAGTGCCTTAAGCATTATGTAGGGCCTAGATTGCATTCTGATTCATCAGAAAAACACGAAATCTCTGGTCCAATAATTAAAGCAGGAAGTTACAGATCGGTAGAACTTCGGCCCAAGTATTTTACCCCATATGACGGCGGTGGTTGACCGATCTCGTCATGTGACAGGCTGAACCACTCTTTGATTGGTCGGGGGTAGAATACTAGACTTGGACCGAACATCTGATGGCTAGTGTTTTATATTACGTACAAGCACTGATCGAAAAGAAAGTTGATTTTGACTTGACTTGGTATTCTGGTGGTCTAGAAAAGTGTTTTCCCAGCAGACCACAGTGTTTAATGACGCCACAGTGATCCGTCACCGGGTTGTAGGAGAGCCAATCAGTCTCTAGAACGCGGTCACCATGGTGACGACAGGTTCACGTGATCAGAGATCAGCTGGGCAGACTTCCGGTGCGTTATTAGATGACATGGAGTGGGAGGCGGCCCGCGGGGATGGGTTAATTAATAGTCTTAATTTGTGTAGATTTATGCGGGTCAGTCAGGATATTACACCAGGCAACACGGGACTAAAGCCCAATCACCCAATGCCGAGTTAATGTTGGGATGGCGGTGTAGACGGTGGCCACCATTAACCCAGATATTTTCATCCACATCAATGCGAGAATTGCTGCCCCAATGACGTGAATGAGAATAAACCGATTTAATAAAATTTAGTAAAATATCTTAAGTAAAGATCCTTAATGAATCATACCATTTTTGACCTTTTCGACGTTACAAACGACGTCATTAGACGTCAAATTCTGACGGATTAGCCCATTAGGCCCTCACGATGCATTAAAGCATCATTTTAGATCCCTTAAAACATGCGCTTTAGAACGAAAATTCCCATGAAACTGGTTTACCAATACGTGGTAATGTTCTTATATTTTTTAACCACATCATGTCATTTTCATCCACTACAGGTCGAGAATTGCGACAGCAATTCGCGGCTTGTAGTCGATGAAGATGACAATGGTAAATTCAGGCTTGAAAGGGTTAAACTATTTTTAATGGTCCTAGACCCATAACATCGGTATTCAAATGAAGCGGAACGACCCGTACGCTCCGGCTCGACAGACAGTAGTGTTATCATCTACACCAGGGTTTCCTCATTTATATCAGATGCAAGGTGTGGAATTAGTGGAAATAACCTGAAACGGAATAAATCCACACCCACAATCCTTTATTATTATAATATGACTTCTGGTGCGTTATTAGATGATATGGAGTGAGAAGCGGCCCGCGGGGGACAGATTAATTAATAGTGTTAATTTGTGTAGATTTATGCGGGTCAGTCAGGATATTGCACCAGCTGTCACGGGACTATGGCCCAATGCTGGGTTAATGTTGGGCCAACGTCGTAGACGGTGGAACATCATTAACCCTTTCACCTCTACATTATTCAGTTGGAATTTTCACCCACTTGAAGTTGTGTCTCGCTGACGCGATCCACAACTTCAAGTGAGTGAAAATTATTCAGATTTTACAAAATGGAGGTCATCGATTTTCAAATTTTGCTGATTTATGTCACGTTTCGTCTGTAACATGTTTGAAAACGGGTACTTAAGGTGCTAATAAAAAAATGTAAAAAACGGAACATAATCGGGAACGGTGGTTAAAGGATTGAATCGGATATTTCGTCTCATTTTTATTCATCATGAGATAAGAATTACGAAATGACCTGATTTCAAAAAAGACCCAAGTGCAGTCAATATCTGAAATAAAAGTTCAGAACCTCCTTATTCAATATTGTGATGGATTATTTATACAATATCTCAACCATAAAGCATCATTTTACAGCCCTGAAAGCAGAGTTGATTTCCCCACAACTAAGTGATTTAGAAGGATAATTTCCATAAAACTGGTCTAACAATACATGGTAATTTTCTTTGATTTTCCATCCATTCAAGTCATCTTTATCCACTACAAGTCGAGAATTGCCAGAGCAATTCGCGACTTGTAGTGGATAAAAATGACAATAGTAAATTCAGGCATGAAAGGGTCAATAAGTATAGTATTACAATGTATCCCGCCATACAGTAACTATAGTTAGATTCACATTAAATTCATCAACCAGGATTATTGAAATTGGCGGATTTTTCAGTCAATTCTCAACCAATTTTCATTAAATTTTACACACAATGTTTTCCATTCATGTCGTGACTACCCTGAAAATTTCGCGAAGTTTTGATAAGTATTTTAGAAGTTAGGCTATTTGAATGACATGTAGTAAAATTCTGAGACGAAGCTAATGGGTTTATAGAGGGCAACATTTGTATTTATTTACTACATGTCAAATGGTCTAACTTTTGAAATACTTATCAAAACTTTGCGAAACTTTCAGGGTAGTCACGACATGAATGGAAAATAGTGTGTGTAAAATTTCATGAAAATTGGTTAAGAATTGACTGAGAAATCCGCGAAATTTATTCACCACGGTTAATGTGAAAACGACACTAGTACTAGTATAGCGGACTGTCGTGCCGGATCCAGATGGGGGGCTAACAGACACACCCTTTTCAAAACCACATTGCCCCAACATCGGTCAAAATGGCCAGAATATCAGTATTTGACACTCTAAATTTACTTTGGTATAGTGCTTTAACCCTTTAACCACCGGTGCCGCATATATTTGGGTTTTCATTTTTTTTGCACATTAAGTACCGCCTTTTAAACATGTTAAAGATAAAATACGACATCAATCAGCCAGATTTGAAAAGAGTTAACCTCCATTTAGTCAAATCTGAATAATTCTTACTCACTTGAAGTTGTGGTTCGCGACAACTTCAAGTGGGTGAAAATTCCAATTGAATAATTTGGCGGTTAAAGGGTTAAATTTAGCGCATTAAGCCCATATATATTAGCTGAGAATAATTCATTGATAACAAATGTTTTTTTAATCGGACCCCGGTCCCCTCTTTTTCAATTTATGGGTCCGCCCTTGTCGTGTGGGGATGTGTTGTGGTTGCTGGGAATATACTGGGGATGTATGTGATGTGGGGATGAGTCTTTGTGACTGGGCTTGTTCAGTCCTAATCGTGTCTCGTCTCACACGTCGTATACAATCGTAGCGATGAGGCCACAGAGCGAACACGAGACATTCATCCGGTGCTGTTTTAATGATGGGCAAGCGTCGCAGACGGTGGCCCAACATTAAACCTGCATTGGATCGATGCCTTGTGTTTGCTCCGCAGTCATTTGATGCGATATAAATGTTTAGCCAATCAGAAAGTAGCATTTAGTCAGGTGACGTGCAGGTCATGTGACCCGATTATGTAATCCCTCCCAGAAAACAGGAGACATTTTGATTTATTGCAGGACCACCACGGTCTGCGACGCTGGCCCAGCATTGAACCGTTATTGGGTCGATAAAATTGGTTGAGGATTGACTGAGAGAGCTAGAGAAGGGGGCGTGGCGCTTTAATAGATCGCCTGACTGCCTCGCCAGTCATGCATGCGTCCCGGGTTCCAACCACGCTGATCCTGGGTGTTTCGGAGGAATATCCTTGTTTCTCCCTTCTCAATGTGACTTGGCGATCACGTTGATCAGTAGCGTGTCCAGCATAGGACGGAGCCGCCGTACGCCCTCCCCCTTTTAGAGGAAATGTTTCATTTTCTCTTATAATTTGGACTAAAGTGAAGTTAGTACCCTCTTTTTCAGCCAAAATGTAGCTTGCGTCCCCTCCTTTTGCACATTTTGGATACACCACTGTTAATGGGGGCCTCGTCGAATTAAGGTTGAAACAAGTGTATCGACGTTAAATTCGCACAGTGCCACGCGCTGCGCGCTCCTTCACTGAGAAAACCAGCACGTGGTCGTCCAGACTACGGGGATTAGGCTACTGTAGTCGCGGTCACGTGGTCGTATAGACGGCGTGTGATTGGTCGGTGTGAATCCCGCGGCAATCCCGGTCATGGCCTCATCACTTTCCACCCGGCCTCCCCTCTGATGGATTGTCTCATTTTCTGGAAATGAGTCCTACTCATAAATCGCTGGGCTTGGGCAGGGGACGCTGTGGTCGTAGTGCCCCATCGGACACGTGACGACGTCCCAATATTGGCTTCATGCTGGGTCAACGTCTTAGACTTTGAGCCAACGTTAAGCCAACATTGGGTTAATTTCTCGACATTATTAGACATTTGACAGGAAACACAGAGGTTGACCCAATATTGTATCAATGTCGGGCCAGTGTCGCAGACGGTGGGCCAACAATGAACTAACATTTGGTCATTGCTTGGACATTGATGACATCAAACAGTTCTTGAACTAGTGTTGTTTTTATGTTGGGCCACCGTCTACGACGCTGGCCCAATATAAAACCAACATTGGGTCGACTTCTCACGCTAGCTGAGAATGGATCTGCCAAACCAGGACAAAGAACAAGGCCAAAACAAGCTAAGTAACTGCTTCACCGTCCTAGTACCCGGCTATTTCTTCTTATTTTCATTCGCGTTGTTTACCGCGCAGTCATTTGATGCGATTTAAAAAAAAAAGACGGTGACGGAAATTAGCGGATTTTATAATATAGGCCAGTACACTAGCAGACATGGAAGCTCTGGTTGGGGTATACCATTTTTCTTTCGATATAATTATTACCTTTAAAGCGCTGAATTAATTTGTAAAAAAACATCGCAACCAAAGGTTTGTTTCAATTTGAAATCATCATAAATGTCCTATTTAGCTCTTTATGATTCATTTGAATACCTATGTTATCAGGTTATGTGTCTACGGCCATTAGAAATAGACTATGTTTACTGTTACAGCGCGTGGATCGACTTTATTCGTCAGAATCTGACGTCTACAGACGTCAGATTCTGACGAATAAAGTCGATCCCCGCACTGTAAGGGTTAATAAACAAAATATGAATTATCGAGGTTAAGAACCCTTGAAGTTATTCGCTAGTAGGACATAATTCAGCCTTCGGGTTTCCTTCTGTCGCGATTTTGCCACGACTGTGCAAAATCGACGTGAAACCATGTAATATTACTTTACACTGTTGACCTTCTAACCTATGTGATAAGTATGCAAACGGTGTTCGAAAAAGTGCGATATAGGAAAATGCAGCACTTGTCCAATGAGTAAGGTGTGAGCCTTTAGGCGAACACTTCACTCATTGGACATGTGGTGTATTTTTGATATCGCAGGAGAAATACCAACTTGTCTTTTCTCACACGATCAATTTGATTGGCAACATAACTGTCATCGATGGTCATTGGAGGAAAACCCGAGTGCGATATAGGTTAATAGGCCTACTCATATGACGTCTCACAACGAAATCAAAAGCAGTGTAACAAGGGGTTGCAGATATATGCTCCGGAAGCGAGAATGTGGACAGACAGACGAACGTACGGACGTGCTAACGCCATAGCCACTGACCTCACTTCGTCGGGACGGATAATAAAGCCAATAGGCCTACAAGTTGAATCAATTGCTGATGTACCCGTCTCTCCTGGATTGGTCAGACGAATTATTTGTCAAGGACATAACTAACGAGCATAAATCCGACTAAACTGTCACTAAATATGACTACATGTACCCTCCAGGCTCATGGTATAAATTGGGGCTAAATATGGCCACTTGTCCAGGGTGATGGTCACGTGCTAATAGCGCGATCTCTGCTTATGGTCACGTGCTAATGGTGTGATCTCTGCAGACGATAGAGGCATATATCTATAATGAAAAGGCTTAATCAACCTCGCCCCGTAAACACTGGTAAACACCAGGTCTGGGCAGAAGACGTGAGTCGTACAACCAAATTCTCTATGCTTTTCCAGAGCGTTTTTTCACCATTTTTTATCTCTGGTTGTTGTGCGGGAAACTGGTATCTACACTCCTATCATGGCAATGCCACTTTTAACATTAAATATGATATCCACATAATAACATGTGTTTTTAAAAAGTTTCCTTTCGCAGTGTTAATTAAATTGATTTCAAGTGTAGCTAGATGGATAGATTATCGATATTTTAATCTGTATATATACCATTTACAAAATCACATCTTTTGGAATGTATTGTATTATTGAATGTATAACAGTAAAATAGCATTTTTGGTAATATGTATACACCCTGTATAAATATAGTTTGATAAAGAAATAAAGGCTGGTTTAATACTGGACCACAGTTTGTGAAGCTGTCCTGAACGCTGAATTATTTTTGTTTAATCCATGACTAACTGATTTTTTTCAAATAAAAAAAAATCATTATAAATGTCTTAGTTAGCCCTTTTCATCTGAATACCTATGTTATGGGTCTACGACCTTTATAAATATTGTAATTCTTACAGTGCAGGGATCGACTTTAGGCGTCAGAATCTGACGTCTACAGACGTCAAATTCTGACGTATGAAGACGGACCCCGCGCTGTAAGGGCTCAACCCTCACGATGCATCAGAGCATTATTTTGCATCTCTGAAGAAAGACTTGGTTTCCTAAAACTTGGGGAAACCGTTTTTCAACAAACACTTCCATGTAACTGTTTTAATAATAACATAATGTCTTTTTTTCATTTGCCACCCACTTCAAGTCATCTTCATCCACTACAAGTCGAGAATTGCGACAGTAATTCGCGGCTTGCATTGGACGAAGATGACAATGGTATAGATTCAGCCTTGAAAGGGTTAAAGCGTGACAAATATTAGTTATGTGTCTATCAGTTGATACACCACTCTGGGGGGGGGGGGGGGCGGAGCTGAGGGAATCCCACGGGGGATCCCCCTGTCAGATAAACATATCAACGCAGAGAGTGTGAAATACCCCCCGCAAACAATGGCATTATTATACAGAGAACTCCACGAGACCATCCGAGACCATCCGTCAGACGTGAAAACTCCCCGAGGTGACCTTGGATAAAAATCTCACCGGGAAACAATCACAGATGGAATCCCAACAAGCAGGATGTAGTTAACCAATGTTGTTTTTATGTTGGTCCAACGTCGTAGACGGTGGTCCAACATGAAAACAACATCGGTTTAACGTCGTGTGTTTGCTCATGGAAAATGTGACCTTGGGGGAGAATGTGACCTTGGGGAACAATGTGATCTTCCAGAGAAATCTAACTTTGAGAGAATTGGTGTGATTGGGAACAATAGATACAAATAAATATTGACTTTTTCGCATTTCTATCAAATTAATTTTGTGGAAAATGTGTATCTGTGCTTATTCAGTTGTAGATTGTAGCAAGATGTTTGCCTAACTTTTATAAAATGTTTACTGTTGACACTGATGATTAGGCTTACTGTTGTAAACGCACATTGAATAAGCAGCATCATCTTTACTACACAGGAGTGATCAAGCCTTGAAATAATCAGATAAATACGTTATAGAACATAGAAAACCAGACACGTGTGTTAATATGGCAAACATTAGTTTTGACCTTATAAGAACATAGAAAACCAGACACGTGTGTTAATATGGCAAACATTAGTTTTGACCTTATAAGAACATAGAAAACCAGACACATGTGTTAATAGGGCAAACATTAGTTTTGACCTTATAAGAACATAGAAAACCAGACACGTGTGTTAATAGGGCAAACATTAGTTTTGACCTTATAAGAACATAGAAAACCAGACACATGTGTTAATATGGCAAACATTAGTTTTGACCTTATAAGAACATAGAAAACCAGACACGTGTGTTAATAGGGCAAACATTAGTTTTGACCTTATAAGAACATAGAAAACCAGACACGTGTGTTAATATGGCAAACATTAGTTTTGACCTTATAAGAACATAGAAAACCAGACACGTGTGTTAATAGGGCAAACATTAGTTTTGACCTTATAAGAACATAGAAAACCAGACACGTGTGTTAATAGGGCAAACATTAGTTTTGACCTTATAAGAACATAGAAAACCAGACACGTGTGTTAATATGGCAAACATTAGTTTTGACCTTATAAGAACATAGAAAACCAGACACGTGTGTTAATAGGGCAAACATTAGTTTTGACCTTATAAGAACATAGGAAACCAGACACGTGTGTTAATAGGGCAAACATTAGTTTTGACCTTATAAGAACATAGAAAACCAGACACATGTGTTAATAGGGCAAACATTAGTTTTGACCTTATAAGAACATAGAAAACCAGACACGTGTGTTAATAGGGCAAACATTAGTTTTGACCTTATAAGAACATAGAAAACCAGACACGTGTGTTAATAGGGCAAACATTAGTTTTGACCTTATAAGAACATAGAAAACCAGACACATGTGTTAATAGGGCAAACATTAGTTTTGACCTTATAAGAACATAGAAAACCAGACACGTGTGTTAATAGGGCAAACATTAGTTTTGACCTTATAAGAACATAGAAAACCAGACACGTGTGTTAATATGGCAAACATTAGTTTTGACCTTATAAGAACATAGAAAACCAGACACGTGTGTTAATAGGGCAAACATTAGTTTTGACCTTATAAGAACATAGAAAACCAGACACGTGTGTTAATAGGGCAAACATTAGTTTTGACCTTATAAGAACATAGAAAACCAGACACGTGTGTTAATATATCAAACATTAGTTTTGACCTTATAAGAACATAGAAAACCAGACACGTGTGTTAATAGGGCAAACATTAGTTTTGACCTTATAAGAACATAGAAAACCAGACACGTGTGTTAATAGGGCAAACATTAGTTTTGACCTTATAAGAACATAGAAAACCAGACACATGTGTTAATAGGGCAAACATTAGTTTTGACCTTATAAGAACATAGAAAACCAGACACGTGTGTTAATAGGGCAAACATTAGTTTTGACCTTATAAGAACATAGAAAACCAGACACATGTGTTAATAGGGCAAACATTAGTTTTGACCTTATAAGAACATAGAAAACCAGACACGTGTGTTAATAGGGCAAACATTAGTTTTGACCTGATAAGAACATTGAAAACCAGACACGTGTGTTAATAGGGCAAACATTAGTTTTGACCTTATAAGAACATAGAAAACCAGACACGTGTGTTAATATGGCAAACATTAGTTTTGAACTAGATATTTAGACCTGTTTTGCATTTCGTAGGCCTATATCAGGCATGTGTGATCGATCGAAGGAATATGATTTATATTTGTGGATCTGTGTCCAGCAAACAGAAGCTGATCCAATGTTGGTTAATTCCTGGCTGCAATACCGGCCCAGGATTGAACCTTAAAGCGCTGAAATATTTTTGTATAAAACATGGAAACCAAAGGTTCTTTTCAATTTGATAACATAATAAATGTCTTGATTAGCTCTATCTGATTCATTTCAGTGGCGGATCCAGGAATTGACAAACGAGGGGGCGCCGTTTTTTTTAAAAAATTATACACTCCACAGCTAGTCTTGTATGCTGTAGAGGGGTCCGGGGGCATGCTCCCCCGGCAAAATTTGAATCTGAGGCCTCAAATGAAGCATTATAATATGGCCGTTTTTTTCATTTGGGAACCTGAACGGGGGGGGGGTGCCGGCTGCGCCCCCCTCTGGATCCGCCACTGCATTTGAAGACCTATGTTATTGGTCTATGGCAATTATACATATTTTTATATTTTTACTCTTTCAGTGCTGGGTCGACTGCGCGTTGTAACTGACGTCAAAAGTCGATCCCCGCACTGACTTTAACCAGAAACGCCAACAGATACGATTTGGACGTAGCAGAAACGATTTTTAATAAATCAATCAATCAATAAAATTTCTGTTGCGCCTAAATCCTTGGTAAACCGAGCCCAGAGGCGCACAAATCTCTAGCATTATCATACTCCAGGTCAAAGCAGGTTCGTCAACACAAGGCGTTTGACCAATGTTGGTTTAATGTTGGCCCACCGTGTGCGACATCAATATTCACCCTCCGTCCAGGGTCTAATTTTTTGTCTGCTGCAGCGGAGTAGTTTGCTACACAATTCGGGAGTAAATGCGACACAAAAATATGTTGGTGTAGTGTTTTTCCAAGCAAACACAAACCCAATGTTGTTTTAATGTTGGGCCAGCGTCGCAGACGGTGGCCCAACATTGAAACAACTTTGGTTTAATATGTCGTGTTTGTAAGATTTAATATGGAGAATAGTAGCCTGGCACATGCACGGCTGCGAAATTGCTACACGATTTTTATCGAACAAATTATTCCTTGCCATCGAGGAATCTATACTCCTACACTGGTTGAGACCCCGGCACAGATAGAGTGATCCAGGCTTAGATGAACCGATGATAGAGAAGATAATCCTATTTCGCGGATCGTAAACAGTTATCACTGCCTAGCTCTCCACCTGCTGTTTGGTTCTCTATGCTTGTTGCGCAAACTCCAAAAGAAAGTATCTGCTTACTTGTAAAGTAAGCAGGTCCTGCCTTTTGATTTTTCACGGCAGTATGGTTCTCTGTGCCTCGTAATAATAGACTCGGTACGCGAAACAGTCTGCGAAACAGTCTATAATCATTGCCATCTCCAAAAAATACTGTGCTCTGAATTATAATCTAATTGAGGAACCGATCCATTGCGCAATAAATGAATATGTAAAGAAACAGATTAATTGTCTTGTATCAAGTCTGAGAACTTAACATCCGATTTTATATTTTATCCGCTGGTACCTGGACCTGTTCATCCATGTGCCATCTCAACTCCCGGAGAACAGGCAGCCCTGCAGCTATTTCGGCGGTTAGAACTTATCGTACATATTGCCATCTCTGCCCTACCAGGTACTCATTTACACCTGAGTGAAGTAAAACACATGAGGATGAAGTGCTTGCCCAAGAACACGACATCGAAGCAATGTCCCAACGTTGAGAGGGGAGAAACATAATATTTCTAATTATTCTGAAAAACTGAACCAAGTGAGGATAGTACCCGCACCGATGCTCCACGTCCAGAATTTATAAAATAAATGCGTCTTTGTTTGATTGCTGCCTTATATTGTAGTTTATAATGACAGATTTACATATCATTAAAATAATGCTATTAATGTGGGGATTTAACACCCAGTGTTTATAGACGGATTTGTCTTTTGAATGGGGTCACCCTCTCATTTCCCATGAACCTTTTCATATTTTCTTGCAACAGTCACAGCTTTTTACTAGTCAGAGAAGTAATAAAATAATACTTAACGTCACTTTTAGCACTAATGGTGCTTTGAGTGACATGGTAATGCGTTAAGAACAGTGCAGTTCATTAATGAGATAATGATTTACAGATGATGACGTGAGGGTGAGGGTGATAGGGCATGGTCAATGGTGGGTTATTGAATTTCCTATTGTTCTCACCTTTGGCTGCTGAATCGTTTGTTACTAATTATTAACAGTATTTTGAAGCTATACCCATCTTATACTGACATTGCAATATGGGTATAACAGCTATTTAACACAAACCTTTCAATCGATCTTAAAGGGACATGCCCAGGTCTAAAATAAAAAAATAATCGGTGATTTTATTCTGGCTTCCTAATATGAGCATATGATGTAAACATGTCCATAGACTGGAACTACAAAACATTTTTAATTTTTGTGTTGCGCACTTACCAGTTAGGCTAGATATAGAGACGAAATTCCCGTATTACTTATTTTTGACATGGTTGTCAAAAATTAGAAATCAGGAATTTCGTCTCTACATCTAGCCAAACTGGTGAATGCGCAGTACAAAAATTCAAAATCATTTGCAGTTCTAGTCTATGGACATGTTTACATCATATGGTCATATTATTATTAAGCTAAAATAAAATCACCGATTTTTTGATGATTTTAGACCTGGGCATGTCCCTTTAGAGATCGGTATACATCAGACTTAACAAATATCATGCATGATTGTGCCTTTAATTATTGCATCAATATTTACATTTAATTTGTCTTCAATAGTTTTAAGTATGCTCTGTGTTTTCGATTTCTATTTTTACGCAGAAAAGTAGTATTTTAACTTGATTTTGTTTTGACGAATGATATAGGAGAGATTGTCACTACAGATTTAACAGATATCATGATTGTGCCTTTATTAATTGCATCAACATTTACATGTAATTTTTCTGCACTAATTTTTAATATGCTCAGTGTTTTCGATTTTTTTTAGGCGGAAAATAATTATTTTTACTTTTTTCACGAGTTCTATACTTTAGGAGGAATTGTTCCATTATTCGCGTCGTTTTTTCTCCGCAGCGGGCGCTCATGTCTGGAGACTCAGGTCTGGAGAAAACGAGGTTAAATCCCCGCCAGTCACTCATTCACTTAGCTACATGGCCCCGGCAAACTCCAGACATTAAGCTAATGTTGGTTCAATGATGGGCCAGCGTCGTAGACGATGGCCCAACAATAAACCAACATTGGGCCAATGTCTCGTGTTTGCTGCCCGAGTGACATTTAGGTCGCTGATTTAGTGGAATTCAACTCATATCGCGACCATGCACACTATGATTACCTAACCAGTAAACACAAAACATTTGTATAACATTTGTACAATGTTGATCCAACGTCGAAGACGTTGGACCGGCGTTGTGTAAATGTTATACAAATGTTTTTTGTTTACTGGGTACCTTACTCTAAATCCTGATCCATTCTCAAATATCTTACTCAAAATCGTGATAAATTGTGAAATTTTATACTGAAGTGTAACGTTACGGGAAAATTGAGATCATCAACAAAAGATCATCAACTTTTGTTGATGTATTTATTTATATCTATTACCTTACTCAAAATCCATATCCAAACTTAATTACCTTACTTAAAAGTTGAAGTTGTGGGTCGCGGTAGCGAGACACAACTTCAAGTTGGTGAAAATTAAAACTAAATGACTTGGCTTGAAAAAGGTTAACTGAATTTTTTGTCCAGTGCTGTATCTCAGACAATGCACAGGCTATTAGCCGCCCATTTACCGCGGGTTAAATTAAATTTTCTAGGTTGCCATTCAACCTACAAAAGAAGGTTAACTGTATTATTCCCGAAACTTGACTACAGGAAGATCAGTTAACTGGGTTATGGAACATTTTTCTACACAATAGTTACCCACTGTGCAGCTAAGACCGTATACATACGTGTCTGAAAATCAGAGACTACCAGCAGAGGTAGGCTATGGTGAAAATGTTACACTCAAGTGCTTCACTTCACTCAGGTGTAAATGAGTACCTGGTGGGGCCCTAGGGTAGTGGTTAGCACCGCTGCCTTTCACGCCAGAGTTCAGGGTTCGGTTCCCGGTCGCGGCAGTTTGAAAGAAACAAAAAATGTTTCTTCCCATCCACGTGTGAAAATCAGTATTGTGGGGAGCCTCCGTGACCGAGAGGTAGCGTGCTCGGCCTCAGCCCGCCAGGATTTGAATTTCGAATCCTGTGTTATCTCAATCATCTCACCATCCTCAGGAGGTTCTTCTGGCCCAGTTTAGCCTACATGTGCACAAAGGTGGCCTAAAGCCCGATTCATTTCATTTGGTGGGACAGAGATGGCAATTTGTTGTACGACAATGCTCTAGCGCCACTTGACTGTAATGCAGTATGCTCCCCGGGGAGTTGAAATGGTACATAAACAAACAGGTCCAATGAATAGGAATATTATGATGTAAGGCGCCATGAGCATCCCTATAGGCTGGATATGTCCGCCATATAAATACTCGGATTATTATTATTATTTCTACAATTTAGTACTTCAAGGGTCACCATGGGTTTCTTTCAGTGCGGGTTGTTGTCGCGGTCGCCGACTAGGTCGCCACCTGGTGACGCTAAATCAAATTGTCCTCCAGAAGAATGACCGACAAATGTAATAGCCAGACTATTATAGAGGCTGTCACAGTCTGCCAGCTAGGAGTCTGTATCCTGTGCGTGATTCCAGAGAAGACTGCAGGATTCAGTTAGAAGACTGCAGGATTCAGTTAGAAGACTGCATGATTCAGTTAGAAGACTGCATGATTCTGGAGAAGACTACAGGATCCTAGAGAAGACTGCAGGATTCAGTTAGAAGACTGCATGAATCCAGAGAAGACTGCATGATTCAGTTAGAAGACTGCATGATTCTGGAGAAGACTGCATGATTCTGGAGAAGGCTGCAGGATTCTAGAGAAGACTGCAGGATTCTGGAGAAGACTGCAGGATTCAGTTAGAAGACTGCAGGATTCTGGAGAAGACTGCAGGATTCTAGAGAAGACTGCAGGATTCTGGAGAAGACTGCAGGATTCTGGAGTACACTGCAGGATTCTAGAGAAGACTAGGATTATGTAGAAGACTGCAGGATTCTGAGAGAAGACTGCAGGATTCTAGAGAAGACTGCAGGATTCTGGAGAAGACTGCAGGATTCTGAGAGAAGACTGCAGGATTCTAGAGAAGACTGCAGGATTCTTGAGAAGACTGCAGGATTCTAGAGAATACTGCAGGATTCTGGAGAAGACTGCAGGATTCTAGAGAAGACTGCATGATTCTAGAGACGACTGCAGGATTCCAAGGGTCACCATGGGTTTCTTTCAGTGCGGGTTGTTGTCGCGGTCGCCGACTAGGTCGCCACCTGGTGACGCTAAATCAAATTGTCCTCCAGAAGAATGACCGACAAATGTAATAGCCAGACTATTATAGAGGCTGTCACAGTCTGCCAGCTAGGAGTCTGTATCCTGTGCGTGATTCCAGAGAAGACTGCAGGATTCAGTTAGAAGACTGCAGGATTCTAGAGAAGACTGTAGGATTCTGGAGAAGACTGCAGGATTCTGAGAGAAGACTGCAGGATTCTAGAAAAGACTGCAGAATTCTGGGGAAGACTGCAGGATTCTGAGAGAAGACTGCAGGATTCTAGAGAAGACTGCAGGATTCTAGAGAAGACTGCAGGATTCCAGAGAAGACTGCAGGATTCTAGAGAAGACTGCAGGATTCTAGAGAAGACTGCAGGATTCTAGAGAAGACTGCAGGATTCTAGAGAAGACTGCAGGATTCTGGAGAAGACTGCAGGATTCTGGAGTACACTGCAGGATTCTAGAGAAGACTGTAGGATTCTGTAGAAGACTGCAGGATTCTGAGAGAAGACTGCAGGATTCTAGAGAAGACTGCAGGATTCTGGAGAAGACTGCAGGATTCTGAGAGAAGACTGCAGGATTCTAGAGAAGACTGCAGGATTCTTGAGAAGACTGCAGGATTCTAGAGAAGACTGCAGGATTCTGGAGAAGACTGCAGGATTCTAGAGAAGACTGCATGATTCTAGAGACGACTGCAGGATTCTGGAGAAGACTGCAGGATTCTAGAGAACACTGCAGGATTCTTGAGAAGACTGCAGGATTCTGGAGAAGACTGTAGAATTATAGAGAAGACTGCATGATTCTAGAGAAGACTGCAGGATTCTAGAGAAGACTGCAGGATTCTAGAGAAGACTGCAGGATTCCAGAGAAGACTGCAGGATTCTAGAGAAGACTGCAGGATTCTAGAGAAGACTGCATGATTCTAGAGAAGACTGCAGGATTCTAGAGAAGACTGCAGGATTCTGGAGAAGACTGCAGGATTCTGGAGTACACTGCAGGATTCTAGAGAAGACTGTAGGATTCTGTAGAAGACTGCAGGATTCTGAGAGAAGACTGCAGGATACTAGAGAAGACTGCAGGATTCTGGAGAAGACTGCAGGATTCTGAGAGAAGACTGCAGGATTCTAGAGAAGACTGCAAGATTCTAGAGAAGACTGCAGGATCCTAGAGAAGACTGCAGGATTCTAGAGAAGACTGCAGGATTCTAGAAAAGACTGCAGGATTCTATAGAAGACTGCAGGATTCTAGAGAAGACTGCAGGATTCTAGAGAAGACTGCATGATTCTGGAGAAGACTGCAGGATTCTGGAGAAGACTGCAGTCTTCTGGAGAAGACTGCAGGATTCTGGAAAAGACTGCAGGATTCTAGAGAAGACCGCAGGATTCTAGAGAAGACTGCAGGATTCTGGAGAAGACTGCAGGATTCTACAGAAGACTGCAGGATTCTAGAGAAGACCGCAGGATTCTGGAGAAGACTGCAGGATTCTGGAGTAGACTGCAGGATTCTAGAGAAGACTGTAGGATTCTGAAGAAGACTACAGGATTCTGAGAGAAGACTGCAGGATTCTAGAGAAGACTGCAGGATTCTGGAGAAGACTGCAGGATTCTGAGAGAAGACTGCAGGATTCTAGAGAAGACTGCAGGATTCTAGAGAAGACTGCAGGATTCTAGAGAATACTGCAGGATTCTGGAGAAGACTGCAGAATTCTGGAGAAGACTGCATGATTCTGGAGAAGACTGCAGGATTTTGGAGAAGACTGCAAGATTCTAGAGAAGACTGCAGGATCCTAGAGAAGACTGCAGGATTTTAGAGAAGACTGCAGGATTCTAGAGAAGACTGTAGGATTCTATAGAAGACTGCAGGATTCTAGAGAAGACTGCAGGAGTCTAGAGAAGACTGCATGATTCTGGAGAAGACTGCAGAATTCTGGAGAAGACTGCAAGATTCTAGAGAAGACTGCAGGATTCTAGAGAAGACTGCAGGATTCTGGAGAAGACTGCAGGATTCTGGAGAAGACTGCAGGATTCTGGAGAAGACTGCAGAATTCTGGAGAAGACTGCATGATTCTGGAGAAGACTGCAGAATTATACAGACGACTGCAGGATTCTGAAAAAAGTTTGCATGGTTCTAGAAAAGACTGTAGAAAGAAGACTGCAGGGTTCTAGAGAAGGCTGCAGGATTTTGAGGGAAGACTGCAGGATTCTGGAGAAGACTGCAGAATTCTAGAGAAGACTGCAGGATTCTGGAGAAGACTGCAGGATTTTAGAGAAGACTGCAGGATTCTGGAGAAGACTGCAGGATTCTGGAGAAGACTGCGGGCTTTTAGAGAAGACTGCGGGATTCTGGAGAAGACTGCAGGATTTTAGAGAAGACTGCAGGATTCTGGAGAAGACTGCAGGATTTTAGAGAAGACTGCAGGATTCTGGAGAAGACTGTGGATAATGCTTATGGGGACAGATAACGGCAGTATTGTAGTGTCATTAAAATCGTGACATAATGTATTATTTTACTAATACTACAATCGCTCAAAACCCGATGCATCCATGTGCCAATGTTTTATTTTAGAAAACCTTATACATTTCGCTTTTTGCTCTAAATAATAATGAGGCCTTTGTTAAGTGAGCCTTTGTTTGCCATTTAGTCACTTTGCGAGGGATAGTCAGAGGTATCTTTCAGAGGCAACTACATCTAGTAGTCTATCCACTCATTTTCAGACTGAAGATTGTGATGTAATCTCCTTAACCCTTTCAACACTAGAGACCGATATATGCTGCACAGCTCATTTAACAACAAATATGTTGCATTAAGTGTCATTGTGCAGACATCAGGTAAATCATTAATTAATACCATTTATCATTTTTATTGGATATCTATTTTTTTTCAATAAACGTGTTTTTCGTCATTTGAAGCTGGAAATTGCGCTAGCAATTCCAGCTTCAAATGACGAAAAAGACCTAGAATTAATTTAGTTTTCAAAGGGTTAATTCAGGTATTCTCATTGTGATCAGATTTTAATCACATCTATTTATCAATTTGATTGATATTACCACCGATTACGAATGTAACGCGAACACTTCAAAACAGAATGCGGTTAACTACTTTACCTTTAGCATGTTTAGCCAACATAATACCACGACCTGACATGTACCCCTAATTATTTTGACCTAAATCTTTCCCATGTGATTGAACCAATCAGACGTGTAAATCTGGGTCAATATGATTGACCATGCCAGGCCTGTGTTGAGCCCTGATTCCGCCTAACTACCAATTTGTCCCCAATAAACGTCCAGAATGAAGTCAGTAGTCTGATCGACGTCATTTTAGTCGGACGCATTTACCCCTGAGAGTGGTCTGTTTTTTTTCTATATTTCCTTTGCGGCTGTGATCATGAAAATTACTTGTATTTTTTCAGTTTGAGACCAAATAATTGCAAATCTACAAGTTTACCACTCATTTCATTCCGAATAACTATGATTTGACAAATTAAAAATATTATAGTACAGCGGCATAGCAAAATAATTGTGCATTTTGTGAAGAAAGCACTAAATTTGGCAGATTTATACATTATTTCATCAAGAACATTTTAAGATTTGGAGCCACTCAAAATTCACAACGCCATATTGGATTTCAAAATGTCGGCTTCAAAAAACTATACATTTTCAATATTTTCGGTTCTATTTCTGCTGGAGACCTAATTTTAGTGTCTTGAAGCACAAATTTGAGGCCAATGAGTTGAATCATTCCACTATAAAATTCTCTTGGCGCCTCCATTTTGGATTTCAAGATGGCGTATTCTGAAAATCTGCTAGATGATATTTTATTTTCGCTCCAATGATATGCTTGATTTTATTGTCTATATGTACAAATAATTTACTTAGACATTTCTTAACACAATCTGATATATATAAGTAGTATATTTAAGTGTATATCTATACGTACATGTACATTTAGAGAGAGAAATAGTCAGCGAGATATATTATGTTATGTCAACCTATACTGTTCTGTGATTGGTCACCATCACAGGAAAAAAATAACGTTACTGCGCATTTGGGATTAGCATATATCAGTACAACCTTTTCGCACCCACAAGAGATAATTTTATATCAGGACTTAGTAGCTTCAGGAAGTGTTGTCTTTCATTCTTCAAACACCACCAGTGACATGGTGGTGGAATAATGCCGTGTGGAGCAACACATTGTCCCCAACAATGTACTCTCTCGTAAGTAGCTCAATCCAATTACTGTTCCAGGGTTTTCCTTCGAGGGATCGGGCATTTTTGCCAGATATATCTCAGAATATGAGCAGGTGTGGTCATACCGGGAGTAACACAAATCTCTCGAGTTGTGAAAGAGTCATCAGCGGTGCAGATGCCAGGTCCAGGAATGCATTAGTCACTTTTAAAGAAGTGTCCCACACTGCTTTTCCCCCCTCGTCCCGCTAAGGTTGATGCCGTGTCCTGTGATTGCATGAACAATTAACAGTTCACTGAGCTCATTTACTACCTCATACATTTCCTGGGTGGGACTGACAGCGAAAACCACACATCGGTGTCCACGACCACGGTGCGGAGAAGTATTATGCGATGCCCAGATTTCATAGCAGCGGTGTCTGGTTCTTCCTACTTGAACAGAGAGAAACAGGCTCGGCTATTGCCACAGACGTAGATGGTGATGACTGACGCGCCTTGTCTTTAATACCTGCTCTAGCACCATTGAAAGTAGGCCTAATGTCAACCGCAGTACTTTCTTAGTATTCCTCTGGGAATAAACCACTGAAAACGTGAGCTGATTTAAACATTTATATGTTATTGTTAGCATCACTTGTTAGCATCACTAGCATCACAAATCATATTCGCATGCCTCAAATTAGCCAGATCACCGCCACTGTGTACACGCTAGATGTCTTTTCCTTTCTTGTGCTGTACGCAAGTGCGTCAACATACACTCGGGTTGTGTAGACTCAAGTACAACTCCTAGCTGTTTCATTCTTGACATGTACAGCATATTAAGGTATTCAATCTTGAATAGAGGAGCAGTATCTGCCTCTTCAACTGTTTCGCCTATGCATGTGACGAATAGGATCAATTCGCAAGTACATCACAGCTGGTATTTGCCACAAATTAGTTGTTGCACTGGTAACATCTAATATTGACTACTGTAACGGACTCTTAGGTGGTCTGGCTGCAAAAGATGTGGACCGTCTTCAGCGGCTCCAGAACCGTGCAGCAAGGCTCGTAACACGCTCGAAGGCTGCAATGCATATAACACCTATCCGCAAAGACTTACACTGGCTGCCCATTCAAGAGAGAATAAATTATAAGATCATTGTGACAGTATACAAATGTATCCATAGACTAGCTCCAAACTATCTATCATCTATCCTGACTACCAGAACACGAGACAATCGACTTCGTCAAAAACAGGTGTGCCATGAACTTAACACTCATTCCTGTGCCAAAGTTGTTGGTAAACAGGCGTTTGGTACACGTGCCCCAGAACTTTGGAACAAATTGCCACTGAACATCAGGACAATTCCCACACTGCAATCTTTTAAACAGACATTGAAAACACACCTATTCCAATCTGCATATAGATTACTGCATATAGATTGTCCCAAGTTTTTAGCCTTGTTTTTAATAAGATACTGAAAATTTTAGCACACATGACTTTTTATTCTGTAAGCGCTGTGATCGGCTATACAGCTGGATACAAGCGTCTAAAGAAATACAATAATAATAATAATAATAATGGTATAAGTTGATTCAGGATTACTGAATAATTAAAATCCACTGTGCACTGCTTTTCACAAACAGCCCTTTGTGTTGACATCACACTATTGCATAGGGATGTGACAAAGTTCTTGTAGTACTTGGCATTTATTGACCAGTATTCAGTTGAGATAAAAAAATGTGGTACCCTCAAGAAACATCTAAATGAAAGTTAGACCTAGGTCTAACTTTTATTTAGATGTTTCATGAGGATACCACATTTTTCAATAAATTGATAAGAGTGCACAAATCATGTTAATTAATTATTGTGTGAATCAATATATCAGCAGGGTCAATCTGTTTCCCGATCTAAAATATGTACATCTTGAGGCCACAATAAAATATATAGCTAATAAAAAAATAAACGATTGATAATTGAAAAAAATTCTGGCCCCCATTTTGAAATCCAAACTGACAGCCACCTGGTGTGAATTTTAAGGGCTCCTAATCTCAATAGGTAGTCAATGTAATAATATATCATTGTACCGAGTTTGGTACAAGTAGAGGTCAAACTCAATTATCTAGCTGCTGTAAAACTGAAACGATTGAAAATTTCCATTTTTAGGGTATCCATTTTGAAATCCAATATGGCGGACATGTGGTGGGAATTTCAAGTGGCTTCAAATCGAAAAAGATGGTCAATGGAATAATATATCATTGTGCCAAATTTTGTGCTTTGTTCACGAAACGCACAATTCCTCCCAAAAAGTTTGCTATGCCGCTGCACTATTATAGTCGTGAATTAGCAATCAAATGGTCTTCAATCAGAATCCTGTTTTTTAATTATGTACCATGCATTATTCAATCATAATCATTCCGTTTTCTACCAGAATCAGGCAATCTATTTGTATTATTGTGAGATGGGCCTGATTGTTAGTTGATATTGGGAGTTTTTTATTGGGATGTACAGATATAATATAATAATAATATAATAATATAATATAAAAGGGAGTTGATGTTCAGATTAGGAGTTTACGTTGGTAGCCGTACATATGGGGAGTCTATCAGGGTGAGGTACATATGGGGAGTTTATCAGGGTGGGGTACAGATGGGGAGTTTATTACGGTGGCGTACATATGGTCTCACCACCCTAAATAAGCCGAAATCACGGCAGGTGTATACTAATGATGGAATCATCACACAAAATATTTTCAATGCGGCTGTTTCAACCTCTGTTAAATTAAAAACAAATACAAAGAAGTTATATTTCTGTGAATATTTAATAAGTACATGATGTCTCCTTCATCTCGGATATCAGATATGACTGTTTCGTGATAATCTGACAGGGATACAGTGGGTTAAGAGGATGTATGTCTGGTCTGTGAAAGTGGGTATGAATTTAAGCGTAATTTGAACTATAGTGACCTTTTTGCACACTAGGGGGCCTAGCTCAAAATCTGTCTGGGTAGCAACCCCTTATCGGAGCTGTTTTTGAAAATGCACAGTCCAGGCTTCATTATGATATGCCGCACTAGATAGGGGGGAGGGCAAAAAGAAGTAAAATCGGCCCGTGGAATTGAGGCATTTCACATGTATTTCAATGGGACTGGCATTTGGGGTGGTGAGACCATGAGTATGCAGAAGGCCAATCAGGTTTTCTTGGTTTAATTGACATATTCTGACTGGTTAATAAAAAAATGGACCTTTAAACCTATATTTAATAGATGTTTATCGTCGCTGCAATTGAAAAATTGCACAATTTTGATTAGAAAGTGTATAATTGAGAATATGGGGGAATAACTAAGCCTAAAAGAGATCTGTGAAGGTCGTGTTTTGAGGATAATTCATAGATAAAATACTTGATTTGTAATTTCAGAGTCATATGGGAGCAAATAAAAAATCAAATATAACGAATTTGAGAGCGCATAATAATGAAAACAGTTCACCCTAAAGTATATGTCCTCTTTCATCAACAATTTTTTAAATAAAAAGTAACCATGACAACTTTTTATGACGAAATAGTGGCGGGAATAGTCACTCTATTTAAATTTTCTATGCACCGCGACATTTACGAAAAACAGACTGATTTTCAGTACATCTAAGATTTTTCAAAGTGCTGCCAGGGCAACAGTTTTTACAAGATCTACTTAATTCAAAAAATATACTGCTCAGAACAACTTGAAGCTTCATCCCAGGCTGAAAAAAAATTAACAACTACATATACATTTCTATATATGGTCTCACCACCCTAAATAAGCCGAAATCACGGCAGGTGTATACTAATGATGGAATCATCACACAAAATATTTCAATGCGGCTGTTTCAACCTCTGTTAAATTAAAAACAAATACAAAGAAGTTATATTTCTGTGAATATTTAATAAGTACATGATGTCTCCTTCATCTCGGATATCAGATATGACTGTTTCGTGATAATCTGACAGGGATACAGTGGGTTAAGAGGATGTATGTCTGGTCTGTGAAAGTGGGTATGAATTTAAGCGTAATTTGAACTATAGTGACCTTTTTGCACACTAGGGGGCCTAGCTCAAAATCTGTCTGGGTAGCAACCCCTTATCGGAGCTGTTTTTGAAAATGCACAGTCCAGGCTTCATTATGATATGCCGCACTAGATAGGGGGGAGGGCAAAAAGAAGTAAAATCGGCCCGTGGAATTGAGGCATTTTACATGTATTTCAATGGGACTGGCATTTGGGGTGGTGAGACCATATGGGGAGTTTATCATGACGGGGTACATGTGGGGAGTTTATCATAGTGGGATTCTTATGGGTTATCATGGTGGGGTACATATGGGGAGTTTATTATGTTGTAGTGCAGATGTGAACACTCCAGTCTAATGCTGATCTATGAGGACACAGAGACGATGTGTGACACGAGACGCCGTCCAAATAGGGATGTATCCCCCGAGGTTCAGGATCCCTGTCCCCAGAATAGAGATCTATTCCCAGGTCTAGTCAGGTCTGCCGATCACACTCCATACTGGGTCCCACAACACATTTCTCCCAATGCTGGTTTAATGTTGGCCCATCGTCTGTGACGTCGGCCCATCTTTAAAACAAGCTTTGTTTAACGTATTACCAAAGACTAGATGTAGAATCAATGTTGTTTTATTGTCGGCCCACCGTCTACGACGTTGGTCCAGCATTAAAACATCATTGATTCAAAGTCTCTCAACAAGGACTAGACGTTGACCCAATGCTGTTTAAATGCTGGTCCACCGTCTTCGATGTTTGTCCACCATTAAAACAACATTGATCCTCCAGCCAACACAAAACATTTGTATAACATTTGTACAACGTCGGCCCAACGTCTTCGACGTTGGTCCAACATTGTACAAATGTTATACAAATGTTATGTGTTTACTGGTTCAACGTCTGTTATTTGCTGGATAGTGGACGAGAAATTTATCTAATGTTGTCTAGATGTTGGTCCAACATCTTGGACGCCGATCTGGCGTCTAGCCAGCATCGGTTCAACGTATTTCGTGTGCAAAGAAGATAATTTTGCTCTATGTTGTTTTAATGCTGGCCTACCGTTTTCGACGTTGGTTCAGCATCAAAACAACTTTTGGTCAACATCTTGTTCCTGTGGGAAGGCTGGTAGTGGACATGTGAACGGACAGATAAACGGACGGACAGACGGACGGAGGGAGGGGATTAACACTATATGCTGGAAAGGGTTGCACATTTGGTATGTAGGTCTACACGGTTTCAGGCCAATTCCAGACCAAATGCCTCTGAAAATGTTAGTGAATATGTCAACCGACGGACAGACGGACGGCCGGGAGAATAACACTCTGTACCCAGCTAACACGAGGCATTGACCCAATGCTGTTTTAATGTTGGGCCGACGTCGAAGACATCGGGCCAACATTAAAACAGCATCGGGTCAATGCCTCGTGTTTGCTGGGTATATACATATGATATATATTTACACTTGCGTGCGCACATAGAATAGACTGGGCCAGGATACCCTCATGTGAATGGTGAGGTGAATCCGACGACTACCCTCTAGGCTATATAGACACGGTCATGCCAGCGATCCAGCTTCGCTTTCCCTCCCTATCCTCCCCGATACGATACCCAAATGTTGATTTATTGTTGCTCCACCGTCTGCGATGCTGGCCCAACAATAAACCAACCTTTCAATGTATCATGCTTGCAGGGTCGTGGGTCTTTCAGAAAAGTATCCTTGTTTCTTACATCTTCAGACTTGAAAGTTTGAAACCAGTGGTGATATCTCAGAGTGTCAAGTGCTTCCCGTCCCTGTATACAGGTATAGGGTTAATAACGCTAAATTTCATAAAAAACAAAGGGTTTTTTCAATTTGAAATTATCTTAAAATGTCTTCATCAGCTCTCTCCGTTTCATTTGAATACCTATGTTATGGGTCCACTGGTATGTTGGCTTGTGTAAAAAAAAAACACATTTGGGGTAGATTCTTGCAATTTATGTTTAAAGACATCTGAAACATTACCTATGTTATGAATCTGCGGGGTACGTATTTAGACTTCAGATTCTGACGTCTAAATACGATCCCCGCACTGAAAGGGTTAAAGCTGAAGTGTCCTGGCCGGCGATAGAGGGAGCCAGTGGTCTGTGGAGAATCACCCTAACACTTGAGACTCCTAAATTATGGGGCAACCAATTAGAATCTAACAAATCGCTATGCCCTGTGTGTATACAGGGCATTACTCTCTGTACACAGGGCATTACTCCATGGCTAATTGCCGGGGAACAGCCGCAAGGATAACACACTCAGCGAATCAAATGCACGCTAACAAAACACTACCCGGTATGACTGGGCAGCCTAACTCATTTACTGCGCTAGGCCCAGTCACACTGTCCGCCATTTTGTTTCCACAGCCAGCTGTGTAAAAACGACACTCGCGCTGCCTACCAAAAAATTCGGATGCCATGAAATTGAGACGAATTTTTCAAGTGCCTACGAAAACTGGGCCATTTCAGCTGGCGTAAACTCGTGGACGTATTGGAACCATTACATTTGAACCGCTTCATTTGAATAACTTTGTTATGGGTCTACGGCCAGTATAAATATTTTAATTTTACAGTGCGGGAATCGATTTTAGTCGTCAGAATCTGACGTCTGTAGACGTCAGATTCTGACGACTAAAATCGATTCTCGCACTGTAAGGGATAAACACGTTTGTGTGACAAGAAACACAATCACGGTGAATTATTTAAAATGTTTATGTTTAAAGTGATACTGATCCACTTCAGCATTTTAAAAACATAAAAAGAAAACAATAGGCTCCATGATTTTTTGTATGTGCCAAACGTAGTGAGGTTGAGACCACCCCCACCCCCACCTCTATCATGACATGCTTTACTTATATAATCTATGACACAATTATCTTGAGCGCATGCTTTTCGTCCACTTCTCCGTCAAGCGATTTTCATGAAATTTTGTACAGGACATTTCCAAGTCATGTCCTAACATCGGTAGAAATTTCATAAAGTTATATGCAGAATTGCAAAAGTTAGACCATTTGACATGTAGTAAATTGAAAATATGTCGTCCCTCTATAAACTCATTACGCTAATTCTGGGATTTTATTACATGTCAAATGGTCTAACTTTTGAAATATTAAATATAATTGTTAGGACATGACTTGAAAATATCCTGTGCGAAATTTCGAGGAAATCGGTTCAGAATTGACGGAGAAATCGACGAAAAACATGCGCTCCAGATAATTGTGTCATAGACTATAGGTTTGTGAGCTCATGTGACGACCCCGACATGAAAGATAGGATGATCAAGAAATACAAGATTCATTGATCTATATCAAGGAGGGTGGGTGCATCTACCATCCTTGATATAGATCAATCTTACCCCTTTAACCGCCGGTGCCGTCCATATTCGTTTTTTACATTTTTTATCAGCACATCACATATCAGCTTTTAAACCTGTTAAAGATAAAAAGTGACATTAATCAGCAAAATTTGAAATTTGTTGACCCCCATTTTGTCAAATCTGAATAATTTTCACTCACTTGAAGTTGTGGATCGCGTCAGCGAGACACAACGTGAGTGGGTGAAAATTCTAATTGAATAATTTATAGGTTATAGGGTTAAGGGTTCTGATGGGACGTAGGCTACCCCACGTCGCTCTCTTTTGACTCTCTACTCCCAACAAAAAATAGATGTTGGCCCAACGTCTACGACACTGGCCCAACATTAGTTCACTTGTACTGTACAATCTGACCTGGCATTGTACAATCTGACTTGGCATTGTACAATCTGACTTGTCACTGTACAAACTGACCTGGCACTGTACAATCTGACCTGGCACTGTACGATCTTACCTGGCACTGTACAGTCTAACCTGGCTCTGTACAATCTGACCTGGCACTGTACAATCTGACCTGGCACTGTACAATCTGACCTGGCATTGTACAATCTGACCTGGCATTGTACAATCTGACTTGACACTGTACAATCTGACCTGGCACTGTACAATCTGACCTGGCACTGTACAATCTGACTTGTACAATCTGACCTGGCACTGTACAATCTGACCTGGCACTGTACAATCTGACCTGTACAATCTGACCTGGCACTGTACAATCTGACCTGGCACTGTACGATCTGACCTGGCACTGTACAATCTGACCTGGCACTGTACAATATGATCTGGCACTGTACATTATGACCTGTACAATCTGACCTGGCACTGTACAATCTGACCTGTACAATCTGACCTGGTACTGTACATTCTGACCTGTACAATATGACCTGGCATTGTACAATCTGACCTGGTACTGTACAATCTGACCTGTACAATCTGACCTGGCACTGTACAATCTGACCTGGCACTGTACAATATGATCTGGCACTGTACATTTTGACCTGTACAATCTGACCTGGCACTGTACAATCTGACCTGTACAATCTGACCTGGTACTGTACATTCTGATCTGTACAATCTGACCTGGCACTGTACAATCTGACCTGGTACTGTACAATCTGACCTGTACATTCTAACCTGGCACTGTACAATTTGACCTGGCACTATACAATTTGACCTGGCACTGTACAAGCTCACCTGGCACTGTACAATCTGACTTGGCACTGTACAATCTGACCTGTACAATCTGACCTGGCACTTATCCACTGGTCATGGCTGACTGTACAGTCTCACATTGTACAGTCTGATCCAGCACTCGTCATCTTCTTTCTGTCTACAGCCTGTTGCCGATGAAGGGATCAAGTTTTCGCCTTTCTTCCTGTCACGCCCCAGGCAGGGTAATACTATAGTCAGGATTCGACAGCTATTATTGTGATGTCATGCCTGTCCACAGCTGGGGCGCCCTCTGTAGCCGAGATATTGAACCAATGTGGGGTCAATGTTGGGCCGACGTCGTAGACGGCGGGCCAACGTTGATGCAACACTGGTTCAATGTCTCGTGTTGACTGGGTGACTTGTCATGCGGATTCTCTCCATCCTCAGGAGGTTCTCCTGGCCCAATTTAGCCTGTATCTGCACAAAGGAGGCCTGAAGCCCGATTCATTTTATTTTTGTCATGCGGATACTCTTCCTGTGTCCTGCTTTGCAAAGAGCTTTGCAAAAAGCCCTCAACAAGCGCATTTGACGATCAGCAATTCACAGTTTTCGCATATTTAGCTAAAAAGTGTATTTTTTGTTTATTTATTCTATGAATAATTGTTGTACCACCCTGCAAACACATGTACGAATTGTGATCGATTTGGTGTGTACCCTAACGTGCTTAATTGAAATAAATGGCTGCTCACGAAATATGCTCATTTATTGCAACATGGAAAAACCTGCCGCGTCAATTTGTTTTCTCAAAATACATAAATATCCAATACATCAAATCATCATTAAATCATTATTAAATCATTGTCTCAAGTATTGCTTCACGCCTCTTTCTGCTCGTTGTGTCAATATCGCAGTAATAAGTCCGAAATCTGGACTATGGCCTACTCTCTGCATCTCAATAGACGTCAGATTATGACGTCTATTGTCGTTCCCAGCACTGTAAGAGTAAAAATATTTATAATAATAATAGCCGTAGACCCGTAACAATTAGGTAGTTACGAAATGAAGTGGAAATGAAGTGGAAAGAGCAAACTAAGACATATTTTATGAAAAAAAATTAATTGAAAACAACCCTTCCGTCTCCAGGGTTTATACACAAATATTTGAGCGCTTTAATATAAGGGTTAACCCTTACAGTGCGGGGATCGACTTTAGTCGTCAGAATTTGACGTCTGTAGACGTCTGATTCTGACGTCTAAAGTCGATCCCCGCACTGTAAGAATTAATTATTTTTATTGGTCGTAGACCCATAACATAGTTATTCAAATGAAGTGAAAATAGCTAACTAAGACATATTTTATGAAAAATTCAAATTGAAAAAACCCTTCGGTCTCCAGGGCTTATACACAAATATTTCAGCCCTTTAAGCCCTCACGATGCATAGAAGCATAATTCTAACATCCCTGAAAACAGACCTAATTTTCTTACGACTAGGGGTTTTAGAACGGAAATTTCCATGAAACTGTTTTACCAATACATGACAATTTTCGTTAATTTGTCACCCACTTCATTTCATCTTCATCCCCTACAAGTCGAGAATTGCGACAGCAATTCGCGTGTGGTGGATGAAGATGACAGTGGTAAATTCAGGCCTAAAAGGGGTAATATAAGGGTTACGACAACTGCTGATCGCTGCTGTCACATTATGACGTCTAAAGTCGATCCTCGCACTGAAAGAGTAAAAATATTTCTAATAGTCGTAGACCCATAACATAGGTATTCAAATGAATCAGAAAGAGCTAACTGAGACATTTATGATGATTTCAAATTGTAGAAAACCCTTTGGTTTCCATGGTTTATACACAAATAATTCAGCGCTTCAATATTAGGGTTGAGACAACTGCTGATATTGTGGGTGGCACAGTCAATCCCCGCACTGTAAGACTAAAAATATTTCTAATGGTCATAGACCCATGACATAGGTATTCAAATAAATCGGAAAGAGCTGACTAAGACATTTATGATGATTTCATATTGAAAAATCCCCATTTAGTTGCGATGTTTTTCACAAATTAATTCAGCGCTTAAAGGGTTAGGACAAGTGCTGATGTTGTGGATGGCGCAGCTCACACACATTATTTACGTCGGATTTTTTATCCCAGGAATTCCGTGCACTTGACCTAGTTTCCGCGCAGTTGACCCAGTTTCCGCGGAGTTGAAACTATTTCTCTCAATTTTATTGATCCTTCTCGTTTTTTCTGCGGAAATATCGGGGCCGGCTGTTTCAGTAAATCTTTAGAGGACAAGAGTGATGTGATCAGCCTCTCAATCTCGCCCTTTGATGCTTTGCTGAAGACTCTGTTTTCGCTTTTTTTCTAGACGTCTTCGATCCATCATTGACCGTTTGTATGCTACATTAACAAAACCAAAACGTCCCTTATAGGAATGTAGAATTGCAGCTAGAACTTTGGCGTATTTAACCAGCGTAAATGAAGCCAAAGTGACTTCAAAATCTCCCACCATTTCATCGCATTTTAATTCACCTTGAGATGGGAATCTTAACCCTTGTCCTTCTAAGGCCGTATGTATATGGTTTCAAGTATTCCTTATTTTTGACATGGTTGTCAATAATTAGAAATCAGGATTTTCGTCTCGATATCTAGCCTAACTTGTGACTGCGCAGCACAAAAATTAAAAACTCTGGTCCATGGACATGTTTACATCATATGGTCATGTTATTAAGCTAAAATAAAATCACCGATTTTTTTATGATTTCAGACCTGGGCATGTCCCTTTAAATTATTTTTGGTAGATGCTTAGTTGATTAAATATTTCAATATTGGAGATGTCTCTTTTTTTATAAATATTAATATTTTTCGTCATTTGAAGATGGAAATTGCGTTAGCAATTCCAGCTTCAAATGAATGAAAAATAGAAACAAACACTTCAGTAGCACAAGGGTTAATGTTAATTAAAATGTCCTGATTTTGCAAAATATCCCGAGTATAACATCGCCTTTAGACGTCAGAATCTGACGTCTACATACGTCAGATTCTGACGTCTAAAGTCGATCCCCGCGTGAGAGTTAAACCTGATCATGACTGTTTGAGCATGATTGATGTTTCGCTGATTTCTCGGGCAATTCTCAACCAATTTCATTGAAATGTTACAAGCACCAATTTTTAGAATGACGCTACATGTCAAATGGTCTTAACTTGGTTTAACTTGGTGAAATGTTTACTAAAATTTTCACAAAATTATTATGGTAATCACTGCAAGGCTAGAATAGTGTTTTTGAAAATTGAGATATATGCAAACATCATTCATTAATGTGATACTATCAAGGAATCTTGCTGCTATAGAGGAATGTGTCTCTCGGCGTCTGTCATGGAGGTGTGACCTTTGACCCCGCCGCCCTGATCCCCCTGTTAGTATTCCTGACCTCACTAGGACGCTGTACGTTATGTAGATGTTAGTATTCCTGACCTCACTAGGACGCTGTACGTCATGTAGATGTGCATTCAGACCCAGACATTCAAATGTAAATCTCATCGTGTCATGGGTTTTTCGAGAATATACCGCATTTCTCGCCTCGCAGTGAGTTTTTACGCCTCGGAGTGAATGAAATGATATCGTACGATTTGTTAGGAGGTTAAATCACTGTTATCAGGTTATTGGCAATGAAACCAAGATTTGCAAAAAACATTCTGGTCTTAACCCCTTAATCGCCGGTGACGCATATATTGGGGGGTTTGTTATTAGTACATTAAATACCACATTTTAAATATGTAAAAGGTAAAATGTGACATCAACCAGCAAGATTTGAAAAGAGTTGACCTCCATTTTGTCAAATCTGAATAATTTTCACTCACTTGAAGTTGTGGATCGCGTCAGCGAGACACAACTTCAAGTTAGTGAAAATTCAAATTGTATAATTTGGCGGTTAAAGGTTTAAATTAAACAAACAGGAGTAAATTATTCCTGACCTCACTAGGACGCTCCACGTTATGGAGATGCGCATTCAAACCCAGACATTCAAATGTAAATCTCATCGTGTCAGGGGTTTTTAGAGAATATACCGTGTTTCCCGCCTCGGAGTGAATAAAATGATATCGTACGATTTGTTAGGAGGTTAAATCACAGTTATCAGGTTATTGGGAATTAAACCCAAGATAAACAAAACTACGATCGTTTTATTAGCCGGTTAAATCACTGTTATCATGGTCATTGGTAATAAAATCAATATTTACAAATGTTCGGTTTCAAATTAAACACGTGTGAGCAATTTTCAGCCACTTGAAGTTGTGGGTCGCGGTAGCGCGACACAACTTCAAGCTGGTGAAAATTTTAAAAAGATGACTTGGCGAGAAAAGGGATTAAAAAACAGAATGTGTTGCGCAAGTTTGAGCGACCTAATTTTTTTCAATGGTACTATAGGACGATTTTGTACTTGTGCAATCAGAAGCCAAATCAGAAACATATCACGGCTGTTATACCCTTTATAAAAATGTGGATAGTACATTTTAATTAGGCTTATCAGACACAGATTCTGTTATTTTAATTAATGTAGATATGACGTTACGCACTCATATACGGGTTTTATTATGTAGATCCCAGTTTAGCCGGGTATGTGTATGGCGGACTGAAGTGATTACCACTCCGGCCAACGAGTCGACTCTTCGGCTCAACTGGTAGCGCTCAGGCATCACGATGTCAGGGTCGGTGGCTCGATCCTCTGGCTGGCGAGTTTCTACACTGTTACACCAGTCAGCACGAAACGTTGATCCATTGTTGGCCTAATGCCGGCCCATCGTCGTAGACGATGGGCCGGCATTAGGCCAGCAGTTTTAGGCTTTGCCCTTTTATATAACGCTGATAAGACGTTGTGCCCATCACATACAGATCTTGCTTTTCTCATCTTTTTATAATGTAGATATGGCACAATCTGATGCAGACACCGTTTTTTTCTCACTCAGCTCTATTGGTTTCTTTCATCTCCCCCGTTGCCATTAGCAACACGTTACTGGGGCAACAGGGCGACATTACCCGGCCATTAAGGGCGTGCGCACTCAATCAAATTATGCAAATTGCTCCCCGGGACCAATTACCGGCAAAGTTTTGTACCGTGGATAGCACTTTAATTCTGGAGCTTCTTTGACAAAACGTTGCATCTGAGATCCGCCTTAACGGCTTGGTGTCGATTAAAGCGATTATCTCACCAGCTGAAACTTACAGCGCTCAAAAACATGGAGACCAAAGGGTTTATTCAATTTGAAATAGTCATAGTTTTTGTTAGTTTTTTCCGCTTTGTTTGAATACCTTTGTTATGGGTCTACGGCCATTATAATTTGTTAATTCTTTCGGTGCGGGGATTGTCCTTAGGCGTCAGATTCTGACGTCTATAGTCGATCCCCGCGCTGAAAGGGTTAACGACAGCCCTCAAATATTTTATTTATCGTAGATATCATAGGGTCAGTCACTTAAAAAACTTTTTGATTTTTTTTTTCTGAAAACATCAGTAGCGTTCTTATTGCTTACATACAGGTATATACACATACGTCAGATTCTGGAAGTGTAAAATATTTATAATGACCGCAAACCCATAAGATAGGTATTCAAATATAGCGGAAAGAGATAACTAAGACATTTATGGTGATTTCAAATTGACAAAAACCCTTTGGTCTCTATGGTTTGTATAAAGATATTTCAGCGCTTTAACCCTTTCAGGCCTGAATTTACCATTGTCATCTTCATCCACTACAAGCCGTTCGACTTGTAGTGGATGAAGATGATTTGAAGAGGGTGAAAAATTAATGAAAATTTCCATTTATTGGTAAACCAGTTTTATGGACATTTTCATTCTAAAACCCCTAGTTGTAAGAAAATTAAGTATGATTTCAGGGATGTAAAATGATGCTTTAATGCATCGTGAGGGCTTAAAGGGGTAAGAGTTAAAGGCTTAGTGTGGATTAAAGAGATTATCTCAACACCTCATTTGATGACAACATGAACAAAGGGTGAATAATTCCTCTCACTTCTTTTAACCCTTTCAAGCCCGAATTCACCATTGTCATCTTCATCCACTACAAGCCGCGAATTGCTGTCGCAATTCTCGACTTAGAGTGGATAAAGATGGCTTGAAGTGGGTGACAAATGACAAATATACTGTTATTTTTAAAACAGTTCCATGCAAATATTCGTTCTAAAACCACTGGGTTTCATGAAATTAAGACATTCTTGAGAGATGCGAAATGATGCTTTAATGCATCGTGAGGGTTTAAAGGGTCAGGTTTGCATTTCAAACGATGATAAACGTCCAATTAAAATCCTTATTTCTATGCCCAATGCGTTTTGCAACAAGTTTCCAACCCATTCAAATGCCATCGAAATTGATGAATTAATTTGTGTTAGACGCTCTGCTAAACAAATAATTAAATCGTTCCGATTCTATTTAATACATATGTTATGGGTCTACGGCCATTATAAATATTTTACTCTTTCAGTGCGGGACCGACTTCTGAAAGAGTCGAATATAAATATTTTTGCCAATTGAAGCTGGTAATTGCTGATGTTTAAAATTATTATTGAACACATTTTTAAACATCAATAAAATTTGAAAAGACATATTTTAAATATTAATTTTCATAAGATATGCCAACAACATGTTGAAGTACTAATCGAAATATTACAATTTTACTTGTTCTATTACATTTTAAACATGTAAGCATCTATGTCTGTGTTGGTGATTTGACCACGTGTGCCACGTGTTGCTCAAAAGGTGTAATTGAAAACATTTAAGTGTTCTTCTAAGGTTTTATGTGTTCAGATTTGAAGATGCATTCTTTTAACATGATTGTTCACGTTAGATCATTTCAATGGTGCAAGTTTCTATGTTCACTTTACCATTGTGTGGAAAGATAATATGCCGGCGCTGAAGCCATTCCAAAACCCAGTAGAAAAGAAGCCGGTAATAAATGAAAACAAAACAGACTATTATCATTTTACAGACAGAAGTGACAAGATCATTTCTCTGTCGCTAGCACGTCATGTTTCATGTTTGCCACGGTTTATTTCACATTTCTGAATCCGTTGCGAAATCTCAGTGTATCGCAATACAGACTTATACTTAACAAATATTTGTTCGTTATTTGAAACAGCATCAGCTTTTAAAGCTGATGCTGTTTCAAATGACGAACAAAAAATAAACAAGCATTGAGCAGTATATCGGTCCTGACTCCAGTTGTGTATTGCAAAATGTGCTAATATTTCGCAAGAACTTGGAAACCTTTCACTTCTTTTAATACTGCATGATTTTAACCCTTTTCCCTCCAAGTGATCTCATTTAAATTGACAAAATACTCAGACTTGTTCAATCTGAGACCAAACATTGAAATATTGATTTTTAAACAGTGATTTAATTCCAAATAACAGTGATTCAGCCTGCTGATAAAATGGATGAAACACGACTACGCCCTCCCTACTCTTATCGAAAGACTTCAACCCCCACAACGCTGATTTTTTTTTCTGGAAATAATGATTGTTTGAGAATCTAGGCAACCCATATCCTACGCAGCCCCTGTGATTGGAGGATAAATCTCGTCCAATCAGAGTGATGTAATCTTGGTCATCGGGAGATCTCAGACTGATTGCACGGGAAGAAAAACTGACAAAATACTGGTGAATAATAGAACAGTAGAGGTTATACTATACGTGAGATGAAAGATAAATCTTTGTCTTAACCTCAGGGGACTGTGGGAGAATATAGGCCTACATGGCTCGTGTTCATAGCAACAACAAGAGCAGCAAACATGGCCAAAGGTAAATAGATACACAATCATGAATATCAATAGAAAATAACGACAATGATAAAAAAACAGCGCTATGTTTTTGTTGTGGCGCATTCGGTTCGGATGTGGCTCAAGCCTCAAAGATAGTGGTTTCGAATCTCGGCCGGAACGAATGATTGTCATAGTGCTTGTGCAATTACACTTCTCCAAGCTGTTCAAATGCATGGAGTGTATAGTTCTGCAGGTTCCGTGCATCTGTGCATCTAAAACCTTTTGAAGTAATTTGATAAGAGTAGGGCATAGTCCCGCCTTTGGCACAATATCCAGAATGCGATATAAAGCAATACTGACTGACTGACTCACTCACTCACTCACTCACTCACTCACTCACTCACTCACTCACTCACTCACTCACTCACTCACTCACTCACTCACTCACTCACTCACTCACTCACTCACTCACTCACTCACTCACTCACTCACTCACTCACTCACTCACTCACTCACTCACTCACTCACTCACTCGCTCGCTCGCTCGCTCGCTCGCTCGCTCGCTCGCTCGCTCGCTCGCTCGCTCACTCACTCACTCACTCACTCACTCACTCACTCACTCACTCACTCACTCACTCACTCACTCACTCACTCACTCACTCACTCACTCACTCACTCACTCACTGCTTGATACATAAGCTAATCTTGTAGTTTGATTGATCGATTGATTATTATGTTAATACAGGAGATCAACTCTCCCAGAGGAGATTTTTTGACAATTCTTTGTCATGGCATGCTCTCAACATATTCACATAATTTCACATGTAGGCCGTAAATGTTTTTAATTTATCATACACTTTTTATTTAACTTATATTCTCTATCTTCAGGTTGCTAATTCGTTTGTTTATTACACTTCTCTTCTTCACTTTATCATCATGGTATTTTAGACCAAGAACTTCCTAATAGCCTTAGCTTGTCACGTAAGAGCGGATGAGTTGTTGATCGCCTCGTCATGGCTCCCCGCATCAACATTACACACACCACTCAGCGAAGAGACAAGGTCAAACTAAGGTCAAACAACAATCCGCCCCGCTCAACTGCGCACGCGCGCGTCCTTTTCAATAATGGTCATCTCGTCCTGCGATAAGCTCGGCTCAAAACAGCCTCATCATCTAAATTGTCTGGACATCAGTCAAAGTACAGCGTTTAGACTTTCGCTTCCAATTTCAGATAGCATCTATTCAAGGGAGGGGTGGATGGAATCCCCGGAACGAAGCGCATCTACCCAGCAAGTACCAGGCTCTAAATCAATAGGTGTTTAATGTTGGGCCAGCGTCGTAGACGGTGGCCCAACATTGAACCAACCTTGGTACAACTGTTACCCATGAAGACAAATTGCCCGACACCCAAAGATGGATCAACGTCACCGATATTGACTCGGCGTTAGGCCAACGTCTGTAACTGTTTATACCCAGCAAACACGAGACGGTAGCCCAATGTTATTTTAATGCTGGTCCACCATCTGCAATGCTGGCCCAACATTAAATCAACAACGGCTTAATTTATGCTTTTTGCTCGTTGTGTAGACAGCAAACACAAGACGTTGAACTAATGCTGGTTTAATGTTGGACAGCGTCGCAAACGGTGGGTAAACATTGAAGCGACATTGGTTTATTGTCTCGTGTTTGATGTAAAAGAGGCAGGATCAGTCTAGATCTCAGCATAGCTGCCTGGCTAGCGCCATGAAAGACAAGAAACCCTGGAAACATAACGTGTTTGTAGAGCTAGATAACCTGTCGCTCACCATTTGTAGATCTGAACATAGCTGTCTGGCTAATGCCACCACACAGACAGGAAAACCAGAAAAGAAAGACTTCTTTCCATAGCTTCCCATAGCATATCTAGATAACCTGTCGCTCACCATTTGTAGATCTGAACATAGCTGTTTGGCTAATGCCACCACACAGACAGGAAACCCAGAAAATAAAGACTTCTTTCCATAGCTTCCCATAGCATATCTAGATAACCTGTCGCTCACCATATAGGCATAACTGTTCGGCTAACGTCACGACAGACAGGAAACCCAAGACAACAAGACGTGTTTGTATAGCTAGATAACCTGTTGCTCACCATATGATTTAAACATAGCTGTCTGACTGACGCCAAGATAGACAGGAAACCCGGGAAACAAGACTTATTTGTATAGCTAAAATTCTAGATAACCTGTCGCTCATCATATGATTTAAACATAGCTGTCCAGATAACGTCAAGAAAGACAGGGAACACGGAAAACAAAACGTGTCTGTCGCTCAACATATGAACATAGCTGTCCGGCTAAATCAAAGAGAGACAGGAAACAATACGTGTTTGTTTAGCTAGATAATATATTTTGTCTCGCTTACGTGTTTGTTTAGCTAGATAATATGTTTTGTCCCGCTCGGTCATACAGCTCGCCTTATATGGGGAGCTGGGCAACACGAAAAACAATACACCTACTGCGGCAGAGGGGACCGATGGAGGGTGGGGGGGGGGGGGTATGGGGGGATCGAGTGATAAATCTGTCGTCGGGATCTCACAGATAGCGTCTCCAGGAGACGGGGAAGAATCTACTCTCTGTCCAAACGTCCGACCGAGATCAGCAAAAATAAGGGAATAGAAAATGACCAGAAATGACCAAGTGAGACTAAATGAGTGGCAATGACCAAATGAAATCGCGCAACCTGATCGATGAGAAATTAAATATTCAAACAAACCATAAATAAACTGCATTTTTACTCTCTGTCCAAATGTCCGGCCGATGTCAGCAAAATGAAAATGAGATGAATGGGGTTCAACCCTTAAAGCGCTGAATTAATTTGCAAAAAAAACATCGCAACCAAAGGGGGTTTTTCAACTTGAAATCATCATAAATGTCTTAGTTAGCTCTTTCTGATTCATCTGTAGACGTCAGATTCTGACGACTAAAGTCGATCCCCGCTCTGTAAGAATTAAAATATTTCTAATGGCCGTACACCCATAACATAGGTATTCAAATGAATCAGAAAGAGCTGAATAAGACATTCATGATGATTTCAAGTTGAAAAAAACCCTTTGGTTGCGATGTTTTTACACCTTTGTGCTAAAACTGGGCCCTGAAATCAGCAAAAACAACGTAATCGAAAATGACCAGAAATGATCAAATGAGACAAAATGATGGAAATGACGGAATGAAAATCGCGCAACCTAAACGGAGAGAAATGAAATATTAAAACAAACCAAAATAAACTGAAATTTTAGGACATTCCTGTTTTTTTTGCGACGAAGTGCCACTAAAGCGATTTCCACAACACATAAAACATGTCTGAACGAACCACACCGGACTGACCTCAGATTGGTATCACACCTAAAGTAGCATCGTCTAGTCGACACGCAGGCACAGCTGCCGATTCCTAACTCTTACAGCGTGGAGATCGACTTGAGACGTCAGAATCTGACGTCCATAGACGTTAGATTCTGACGTCTATAGACGTCCGAATCTGACGTCTATAAACGTCAGAAGCCTGATCTAAGGTTGCACTCTAAACAACAATATAGGTTCTTCAGAAAGAACCCTTCAGTACTATTACCATGCAGCCCCAAGAGAACCCTGCAAGGGTTCTCTTGTGATTGCATGGTAATTGTACTGCAGAGCTCTTTCTGAAGAACCTATATTGTTTAGAGTGTAAATGGTTATAATAGCCGTAGACCCATACAATAGGTATTCAAGTGAAGTGGAAAGAGATAATTAAGACGTTTATGATGATTTCGATTAGTAAACACCCTTTGGTGTCTTGGTTTATATAAAACATGTCATCCCTTTGAGACTATCTTGTCTAAAGACGATCACCGCACTGAAACAATTAAAATATTATTCATGCCAGATTCTGACGTATAAAGTCGGTCCTCGCGCTGAAAGAGGAAAATAATAACCTTAAGATATTAATTTTCAGTGCAGGGGTCGACTTTAGACGTCAGAATCTAACGTCTACAGTCGATCACCGCACTGAAAAAGTAAAAGTATTAACATGATAATAATTGTCGTAGACCCATAACATAGGTATTTAAATGAAGCGGAAAGAGGTAACTAAGACATTGATGATGATTTCAAAGCGAAAAAGACCTTTGGTCTCTTGGTTTGTATAAAAGATGTCAGCACTTTAAAGGTGATCTATCACCCCTTATATGGTATGAATAATTATGTCCTTATATGGGGTGATTGGCTATCATGTGACCCTCTCAAGAGGGTCACATGATAGCCAATCACCCCATATATGAGGGTGATTGGCTATCATGTGTCCATCCCAGAGGGTCACATAATAGCCAAACACCCCATATAGGGAAACACTTGTGCCCCATCTTGTGGTAACTTTGATTTATTTGTCACAAAATTATTCATACTATATAAGGGGTGATAGATCACCCTTGAGGTTAACAGCACCGGATTGACATTACTATCCCCAAATAGAGGCTCTCACCTCCCATGCGGTCGCTCAAACAATACTTAAAGGGAGATGCCCAGGTCTAAAATCATAATGGTCATGGTCATTAATAATTTGACCATATGATGTAAATTTAAAGAGGCGAAATTCCTGATTTCTAATTATTGACAACAATGAGAAATACGGGAATTTCGTCTCCATACATATCTAGCCTAACTGGTAAGTGCGCACTTTTGCAGTTCTAGTCTATGGACATGTTTACATCATAATGGTCATATTAAGAAGCCAAAATAAAATCACCGATTTTTTGATGATTTTAGACCTGGGCATGTCCCTTTAAACAACATCCTTCCTATAAGCAACTGGTCCACTGGGCTCAACTCGGAAGATAATGAATTAATAGATGTTGTTTTGGGAATATTTTATGAATCGTGTAGGCCATTCTGGACACATGGACAAGTGAATTACCGAGAGGAGATTTGCCAAACAGGGCAAACGGCTTTTAAAAAACCTCTTGCGGATGTCCCTTAAATTACTGAAATAATTAAAATTGAGGAATAATTAGGTCTCCACCCACTATGTGGTGGTGAAGACTTACTGTTTTTGCTGAGTCCGCCCGCCGCCGCCAACGCCGCCGCCGCCACTTGTTTCTGCTCTCACTCAAAAACCCCTACTAGGATTATTTCTAAATATTCACAGTATGCATACTGGCCCTGGGGAATTTGCCTGGTAATTTTTTTTTTGCGTTTTTCAGTTTCTAAAATCCTATGGCGCACGCTAGAGCTTAAACCGCTTCATCGATTTGTTTCATGTTTGGTTAAAGGAAAGACCTTACCCTGGCCGTGAGCTGAAAAGCTTTTGGTGTGATTCTGATAATAAAAACTGGGATTTTTTGACGTTTTTGTATTTTAGCGGATATTTCTGTTCTGCTCATTTTGGCCATCATCAAAATTTGGTAATTTAGCCATACACCCCTACTCGGATTATTTTTAAATATTTGCAGTATGCATATTGGCCCTAGGAAATTTGCCCTGTAAATTTTTTTCGGCGTTTTCCGGCTTCTTTAACAAAATCCAAGATGGCCGCCAAAATCCTATGTCGCTCTCTAGATCTTGAACCGCTTTGTGGATTTGTTTCATCTTTGGTTTAAGGCAAAGACCCTACTCTGCACATGTGGTGATTAGTTTTTGGTGTGATTCTGATAATAAAAACTATAATTTTTTACGTTTCAGAATTTTATCGGATATTTCAGTTTTGTTCATTTTTGGGTAATTTTAAAATTGGTTAATTTTACACCCCTGCTCGGATTATTTCTAAATATTTGTAGTATGCATATTGGCCCTGAGGAATTTGCCCGGTAATTTTTTTGGGCGTTTTTCAGCTTCTTCAGCAAAATCCAAGATGGTCGCCAAAATCCTATGTCACTCTATTGAGCTTAAACTGCTTTATGGATTTGTTTCATGTTTGGTTCAAAGGAATAACCCTACCCTGGATGTGTGCTGATTAGTTTTTTGTGTGATTATGATAAAGTGATAAAGCGGCGCTGGTGCTGTTTTAATATAGTGACACAATAGACAGACCGAGGGAAAGATAAGTGACAGAGAAATGAGGTAAAACTAATATCAGAAACAACCATTCTGGATCTAGTCATAATAACACCGTCACTCACGTCACAGAGGGAGGGGGGGGGGGGGGTAACAACACACGGTGTTTGATACAAACATTACTAACCCTTAAGGCGCTACATACCCGATTTTAAATTTTCACCCACTTGAAGTTGTGTCTCGCTACCGCGATCCACAACTTCAAGTGGGTGAAAATTACTCATATTTGTTTAATTTCAGACAAAACATTTGCAAAATCTTGATATTCAAACACACATTTAATTCCCAAAGACAGTGATTTTATCGCCTAATGAAACATATTTAAGACGATTACAGCTTAGCGGTGAAAAGATTAACCCTTTAAGCACTAAGGTATCTTGTTTAAATTTTCACCCACTTGAATTTGTGTCTTGCTTCCGCGACCCACAACTTCAAGTGGGTGAAAATTACTTCAAGTGGGGGGAAATTTACAGAAGATAAAATGGTTAATACTTCTATCTGGGTAATATTTCTTTGTGGGTTGTCCACCTTTCACAGTATCTGTCAACCTGACCTTTGACCCTGATTGTCTCGTTGATAAGCCTCTTTTAGCCGCGCTTGATGAGTATTCACCCCAACAGACCTAACCTTGCCCTCTACAGATACCCCATTTGACCTCAGCCGATACCCCATTCGACCTCAGCCGATACCCCAAGTTGACCTCCGCGTATACCCCATTTGACCTCGTCGTGACCTCATCAGGCTTTGAGTTTCAACAACATTTGAAACCTACATCTGTATTATAATCTCTGATTGGTTGACTCTTAGCCTGTCAGTGAGCTGAACTACCTCAGGTTTCGGGAAAACTTAGGCCAGTACCCCCCCCCCCCCCTTCTCACAGGTAAAACTGCCCGATCCTTAGACATACTATACGTTATTCTAAACAGAAAAAATCCTCTTTTACTGTGGAATGTCTTATTGTGATTCGGATGTACATTACATTCTCACACTCTGTGCTGTCAAGAGGAATTAATACAAAGGGTGGAAAGAAGGTATAAAGGTTTTTTATGACTGATTTCGATTCATATGGGTAGTAATGTCCAAAATATTACCCAGTAGCATTTTTAAAATCCAAAATGGCCGCCAAAACTCAACAAAATCACTATTGTGGTTTTCACTGTGAGACGTATATCGGTAGCAGCCAATATCACACTCTGTTCAGTGATTTTCACTGTGAGACGTATATCGGTATCAGCCTATAGCACACTCCTCTCTGTAGTGGTTTTGACCATACTACAAATCTATAGTTTGAACTTACTTTACAAGTAAGCAGTTACTGGTGGTGGCCTTTTGCATTTCAGTATAACCAAAGACAAACAACAGTAACTGCTTACTGCTGTTTGTCTTTGCTTTGTTGAGTTGACAGAGGTAGTTTATCACTGTGCCGGGTCAGTGGTAGGCTGTGAAGACTGACACAACCTGTGACGTCATAATCATCCATCATTGTTAACTCCCCTCTGATCTCTATATCCGGGAAGAATATACATCAAGGATATTTAAAAACCTTTAAAGCGCTGATATTATCTTTGTATAACCCATGGAAATCAAAGGATTTTTTTCAATTTAAAATCATCATAACTGCCTTGGTCAGCTCTTTCTGATTCATTTGAAGACCTATGTTATGGGTCTTTACAAATATTTGATTCTTACAGTGTAGGGATCGACTTTAGACGTCAGAATCTGACGTCTTCAGGTGTGTGTCCTATTCAGGGGAGAGAGGGGTTCTGTATGTGGAAAACGGTTGACATTTCTGTACCCCAGTCATTATGAACATGTCAAATATAGCGCTTAAGCTCCCTAGGTTAAGTACTTTTGTCTTTAAAAAGTGTTCAGAAAAAAATATACCTTCACGATAAAATATATTGTTTAGAGCTTAAAGGTTTTTGATCGGAATAATGTTGGTCCAGCGTCGTAGACAGTGGCCCAGCATTACATCATTATTGGGCCAATGTATGTGTTATCTGGTATGTCTGGCGCCGGGATGGGAAGTGACCCCCATGCAGCAGTCAGAAAACACGGTACAATCACCCAATGCTGTTTTAATGTCGGGCCAGCGTCGAGAACTGTGGGTGAACATTAAAACAGCATTGGGTGAATGCCACGTGTTTGCGCAAAGTATACAGAAGACCCAGTGACGGATTAGTGTTGGGTCAGCGCCGTAGACGATTAACCGGCATTGAACCAGCAATGGGCTGCAACGCTGGCCCAACATTGAACCGGAATTTTGTGGGTAGGCCTACATCCTCTGTACGAGGTACATCGTAGGCAAATATAAAATGAATGATGGTCAGCACCGGCGATGGTGGTGGAAGGAATACACGTTGAAGATATATTTTAACTTGTCTCCTTGATTCTTCCCTTAATTATATCAGAGATTTTATATTTTGAACATTCAGGATTCTGGCCCATGAGGAAGACCAATACACTGTTTTTTTTTAGAAAATGTTAAGCCGATTTTTTGTCTAGCACTCAAACAGACTAAAGCCGGCCTCGAGTCTGGGAACTCCTGTTCTAGTATTGATTGTTGGTATTAATGGTATCCAAAAGTAAGGTATTCCACCGTAATATTAACCATATTCCACCGTAATATTAACCATATTCCACCGTAATATTAACGATATTCTACCGTAATATCAACGATATCACACCGTAATATTAACGATATTCCACCGTCATATTAACTATAATCCACCGTAATATCAACGATATTCCACCATATACGTAGAGGGGGAGGGGTGGGTGTGGAAAGGGGGTGTCTATGATATAACTTTCTGACATTTGTCGTCTTTCTCTCATGTATGAACATCAACTTTGAATGTTGTTGTATACGTTTAGATAATGAATTATCATATGAAATAGGATTCACACTGTGTAATGTCTATGTATTTTTTATTCACTCTGCACAAATGGGGCCTGAAACTCCATTCATTCATTCATTCATTCATTCATTTATTCATTCATTCATTCATTCATTTACTAAAACTGGAACGCTGTAGCGATACACAACTTTGTATTGAGCCTTAGTGTATCTGCTTTTTACCAAAAACTGTGAATCTCGATAGAAAGACGCAACTTTAAGTGTATTTGCCTTTAACTCGCAGTATTCATCACTTTGGGGGTTAACCTAACGAACCGGTATCAAGTGAACTCGGATGACTGGAGAACTCGTCCCATCAGTAAAATCAATCCGTGCGAGCATATTCTCAAATCAGCCTCGAGTCGGACAGAAAAAAACGGATCAGGAAACCTCTATGTGTTGAGCTGACTGTGGCTGAATGATGTGCCAATGTCGGAAACATTAGCCCGGCATTGGCACAACATCTGCTGGAGTGTGTGAGGCGACGTAATGAAGAAACACGGGGGATTTATTCTGGCAACACTCCCAGTAAGGGTGTGACGTTAGCACAATGTCGGTTTAATGTTGAGCCAGCGTCGCGGACAGTGGTCCAACATTGAAACAACATATTACGAAATACTGTAGATCTGGCAATATTCGAGTGGTTTTAATTTTTGCGAATTTCGCGAGGAGGAGGACATATTTGCGAATTCAAGAATCTCGCGACAGTTATTTTTAAAATAGCGCTATATACTAGAAAATAATTTCTAAACTTCGTGAAAAGTCACAAACTCAAAACTTCATTATTCTAGTGGTGTTTTGTCCGGCGACGTAATGAAGAAACACGGTGGATTTATTCTGGCAACACTCCCAATTAGGGGGTGAGACGTTAGTACAATGTTGTTTTAATTCCGGGCCAACAGACGGTGGCCTAATATTAAACCAAAAAGCACGATATGTTGATTCAATGTCGCTTTAATGTTGGACCACCATTACAGACGTTAAACTTACTTGTTTCCGAAGCATGAGACATTCATCCAATGCTGTTTCAATGATGGGCTAGCGTCTGCGACGCTTACCCAACATTGAACCAGCATTATTCTGAACATGTTTTTTTCTGTCGGCACGTCTTAAGATTTCTCTCAGGTTCATATTTAGTCTACTGTGAATTTCATCTTCTAAATCCAGGTGTTGTTATTTACAGGGCTAGTTTGGTCGCCCAGATGTCAGCGCTCACACGTTACTCTGTTATACAACATTAGATTTCGTATATTTGAAAATGTTTGGTATCGGCTATGCAGGAGCAATGCGACACCTGCATAAATCAAATTCATTGATACAGTCATCAACCAATAATTCGATCCTTTTCATTGATTCATTCATTTTTGTACTTTATACGTAGATATAATAATGCATACGACAAGTGTTATAATGGGATTTATCGCAGTCGGTTTAACCCTTTAACTCTTAAAATGTTATGTAATTCAATCTTCAGTCACTTAAAGTTTGTCTCGCTACCGCGACTCACAACTTAAAGTGGGTGAAAATTACTCGTATATGTTTATTTAGAGACCAAACGTTGGCAAATTTTGATGTTTGAACACTCATTTTATTCCCAATAACAGTGATTTGTTCGGATAATAAAAAGGAATTAAAATGATTTTAGTCGTACTTAGTGTTTAAAGGGTTAACCCTTTGACTTCCAGGCCGGAGTGCATGCCAGGATCCAGATATACTGGTGTAGGAGTTCTATTTTTCGTCATTTAAAGCTGGAATTGCTAACGCAATTTCCAGCTTCAAATGACGAAAAATACATAAATGTAGTATATATTTGACGAAAATTTGTGTCATTTTATGGTTACGTTCATTGACGAATGACGACGGAAATTTCCGTCATGTATGGTAGTGAAAAGGTTAATAATTAACCCTTAGAGCGCTGTGATATTCAATGTGCACTTTCATTCACTTGAAGTTGTGTCTCGCTACCGCGACACACAACTTCAAGTGAGTGAAAGTGGATGTGATTTGTGAAATTTATATCCCAACATACTGTATATTAGTATTTAAAATTTAGGACTTATTTTAATTTTAACAACTGGTTATACAGGTGCTAAAAAAACACAGAATATCTACTTCAGTCGACTTCGGTGCTCTAGGAATAAACACACACCTGTCTTTAATATACCAACATAAGGTATTTTTACTTTTAACAACTCTCAGTACAGGTGATAATAAAAACACAGAATGGCTACTGTAGTCGACATCAGAGCTCTTGGGGCTAGAGTTCACCTGTCCTTAATGTCATTATTTCCAGTTAATATTACCAGCGTGTCCACATCCCACCTGATGATCCATTAGTGATGGACGTATAGGATTACAAACAGATATTATTCGTTGACATAATTTGTGAAGAGTCAAGCTTTTTTGGAGACAAACTATTTACGCAGAGCGTTTTAATTAGTTTATTTCACTGTATAGTGTATCAGAGTGAAATTATAGTCTGGGTTTTCCGATTGCAATTATTAACCCGCTACAGTATTTTGTATATATCATGTATTTATGTTATTGGTTTACGACAATTAGAAATATTTTTATTCTTACAGCATTGGGATCGACTTTAGTCGTTAAAATCTGACGTCTAAGGACGTCAGATTCTGACGACCAAAGTTGATCCCCGCGCTGTAAGTGTTAAAACGCTAGATTATACAACATTATTTTTTACCCGTCGTTTTGTTGATACCTGATCAATTATTATCATCAGAAGTCGTGAACTATTTCATCCCAGCACCCAGTTATTTGTATCTTTTTTATTAAGAGGTGTGTATATATATATTTATTGACCTTGAGGTGTGATTTGCTGTCGCAATTCTCATCTCAAGGTCAATAAAAATGTGCAGCTTTTACCAAATACCTAGGTACGATATCGCAAATGACAGCTCAGAACGACCTTATTATGACGGAATTATACCATTTTGATTACTTCTATTCAAAATATGCCATGTGACGAAATGACACGCCGCAGCGTAAGGGTTTAACACTTCTGATTACCAGTGTAGCCGGCTGTGCTGACTGGAATGATAAACTACTCTGGCCAACGAGTTGTCTCTTTCAGAGAGAGACATAGCGCAATGATTAGAGCGTGGAGCTTGTCAATGTCGCTGCCTGCCGTGCAGTTTCGAATCCTGTTTGGTGCAGGATTTTCAAAGAAATATCATGTTTCTCCCCTCTCAATATTGGGACATTGTTTCGATGTTGTGTCCTTGGGCAAGGCAAGGCACTCAACCCTCAAATGCTTCACTTGACTCAAGTGAAAATGAGTACCTGTTAGGAAAGAGATGGCAATGTGTATGATAAGTCCAATGCGCCGAAATGGCTGCAGAACTGTATGCTCTCCGTGGATTTGAGATGGCACACCAATTAACATGTCTCAAGCGTCATGATGTCAGGTTTGATCCACGAGCTGGGCAGTTTCAACACTGTTATACCGATATATTACAGATAATATAATTTTCAAGGGTAAATGACAACTGTTAAAACAAGTGAAATAAGAGAAACACACGATATCGTGTGTTTCTCTTATTTCACTCGTTCTGTTTGTTGCCATGGATACAGTGTGCACTCCGACACCTCCGTCTTATCAGTTGTCTGGTTGTCAACGCGAGGAATTGAAAATAAAAACCCTCACAAAAGGATCTCAAGTTTGTCTTCTTCAACGCCGACAAAACCCCTGTCAGCCAATGACAAAACCCCTGACAACGCTGACAGCCAATGAGAAAGCTCGTGACAACCGCTGACAGAACCACTGCTATCAGGTGACAGAGTTAGATCTGTGCTCACGGTTTGCTTATTAAATATAAATCTACTGCCCACCGGAATACAAAACCTCACAAAAGGTTGAGGATCAATCCCTGTCGGCTCTGACAGCTACTGAGAAGAGCTTTGTGGAAGTGAATAATATTAATTGGTCTGTTTAACCCTCTAGACCCTCACGATGCATTAAAGCATCATTTCACATCTCTGGAGAATGACTTAATTTCATGCAACTAGGGGTTTTAGAATGAGCATTTTCATGGAACTGTTTCAATTATAACGATATATTTTTTTAATTTGTCGCCCACTTCAAGTCATCTTCATCCCCCACAAGTCGAGAATCGCGACAGCAATTCGCGGCTTGCAGTGGATGAAGATGACAATGGTAAATTCAGGCTTGAAAAGGTTAATTAAACCGTGTGCTGTTGAATTAATTGTTTATTTTGTCTACATTTGAATTAATTATTATGTTTAACTTTTGAACGGCTAAATTGTTTGTTTCTAGTTTTCTACATTTATATGACGAAAAATATTTCTGGTTATGAAAAAATTATATCTCCAACATTGAATGGTCACATTCACTTAGCATCTACTGCAGACTATATTGACCATTTTTCTGGTATTTTATTCGGCTTGAAACCCAAAATATATAAGCTTAGCAGAGATACCAATATGTACGATTTAAATAATGTAATAAATCTTTGTCGGTGAGAAGACATTTGTGGAAATGAACCATATTAATTGGTAATGCTGCTGAGTTGTTTTCGTCATTTGAAGCTGGAATTCATAACGCAATTTCCAGCTTCAAATGACGAAAAAATTCTAGTGATGAAAAAATTGACTAAGCGTTGACTACAATATTTTATGGATTTCAGTGTCACTTTATTTGGCTTGAAACCAGTTTATATACCGTCCCAGCAGTGATAGGTGGTGTGTTTGCCAGTCTTTAACTTTTACAACGCTGAAATGATTTTGTATAAACTATGAAAACCAAAGGTTCTTATGGGTCTACGGCCATTATATGCTGAGGATCGAGACGTCAGATTCAGGCTTGAAAGAGAAGTGATATTTGTTGTGTTAGCCAGCCCTTTAAGTTCCATGGACGTATTTATCTTTCGGTAAATCCTCTGTACATCATTCATCTTATCAATTGATATCGTATTACAATGCGACTTAACCCTTTAAGCCCTCACGATTCATTAAACATCATTTCACATCCATGAAAACATAATTAATTTCCCTACAACAAAGGGTTTTAAAATGGAAATTTTCATTAAACGGGTTTATCAATACATGGTAATTTTCCTTAATTTTTATACCACATCAAATCATCTTCATCCACTACAAGTCGGGAATTGCGACAGCAATTCGCGGCTTGTAGTGGAAGGAGATGACAATGGTAAATTCAGGACTGAAAGGGTTAAAAGACCATTAGTGCCAAAAAGTGACGTTAGCCCCTACATTGCGGTGATCGACTTTAGACGTCAGATTCTGACGTCTAAATTCGATCCCCGCACTGAAAAAGTGAAAATATTTCTGAGGGCCGTAGACCCACAGCATATGTATTCAAATAAAGTGCAAGGAGCTAACTGAGACATTTATGATGATTTGAAATTGAAAAAAATCCTTTGATCTCCATGTTTTATACAAAAATATTTCAGCGTTGTAAGGGGTGAACATTATTTTACTACTACTATATTTATGCACCGAGTTCAATTGACTTATTTAATTATATTATCATATGTCACCAACACTATTATATAATAAAATTATCAATGAATGAGCGTGCTCAATATGCTCTCCTAATATTCAAGGAGTGCACAGATGGTGCATAATTTCTATGAGGGCTCTCAACTCTTCCAGTGCGGGGATCGATTTTAGATGTCACAATCTGACGTCTATTAGACGTCACAATCTGACGTCTATGGACGTCAGATTGTGACGTCTAAAGTCCATCTCCGCACTGAAAGAGTTAAATATCTATTATAGCCGTAGACCCATAGCAATAACATATGTATTCAAATGAAGCGGAAAGAGCTGACTAAGAAATTCATGGTGATTTCAAATTGAAAAAAAAAACATATCCTCCTATTGGTTTATATTAAACAACATTTCGCCGCTTTAACCCTTGTCCTGCTGAATTGCTTCAATTGTATTTTTCGTCATTTGAAGCTGGAATTGCTAACGCAATTTCCAGCTTCAAATGACGAAAAATATTACTATTTATGAAAAACAGACATACCTAAAATTAAATTATTTGATCAACAAAGCATTTATTAAAAATTGTTTTATCAAAATTAAGTGATATTTGTATTGATCTTTAACATCCTTAACCCCGTATATATTCGGGCATAGCAGGACAAGGGTTAAAGGTTGAAGTGTCAGCGAAGACATTTGTTTAAACTGGTCACATTTGTTTAAACTGGTCACAGACGAAATGATCTCTATTTGAAATGGTTTCTCCCTTTTTGCGGAGACAAGACACAAAAACACTACAATTGGAAAAAAGAGCACACATTGTATAAAATCCATCACTGGCGCGTGAAATAATTGAATATTCGACTATTGCATTCATCCACATACTAACAGACAGGTGACAGGGGAGGCAAAGTAAACAGCTGGGGGCTGGCAACGGGAAGATCAATAGGGGAGAGGTGGGGGGGGGGGACCCTTTAAACGTTACCGCCCTCGTGTCGTCACCACATGGCATATTTTGAATAAAAACCGTCAACTGAAAGATAGTACACTCCACCAAAATTAGGAGGTTCTTTTCAGATATTATGTGTAGGTATTTCATCAAATCAGGCCATTTTTCTAACGCTGCATTTATGCTATAAGTGTAGGCGTACACTTCCATGCAGGGATTGACCCAGCCTACACCCCCATGCAGTGCTTGACTCAGTATGCCATGCTGATGTGCACTGTAGGCCTAGCGTAGGCCCTATATAATTGTTTCAAGACATATTTTGCTTTTACAACTGGTTACACAAGTACACTAATAATAAGACACTAATAATAATAAGACACATAATACATGCTACTATAGTCGACATCAGGGCTTTAACTCCTTCCAAGCTCATCTTTTCACGTTTTAAACCACCGCGACCCACAATTTCAAGTGGGTGAAAGTTACCCATGTTTGTTTAATTTGAGACAAACTTTTGCAAATATTGATGTTTAGCCCTTTACCCGCCGGTGCCGCATATATTCGGGTTTTCATTTTTTCTTAGCACATTATGTATCACCTTTTGAACCTGTTAAAGATAAAATGTGACATCAATCAGCAAGATTTGAAAAGAGTTGACCTCCATTTTGTCAAATCTGAATACTTTTCATTCACTTGAAGTTGTGGATCGCGTCAGCGAGATACAACTTTAAGTGGGTGAAAATTCAAATTGAATAATTTGGCGGTTAAAGGGTTAAAGCGCTGATTTTTTATAAAAACGTTGGAGATCAAAGGATTGACAATTTTTATATTATCATGAACGTCTTATTCAGCTCTTTCCAATTCATTTGAATACCTATGTTACGGGTCTACGACAATTAGAAATATGTTTTCTCTTACAACGCGGGGAGCGACTTTAGTCGTCAGAATCTGACGTCTACAGACGTCAGATTCTGACGACTAATGTCGAACCCTGCGCTGTAAGGGTTTACCCTCTCCCTGCTAAGTCATCTTATTTATATTTTTCCCCACCGCGACCTACAACTTCAAGTGGGTGTTTATTTTGAGACCAAACATTTGCAAATATTGGTGTTTAAACGCTCACTTCGGGACTGACTTTAGTCGTCAGAATGTGACGTCTCTAGACGTCAGATTCTGACGTCTAAAGTCAATCTTTAAAATATTTCTAATGGCCTTAGACCCATACCACAAGTATTGAAACGAATCAGAAAAAGCTAACTAAGACATTTGTGATGATTTCAAATTGAAATAAACCCTTTGGTCTCCATGGTTTATACAAAAATAATTCAGCGCTTTAAGGGGTAAACGCTCACTTTGGGATTCCCTCTGTCGCGATATTGCCATGATTGTGTAGAAAGGAATATTCACTCCGCACAAGTACTGCTAATAACAATAAGACACAGATGCTACTATTGTTGACATCACTGATTCACTAGGTTTCAAAAGGTCGATCATAAATTCACGTGGCTCACGTATAAAGCTAAATAATCGTTCAGGATAAAAATGTAACCACTCGTCTATTATTTGAGCATTTATCTCCGGGAGGGCGCGACAACACAGTGACTGATGGGACGTCGTCATAGCCCCGGTCTGGCGCTTTGTCTGTCAGTCTCACACTTTTTGCAGGCGCGATACGCTCCTCAATATTTGATTGATTGCTTTGACAATCGCTATCGTTGATTAGACTATACTCGTTGACACAATCCGCCACATTATTATGGAGGTCGCGGCGGCAATTTTTAAATTACACATTTTTTCGCGCGCGTGATGCGCTAGTCAAGAGTTGAGTGATTGTTGTGAGGTTGTTACATTTGATTAACCCCCTAAGCCCTCACGATGCATTAAAGCATCATTTTAAATTCCCGTGGACAGATTTAATTTTCCCACAACTAAGGGTTTTACAATGAAAATTTCCATAAAACTGTTTCACTAATACATGACAATTTTTTATAATTTTTTCACGCATCTTCATCCACTACAAGCCGAGAATTGCGACAGCAATTCGCGACTTGTGGTGGATGAAAATGACAATGGTAAATTCAGGCTTGAAAGGATTAACCCATTATGCCATCTTATTTAAATCCCCCGCCCCACTTGAAGTTGTGTCTCCCTAGATGTAAATGTAAATGTGCAGCTTTATTATCTGATATCAAGTCTGAAGACTCACCAGCCTACTTTACATTTTATCCCTGGTCATTGGATCTGTTCCTTCGTGTACCATTTCAACTCCAGGGAGAGCATACAGCCCTGTAGTCATTTCGGCGCATTAAACTTATCGTACATATTTCCATCTATCTCCTACCAGGTACTCATTTACACCTGAGTCAAGTGAAGTATTTGAGGGTGAAGTGCCTTGCCCAAGGACACAACATCGAAACAACTTTCCGATATTAAGAGGGAAGAAACATTATATTTTTTTAAATTATTGCACCAAGCGGTGTTTTAAACCGCACGACAGGCACCTACTGCGACCCATAACTTCAAAAAGGTGATGATTAAGGATCCGGATTACGATGCGGATCCTGCGATGTAAGTTTACAGTCTCTGACTGACTGTCTTCATGGGAATGAAATGAATGTTTAACCCTTAAAGAGCTGAATTAATTCTATAAAAAAACATGGAGATCAAAGAGTTTTTGTCAATCTGAAATCATCATAATTGTCTTGGTTAGCTCTTTCCGATTCATTTGAATACCTATATTATGGATCTACGGCCATTAAAAATATTTTAACTCTTTACAGTGCGGGGATAGACTTTAGTCGTCAGAATGTGACGTCTCTGGACGTCACATTCTACGTCACAGACGTCATATTCTGACGACTAAAGTCTATCCCCGCGCTGTAAAGGTGAACCATCAATATTTTTAAATATTTGGTCCCAAATTGAACAACTTCAAGTGGATGAAAATTTAAATAAGGTAACTTTGCATTTTAAAGATTAATAACAACCAAACAAAGCCCAATTGTGACTGTGAAAACCTATAGCTCACTACAGTGGCGGATCCAGGAATTGACAAACGGGGGGGGGTTCGATTTTTTGCAAAAACTTTTGCACACCACAGCTGACATACCCTGCCTCTGAAGCGATCTGGGGGAAATCCCCGGAAAAATAAAAAATTGAATACTGCAAAAATGCATTTCTAGCAAAATGCATTCTAGAGCATATTTCGGCCCAAATATGGTCGTTTTTTGTTTTGGGCACCCTGAACGGGGGTGGGTGCGCCGGCTGCGCCCCCTCTGCATCCGCCACTGCACTACGGTATGATGACGAGCCAGCCAGTGTTAAGTGTATCACAAGCTATTACCCATATATGGCCTCACCGCCCTAAATAAGCCGACATCCAGGGGGTGCACGTCTACTAATAATGGAATCATCAAACAAAATATTTTGAATGCTGCTGTTCCCACCTCTATAGTAGAACAAAATAAAATACTAAGAAATTAAATTTTTTTAGCGCACGCTCATCCTTCGTCAAGGATATCAGATATAACTGTTTCATGATAACCTTGCAGGGATACAGTGGGTTGACAAGATGTGTCACTGTTCTGTGAAAGAGAGTACTGATTTCAGCCCAATTCGAACAGTGGCGACATTTTTTACACGCTAGGGGGCGTAGCTCAAAATCTGTCTGGTGAGCATACCCACAGCGGTCCTGTTTTTGAACGAGGACATTTCAAGCTTTATCCTGATATGTTACACTAAATGTTTAATAGGGTGAAAAATAGTGAAATTGGCCTGCGGAATTGCGGGAGTTTACATGTGTTTCAATGGGACTGGTATTTGGGGTGGTGAGACCATCAGTAGACACAAGGGGTTTGGCCATAAGGAGTGTATGGTGATACCTAGTATCCATGGTGACACAGAGGACACCTCCTGTCTGTGATGATGTCATTCACCGGAACGAGGCTGTGATGATGTCATTCATCAAAGCGAGGCTGAGATGGTGTCATTTCCCAGAGTGAGGCTCTCAATCGGTGATTTACCAACCTGGCGCGCCTGATCAATTATTCATTGAAGGATTGTATTGATGAAGACGCATGACAATTCTAGTGACGGACGGATCATCGCCCTACCATAGCCTCCACTCAGACACCCTTAACCCTTACAGCGCGGGTATCGACTTAAGACGTCAAAATCTGACGTCTGTAGACGTCAGATTCTGACAGCTAAAATCGCTCCCGTCACTGTAAGAGTGAAAATATTTCTGATGGTCGCAGACCCATAACATAGGTATTCAAATGACTCAGTAAGAGATAACTAAGACATTTATGATGATTTCAAATTGAAGAAAAAACTTTTGGTCAAAAACATTTTCAGCGCTTTAAGGGTTAGTCAGATGTAGACATCTGTTACGTAGCATGACAATCCTAGTGACGGACGGATCATCGCCCTACCATAGCCTCCACCCAGACACCCTATATCAGAAGTAGACATCTGTTACGTAGCGCGCACCTTTCCCAACCTTTTGCTGAGTGATGGCCCAATGTCTCCGACTTTGGGCCATCATACAGAAAACGTTGTTTTACAGTTTCATGTCTTCTGCATGGGAATGGATAAATAAGCTTGGGGCAAATGTATATACGCAGACATAGGCTAAACCCAGTAAACACAAAACATTTGTATAACATTTATACAATGTTGGACCAACGCATACGACTAAGGGCCGACATTGTATAAATACTATACAAATGTCTTGTGTTTACTGGGAACTGGGTTATTCCCGAAGAAAATCATGTTCCTGGACGCAAACAATTTTTTTTCAAAACAGCATTAAAAACACACCAAGTAGGCTACTGTCAAACAGCCAAGTTATTGGTCAATGCTGACCTACGTCGCTGGCCCAGCATGTGGTCAATGATGCCTCGATATTTTTTATTTTCTGGGTCATTTCTTCTTCTATATCACCCCTTACCTGCTTACCCTCAATCAGAAATTAGACATAAGTTCCACCACATACCTGTATTTTCCAGCTATCGCTGGATGTTCGCTGGATGGTGGCCCAATAGCAAGCGCTGATGTATAGCTTTGTGTGTCCGGGGAATACGGCGTTGTCTCATCGGTGTCGGCTCGATCACTGAAGTTAGGCAACGTCGCGCCCGATTCATAATTGGATGGGTGACCGCCTGGGACTGCCAGGTGCCGTATACACTAGGACATCGTGCAGCGATGTCGTGTCATGGGGCTCGGAGAACCACGTAAATCAGATGGCTCGTCTGACTGACTTTGAGTTGGACGTAAAAGAAACTCAATGGACGTAGGTTCAGTTTCCATCCGGCGAGACCCCAGAAAATCCACAATGTGGAGTACTTGGCATGCACATAAGGCTATGAATGATATCATGAATGATAACAGGCCTTGCTAAGTTGCTGGCGCGATAGCACAATAGTGCGTACTGCCACGTAATATACAGATACAGATACAGATACTAAATGTACATGGGGCTACGCGTACATACTGTTTGCGTGATGTGCAGCCTTGCAAAAAGAAAAGTGGGTAAAGAGGGAGGAAAAATTCTTCTCAAGAAAATAATTTAAGATGAAAATAAATATCTTCTTTGGAAGAAAATATTTTCCCACTTTTCCTAATCCTTTACTCCCCTTTACTCCACGTCCTTTTAGCAATGTTGCACATGGTGTCTATTGTACAGGCTAAACTGGACAACCCTTGAAGGAGAACATTTCTCCATGGCTTCCATTACGCTAGCGAATTATATATAATTATTTTCAATCTTTTTTATGTATCCTTCCATGGCGCCACCCCATTCATTCTTACACTCTTAGCAGTGGTTTTCACTATGAGACGTATATCGCTATCAGCTCATATCGCACTGTAGCTGTAGATTGAACTGCAAATAATGGCAGATATGCCATGAGTGACTTTGTCGTGTGAGAAAATACAAACGTTGTTCATTTTTCGTGCGATATTGGAAAATACAGCACACATCCAACGAACAAGGTGTGAATAGAGTGAAAAGAGTGCTTGCAAAATTTCATGGAAATTGATTTAGAATTGACTGAGAAATCAGCGAAAAACACCCAGCGCTGGTGGAAGTTGACTGCAACTATATGTAGTGTATCAAGTGAAATCATAGTCTGCGTTTTCCAATTGCAATTATTAACCTTTAAAGCGCTACAGTATTTTGTATATATCATGTATTTATGTTATTGGTCTACGACAATTAGAAATATCTTTATTCTTACAGCATTGTGATCGACTTTAGTCGTCAGAATCTGACGTCTAAGGACGTCAGATTCTGACGAGCAAAGTTGATCCCCGCGCTGTAAGTGTTAAAATGCTACATTATACAACATTATTTTTTACCCGTCGTTTTGTTGATACCTAATCAATTATTATCACCAGAAGTCGAAAACTATTTCATCCCAAGTATTTGTCCTCCAGACACAGGATTCGAAATTCGAGCCCTGGCGGTCTGAGGCCGAGCACGCTACCTCTTGGTCACGGAGGCTCCCCAGAATACTGACTTTCACACGTGGATGGGTAAGAAACATTTTTTGTTTCTTTCAAAGCGCCGAGACCGGGAACCGAACCCCGGCGTGAAAGGCAGCGGTGCTAGCCACTACCCTATACCCCCGCCCGTGTGTTGACGCGTTGTCTCACAGCTGTCCTTGCATTTTCATCTGAAGGTGAATGAAAATGTGCAGATTTTACCAAATACCCAGGTATAGCTTAGCACGAGCTTATTATGACGGAATTATACCATTTTAATTACTTTCATTCGAAATATGCCATGTGACGAAACGACACGCCGTAGCGTGAAGGTTTCATATTTCTGATTACCGATGTAGCCGGGTTTGTGTATGACAGACTGGCCATAGAGTTGACTCTTTCAGAGACGGACATGGCGCAATGGTTAGAGCGTGGCGCTCTGCCGATGTCACTGCCTGCTGTGCGGTTCGAATCACGCTTGGTGCAGGATTTTTCCAAGAAATTTCATGTTTCTCCCTTCTCAATATTGGGACATTGTCTCGATGTTGTGTCCTTGGGCAAGGCACTTCACCTCCAAATGCTTCACTTGACTCAGGTGAAAATGAGTACCTGGTAGGACAGAGATGGCAATGTGTATGATAAGTTCAATGTGCCGAAATGGCTGCAGGACTGTATGCTCTCCATGCAATTGAAATGGCACACGACTGAACAGGTCCAGTGACCAGAGGGGTAAAAATATGAAAAGTCGGATGAAATATTTGATATCAGACTATTAACCTGCACCTTTATATTTACCTTTAACTGGGCTGGGCAGTTTCAACACTGTTTTACCGATATATTACAGATAATATCATTTTAAGGGTAAATGACAACTGTGAAAACAAGTGAAATAAGAGAAACACACGATATCGTGTGTTTCTCTTATTTCCTTGTTTTGTTAGTTGCCATGGATACAGTGTGCACTCAGACACCTCCGTCTTATCAGTTGTCTGGTTGTCAACGCGAGCAATTGAAAATAAAACCCCACAAAAGGATAGCAAGTTTGTCTTCTTCAACGCCGACAAAACCCCTGTCAGCCAATGACAAAACCCCTGACAACGCTGACAGCCAATGAGAAAGCTCGTGACAACCGCTGACAGAACCGCTGTTATCAGGTGACAGAGTTAGATCTGTGCTCACGGTTTGCTTATTAAATATAAATCTACCGCCCACCGGAATACAAAACCTCACAAAAGGTTTGAAATCAATCCCTGTCGGGGCTGACAGCTACTGGGACGAGCTTTGTGGAAGTGAACGATATTAATTGGTCTGTTTAACCCTCTAGACCCTTACGATGCATTAAAGCATCATTTCACATCTCTGAAGAATGACGTAATTTCTTACAACTGGGGGTTTTAGAATGAACATTTTCATGGAACTGTTTTAATTATAACGATATTATTTTTTTCATCTGTCACCCACTACAAGTCATCTTCATCCACTACAGGTCGAGAATTGCGACAGCAATTCACGGCTTGTAGTTCACCAACACTATTATATAATAAAATTATCAATGAATGAGCGTGCTCAATATGCTCTCATAATATTCAAGGAGCGCACAGATGGTGCATAATTTCTATGAGGGCTCTTATCTCTTTCAGTGCGGGGATCGACTTTAGATGTCACAATCTGACGTCTATGAACGTCAGATTATGACGTCTAAAGTCGATCTCCGCACTGAAAGAGTAAAATATCGATTATAGCCGTAGAACCATAACAATAACATATGTATTCAAATGAAGCGGAAAGAGCTGACTATGAAATTCATGGTGATTTCAAATTGAAAAAAAAACCATATTCTCCTATTGGTTTATATTAAACAACATTTCAGCCCTCTAACCCTTGTCCTGCCGAAGTGCTTCAACTGTATTTTTCATCATTTTAAGCTGGAATTGCTAACGCAATTTCCAGCTTCAAATGACGAAAAATATTACTATTTATGAAAAACAGACATACCTAAAATTAAATTATTTGATCAACAAAGCATCTATTAAAAACTATTTTATCAAAATTAAGTGATATTTGTATTGATCTTTAATATCCTTAACCCCGTATATATTCGGGCATAGCAGGACAAGGGTTAAAGGTTAAAGTGTTAACGAAGACATTTGTTTAAACTCGTCACAGACGAAATGATTTCTATTTCAAATGGATTTCTCCCTTTTTGCGGACACAAGACACAAAACACTACAAGTGGAAAAAGAGCACACATTGTATAAAATCCATCACTGGGGCGTGAAATAATTGAATATTCGACTATTGCATTCATCCACATACTAACAGACAGGTGACAGGGGAGGCAAAGTAAACAGCTGGGGGCTGGCAACGTGAAGGATCAATGAGTGAGAGGTGGGGGGGGGGGGAACCTTTAACCGTTACCGCCCTCGTGTCGTCACCACATTGCATATTTTGAATAAAATTCATCAACTAAATATAAGGAGGTTCTTAACTTCATTTGAGGTATTATGTTGCACCGCTGCCTTTCACGCCAGAGTTCGGGGTTCGGTTCCCGGTCTCGGCGGTTTGAAAGAAACAAAAATGTTTCTTCCCCATCCACGTGTGAAAGTTAGTATTGTGGGGAGCCTCCGTAACCGAGAGGTAGCGTGCTCGACCTCAGACCGCCAGGGCTCGAATTTCGAATCCTGTGTCTGGAGGACAGTGTCGTCTCAATCATCTCACCATCCTCAGGTTCTCCTGGCCCAGTTTAGCCTATATGTGCACAAAGGTGGCCTAAAGCCCGATTCATTTCATTTGAGGTATTATTATGTGTGAGTATTTCATGAAATCAGGTCATTTATCTAGCGCTGCATTGATATATAAATATATATATATATATATATATATATATATATATATATATATATATATATATATTATATTTGTTTCAAGACATATTTTGCTTTTACAACTGGTTACACAAGTACTGCTAATAATAAGACACATGATACATGCTACTATAGTCGACATCAGTGCTTTAGCCCTTTAAGCCCTCACGATGCATTAAAGCATCATTTCACATCCATGAAAACATACTTAATTTTCCTAAAACAGGGTTTTAGAACGAAAATTCCCATGGTACTGGTTTGTCAATACATGGCAATTTTCTTTAATTTTTAAACCACATCGAATCATCTTCATCCACTACAAGTCGAGAATTGCGACAGCAATTCTCGGCTTGTAGTGGATGAAGATGACAATGGTAAATTCAGGCCTGAAAGGGTTAACCCTTTCACTGCTTATCTTCTTTACGTTTAACACACCGCGACCCACAATTTCAAGTGGGTGAAAGTTACCCATGTTTGTTTAATTTGAGACAAACATTTGCAAATATTGATGTTTAACCCTTGGAGCGCTGATTTTTTTTATAAAAACCTTGGAGATCAAAAAATTTTCAATTTATATATCTGACGTTCACAGACGTCAGATTCTGACGACTAAAGTCGCTCCCCGCGCTGTAAGGGTTGAAAGGAATATCCACTCCGCACAAGTAGCCTACTAATAACAATAAGACACAGATGCTACTATTGTTGACATCACCGATTCACTAGGTTTCAAAAGGTCGATAAAAATTCACGTGGCTCACGTATAAAGCTAAATAATCGTTCAGGATAAAAATGTAACCACTTGTCTATTTTTTGCGCATTTATCTCCGAGAGGGCGCGACAACACAGTGACTGATGGGACGTCGTCATAGCCCCGGTCTGGCGCTTTGTCTGTCAGTCTCACACTTTTTGCAGGCGCGATACGCTCCTCAATGTTTGATTGATTGCTTTGACACTCGCTATCGTTGATTAGACTATACTCGTTGACACAATCCGCCACATTATTATGGAGGTCGCGGCGGCGATTTTTAAATTACACATTTTTCTCTCGCGCTTGATAATCTTGTCAAGAGTTGATTGATTGTTGTGAGTTGTTACATTTGATTAACCCTCTAAGCCCTCACGATGCATTAAAGCATCATCTTAAATTCCCGTGAACAGATTTAATTTCCTCACAACTAAGGGTTTTAGAATGAAATTTTTCATAAAACTGTTTTACCAATACATGACAATTTTCTTTAATTTTTCACGCATTTCAAGTCATCTTCATCCACTACAAGTTGAGAATTGCGACAGCAATTCGTGGCTTGTAGTGGATGAAGATGACTATTGTAAATTCAGGCTTGAAACGGTTAACCCATCATGTCATCTTATTTAAACCCCCCCCCCCCTTCACTTGAAGTTGTGTCTTCCTAAATGTAAATGTAAATAAAGGTTTTTAATCCGATATCAAGTCTGAAGAGTCATCAGCCAACTTTACATTTTATCCCTGGTCATTGGACCTGCTCCTTCGTATACTATTTCAACTCCAGGGCGAGCATACAGCCCTGTAGCCATTTCGGCGCATTATCGTACACATTTCCATCTCTGTCCTACCAGGTACTCATTTATACCTGAGTCAAGTTAAGTATTTGAGGGTGAAGTGCCTTGTCCAAGGACACAACATCAAAACAACGTTCCCATATTAAGAGGGAAGAAACATTATATTTTTCTGAAGTTATTGCACCAAGCGGTGTTCTAACTTCTAAACCGCACGACAGGCTACTGCGATCCATAACTTCAAATGGGTAAATATTTATATTGAATATTTGGTCTCAAATTAAACAAATATGAGTAATTTTCACCCATTAGCGAGACACAACTTCAAGTTGGTGAAAAGTTAAATAAGGTATTTTTTGCACTTTAAAGATTAATAACAACCAAACAAATCCCAGTTGCAACTGTGCAAACCTATAGCTCACTACAGTGGTGGATCTAGGAATTGACAAAGGGGGGGGGGCGAATTTTTGTAAAAACTTATGCACACCACAGCTGACATACCCAGCCGCTAAATTGATCCGGGGAAAATCCTCGGAAAATTTAAAAATTGAATACCACAAATGATGCATTCTAGAGCATATTTCGGCCCAAATATGGTCGTTTTTTTGTTATGGGGACCAGTGATGAACCAGGCCAGTGTTATGTGTATCACAAGCTATTACCCGTATATGCATGGTCTCACCGCCCTGAATGAGCCGAAATCCAGGGGGTGTCACTAATGATGGAATCATCACACAAAATATTTTGAATGCGGCTGTTCCACCTCTAGTAAAACAAAATAAAATACTAAGAAGTTTAAATTTTGTGACTTTTTAGCACACGCTCATCCTTCGTCAAGGATATCAGATATAACTGTTTCATGATAACCTCGCAGGGATACAGTGGGTTGAAATGATGTGTGTCTGTTCTGTGAAAGAGGGTATGGATTTCAGCCCAATTCGAACAGTGGTGACCTTTTTACACGCTAGGGGGCGTAGCTCGAAATATGTCTGGTAAACATACCCATAGCGGTTCTCTTTTGAACAAGGACATTCAAGCTTTATCCTGATATGTTACACTAAATGTTTAATAGGGTGAAAAATAGTGAAATTGGCCTGCGGAATTGCGGGAGTTTACATGTGTTTCAATGTGACTGACATTTAGGGTGGTGAGACCATCAGTAGACACAAGGGGTTTGGCCATAAGGAGTGTACGGTGATACCTAGTCTCCATGGTGATACAGAGGACACCTCTTGTCTGTGATGATGTCATTCACCGGAACGAGGCTGTGATGATGTCATTCATCAAAGCGAGGCTGTGATGATGTCATTCATCAAAGCGAGGCTGAGATGATGTCATTTCCCAGAGTGAGACTCTCAATCGGTGATTTACCAACCTGGCGCGCCTGATCAATTATTCATTGAAGGATTGTATTGATGAAGACGCATGACAATTCCAGTGACGGACGGATCATTGCCCTACCATAGCCTCCACCCAGACACCCTCAACCCTTACAGTGCGGGGATCGACTTTAGACGTCAGAATCTGACGTCTGTAGACGTCAGATTCTGACAGCTAAAATCGCTCCCGTCACTGTAAGAGTGAAACTATTTCTAATGGTCGCAGACCCATATCATAGGTATTCAAATGAATCGGAAAGAGATAACTAAGACATTTATGATGATTTCAAATTGAAAAAAAACCTTTTGGTCAAAAACATTTTCAGCGCTTCAAGGGTTAGTCAGATGTAGACATCTGTTACTTAGCATGACAATCCTAGTGACGGACGGATCATCGCCCTACCATAGCCTCCACCCGACACCCCATATCGGAAGTAGACATCTGTTACGTAGCACGCACCTTCCCAGCCTTTTGCTGAGTTTTGCAGGTTTTATTATTCAGTTCCTACGGGAATGTAACCTATATTACATGTTTTAATTATTAGACTTAGACTTGTAGTTTTTACACAATCACTCCAATTTCATGGAGATATAGTGACTTGATAAGTCGTTCATTTTATAATCACTTCATATTTTACATTATTTCATTCTGACATTTTTATACTCATTAAACTGTGTTGTAGTGCAGGCGCTACAACATGTCATCAGACTCGTTACATATAGGTGCCAGGAGCATCGTCATATTATCATATCAAACATTTTAAACTGAATATTTTAGTACGAACATGCTTTTATTAGCTCTGTCTTTCCTTTACCACTTCAACTATACAATATGGGATATTGTAATACTAGGAATTTTCACTTAAATGGCCATACTGGCCGAAAAGTGAAGTAAAGCAGACATTTTACTTACTTACCTTTCCCAGCCCTTTGCTGAGTGATGGCCCAATGTACCCGACTTTGGGCCATGAGACAGTAAACGTTGCTTTACAGTTTCATGTCTTCTGCATGGGAATGAATAAATGAGCCTGGGGCAAATTTATATACGCAGACATAGGCTAAACCCAGTAAGCACAAAACATTTGTATAACATTTATACAATGCTGGACCAACGTCGAAAAGGTGGGCCGACTGTCGGCCGCCGACATTGTATAAATACTATACAAATGTCTTGTGTTTAGGCTTCTGTTTAGGCCACTTTGTTTAATATATCTGTTTTAGATAAAAAAAAATCCAAAATCTAATGAGAGAGGGTGGGAAAAAAACATTTAAAAAAAAAAACATTGAACATATTCTTGGACAAGTTAATGACGGCGACCAAATAAAAAAAAACATTGGTCATATTTCTGGAAAAGTACTGCTAATAATAAGACACATGATACATGCTACTATAGTCGACATCAGTGCTTTAGCCCTTTAAGCCCTCACGATGCATTAAAGCATCATTTCACATCCATGAAAACATACTTAATTTTCCTAAAACAGGGTTTTAGAACGAAAATTCCCATGGTACTGGTTTGTCAATACATGGCAATTTTCTTTAATTTTTAAACCACATCGAATCATCTTCATCCACTACAAGTCGAGAATTGCGACAGCAATTCTCGGCTTGTAGTGGATGAAGATGACAATGGTAAATTCAGGCCTGAAAGGGTTAACCCTTTCACTGCTTATCTTCTTTACGTTTAACACACCGCGACCCACAATTTCAAGTGGGTGAAAGTTACCCATGTTTGTTTAATTTGAGACAAACATTTGCAAATATTGATGTTTAACCCTTGGAGCGCTGATTTTTTTTATAAAAACCTTGGAGATCAAAAAATTTTCAATTTATATATCTGACGTTCACAGACGTCAGATTCTGACGACTAAAGTCGCTCCCCGCGCTGTAAGGGTTGAAAGGAATATCCACTCCGCACAAGTAGCCTACTAATAACAATAAGACACAGATGCTACTATTGTTGACATCACCGATTCACTAGGTTTCAAAAGGTCGATAAAAATTCACGTGGCTCACGTATAAAGCTAAATAATCGTTCAGGATAAAAATGTAACCACTTGTCTATTTTTTGCGCATTTATCTCCGAGAGGGCGCGACAACACAGTGACTGATGGGACGTCGTCATAGCCCCGGTCTGGCGCTTTGTCTGTCAGTCTCACACTTTTTGCAGGCGCGATACGCTCCTCAATGTTTGATTGATTGCTTTGACACTCGCTATCGTTGATTAGACTATACTCGTTGACACAATCCGCCACATTATTATGGAGGTCGCGGCGGCGATTTTTAAATTACACATTTTTCTCTCGCGCTTGATAATCTTGTCAAGAGTTGATTGATTGTTGTGAGTTGTTACATTTGATTAACCCTCTAAGCCCTCACGATGCATTAAAGCATCATCTTAAATTCCCGTGAACAGATTTAATTTCCTCACAACTAAGGGTTTTAGAATGAAATTTTTCATAAAACTGTTTTACCAATACATGACAATTTTCTTTAATTTTTCACGCATTTCAAGTCATCTTCATCCACTACAAGTTGAGAATTGCGACAGCAATTCGTGGCTTGTAGTGGATGAAGATGACTATTGTAAATTCAGGCTTGAAACGGTTAACCCATCATGTCATCTTATTTAAACCCCCCCCCCCCTTCACTTGAAGTTGTGTCTTCCTAAATGTAAATGTAAATAAAGGTTTTTAATCCGATATCAAGTCTGAAGAGTCATCAGCCAACTTTACATTTTATCCCTGGTCATTGGACCTGCTCCTTCGTATACTATTTCAACTCCAGGGCGAGCATACAGCCCTGTAGCCATTTCGGCGCATTATCGTACACATTTCCATCTCTGTCCTACCAGGTACTCATTTATACCTGAGTCAAGTTAAGTATTTGAGGGTGAAGTGCCTTGTCCAAGGACACAACATCAAAACAACGTTCCCATATTAAGAGGGAAGAAACATTATATTTTTCTGAAGTTATTGCACCAAGCGGTGTTCTAACTTCTAAACCGCACGACAGGCTACTGCGATCCATAACTTCAAATGGGTAAATATTTATATTGAATATTTGGTCTCAAATTAAACAAATATGAGTAATTTTCACCCATTAGCGAGACACAACTTCAAGTTGGTGAAAAGTTAAATAAGGTATTTTTTGCACTTTAAAGATTAATAACAACCAAACAAATCCCAGTTGCAACTGTGCAAACCTATAGCTCACTACAGTGGTGGATCTAGGAATTGACAAAGGGGGGGGGGCGAATTTTTGTAAAAACTTATGCACACCACAGCTGACATACCCAGCCGCTAAATTGATCCGGGGAAAATCCTCGGAAAATTTAAAAATTGAATACCACAAATGATGCATTCTAGAGCATATTTCGGCCCAAATATGGTCGTTTTTTTGTTATGGGGACCAGTGATGAACCAGGCCAGTGTTATGTGTATCACAAGCTATTACCCGTATATGCATGGTCTCACCGCCCTGAATAAGCCGAAATCCAGGGGGTGTCACTAATGATGGAATCATCACACAAAATATTTTGAATGCGGCTGTTCCACCTCTAGTAAAACAAAATAAAATACTAAGAAGTTTAAATTTTGTGACTTTTTAGCACACGCTCATCCTTCGTCAAGGATATCAGATATAACTGTTTCATGATAACCTCGCAGGGATACAGTGGGTTGAAATGATGTGTGTCTGTTCTGTGAAAGAGGGTATGGATTTCAGCCCAATTCGAACAGTGGTGACCTTTTTACACGCTAGGGGGCGTAGCTCGAAATATGTCTGGTAAACATACCCATAGCGGTTCTCTTTTGAACAAGGACATTCAAGCTTTATCCTGATATGTTACACTAAATGTTTAATAGGGTGAAAAATAGTGAAATTGGCCTGCGGAATTGCGGGAGTTTACATGTGTTTCAATGTGACTGACATTTAGGGTGGTGAGACCATCAGTAGACACAAGGGGTTTGGCCATAAGGAGTGTACGGTGATACCTAGTCTCCATGGTGATACAGAGGACACCTCTTGTCTGTGATGATGTCATTCACCGGAACGAGGCTGTGATGATGTCATTCATCAAAGCGAGGCTGTGATGATGTCATTCATCAAAGCGAGGCTGAGATGATGTCATTTCCCAGAGTGAGACTCTCAATCGGTGATTTACCAACCTGGCGCGCCTGATCAATTATTCATTGAAGGATTGTATTGATGAAGACGCATGACAATTCCAGTGACGGACGGATCATTGCCCTACCATAGCCTCCACCCAGACACCCTCAACCCTTACAGTGCGGGGATCGACTTTAGACGTCAGAATCTGACGTCTGTAGACGTCAGATTCTGACAGCTAAAATCGCTCCCGTCACTGTAAGAGTGAAACTATTTCTAATGGTCGCAGACCCATATCATAGGTATTCAAATGAATCGGAAAGAGATAACTAAGACATTTATGATGATTTCAAATTGAAAAAAAACCTTTTGGTCAAAAACATTTTCAGCGCTTCAAGGGTTAGTCAGATGTAGACATCTGTTACTTAGCATGACAATCCTAGTGACGGACGGATCATCGCCCTACCATAGCCTCCACCCGACACCCCATATCGGAAGTAGACATCTGTTACGTAGCACGCACCTTCCCAGCCTTTTGCTGAGTTTTGCAGGTTTTATTATTCAGTTCCTACGGGAATGTAACCTATATTACATGTTTTAATTATTAGACTTAGACTTGTAGTTTTTACACAATCACTCCAATTTCATGGAGATATAGTGACTTGATAAGTCGTTCATTTTATAATCACTTCATATTTTACATTATTTCATTCTGACATTTTTATACTCATTAAACTGTGTTGTAGTGCAGGCGCTACAACATGTCATCAGACTCGTTACATATAGGTGCCAGGAGCATCGTCATATTATCATATCAAACATTTTAAACTGAATATTTTAGTACGAACATGCTTTTATTAGCTCTGTCTTTCCTTTACCACTTCAACTATACAATATGGGATATTGTAATACTAGGAATTTTCACTTAAATGGCCATACTGGCCGAAAAGTGAAGTAAAGCAGACATTTTACTTACTTACCTTTCCCAGCCCTTTGCTGAGTGATGGCCCAATGTACCCGACTTTGGGCCATGAGACAGTAAACGTTGCTTTACAGTTTCATGTCTTCTGCATGGGAATGAATAAATGAGCCTGGGGCAAATTTATATACGCAGACATAGGCTAAACCCAGTAAGCACAAAACATTTGTATAACATTTATACAATGCTGGACCAACGTCGAAAAGGTGGGCCGACTGTCGGCCGCCGACATTGTATAAATACTATACAAATGTCTTGTGTTTAGGCTTCTGTTTAGGCCACTTTGTTTAATATATCTGTTTTAGATAAAAAAAAATCCAAAATCTAATGAGAGAGGGTGGGAAAAAAACATTTAAAAAAAAAAACATTGAACATATTCTTGGACAAGTTAATGACGGCGACCAAATAAAAAAAAACATTGGTCATATTTCTGGAAAAGTTAATGAGGGCGACGAAATAAAAAAAACTTTTGACCTATTTAAAAAAAAATTAATAAGGGCGACGAAAAAAACAAGCAAAAAAAAAAATAGCCGGAAAAATATTTTTTATCTCGCGAAATAAACTTTTTTTTTTCGAAATGTTTTTTTTATCTCCCGAAATTGACTTTTTTTTTTCGAAAATCGGCAACAATCTAATGCGCGCGCTGGGCAGAAAAAAAACACATGTTTTTTTGGTAATGCGCGGCCTAAATCTTATGCGCGCGCTCATCTAAAACAGAGAAAACAAACATAGTGGGAACTGGGGTATTCCTGAACAATAACATGGTCCTGGATGCAAACAATTTTTTTTCAAAACAGCATGAAAAACACACCAAGTAGGCTACTGACAAACAACCAAGCTATTAGACGGTCTACGTCGCTGGCCCAGCATGTAGTCAGTGATGCCTCGATATTTTTTATTTTCTGGGTTATTTCTCCTTCTATATCACCCCTTACCTGCTTACCCTCAATCAGAAATTAGACATATATTCCACCACATACCTGTATTTCCCAGCTATCGCCGGATGGTCGCTGGATGGTGGCCCAATAGCAAGCGCTGACGTATAGCTTTGTGTGTCCGGTGAAAAACGAAATGTGCATGGAGCTACGCGCACATATTGTAGGCGTGATGTGCAACCTTGAAAAAGGAAATGGAGAAAAAGCAAGAAAAGTGGATGAAGAGGGAGAAAAAAATGTTCTTCCCAAGAAAATAATTTGAGATGAGAATAATTTTTTTCTTTGGAAGAATATTTCCCCACTTTTCTTAATTTTACTCCACGTCCTTTTAGCAATGTTGCACATAGTGTCTATGGTACAGGCTAAACTGAACAACCCTTGAAGGAGAACATTTCTCTATGGCTTCCAGTACGCTAGCGAATTATATATAATTATTTTCAATCTCTCTCATGTCTCCTTCCATGGCCCCACCCCATTTATTCACACTCTTAGCAGTGGTTTTCACTTTGATACGTATATCGCTATCAGCTCATATCGCACTGTAGCTGTAGTTTGAACTGCAATGCATGCCAGATCTGTCATGTGTGACTTTATCGTGTGAGAAAATACAAACTTTGTTCATTTTTCCTGCGATATTGGAAAGTACAGCACACATCAAACGAACAAGGTGTTCGCCTGAAGGCTCACACCTTATTCATTGGATGAGTGCTGTATTTTCCAATATCGCACTCAAATAAACACCGTTTGCATATCCTCTCAATCAGACACTGGACATCAGCACAGTGCGAGGGGAACCTTGAAACAGCCACCACATTTACCACAAGGCGCATGCGCTGCCTCAGCGTTGTGCCAATGCTGTATATGTCATTTCTCCGTCTATACTTTTTAATTTTTGCGCTGCGCATTCACCAATTAGGCTACATATAGAGACGAAATTCCTGATTTCTTATTTTGGACAACCATGTCAAAAATAAGAAATAGATTTACAGGACTTTCGTCTCTATATCTAGCCTAACTGGTGAATGCGCAGCACACAAATTAAAAAACTTTTCCAGTTCTAGACATGTTTACATCATATGGTCATAATAAGAAGCCAAAATAAAATCGCCGATTTTTTAATGATTTTAGCCTGAGCTAGTCCCTTTAAGACTGACAGAGGAATTTATTCTGTCTGAGAAATGATCAGCGCTGAAATAATGTTAGAAATACAATCCCTGGAAATCAAAGTGTCATTTTCAATTTGAAATCATCATTAACTCTTTAAGTGCTTCATTACTACTTAACATTTTTCTTTCATTTGAAGTTGGCATTGCTCACGCAATTGCCAACTTCAAATGAAAGGAAAATACCTCCTCACTTAAAAATTAAACATGCTAAATTTCACAATGGGGGCTTTACTCAAGATTTATACATGCATATTTGATCAATTTCTGTCAAATTTTAGTTGTGGAAAAACAGTATGAATGCGCTTAAAAGCGTCGCCCGCACTCAAAGGGTTAAAGGGACTGGCCCAGGCTAAAATCATCAAATAATCAGAGATGAAATTCCCGCATTTCCTATTTTTGACATGGTTGTCAATAATTAGAAATCAGGGAGTTCGTCTCTATATCTAGCCTAACTGGTGAATGCGCAGCACAAAAATTATAAAAATTTGCAGTTCTAGTCTATGTACATGTTTACATCATATGGTCATATTTAGAACCCGAAACAAAATCACTGATTTTTTTATGATTTTAGCCTGGGCCAGTCCCTTTAATGCAGAGAAACCTTGAAACACACCTCGTCGCCACGGAGCTAAAGGATCCTATCTGACACTCGTTAGAGTGGCAGATAGGATCATTTAGCACCGAGGCGACGACCTGTCCTACACCTGTCCTAACTTACCACGCGTTGGCCCAATATTCTGCCAATGCTGTATATGCCATTTCTTCGTCTATACTCCATCATTCAGGGGAAAATTTATTCTGTCTGACATTGCCACGTAAAACAATGCTACTTAATGTTTGTCCAGCATCGCAGACAGTGGCCCAACATTAATCAAGCATTGACTCAACGTCTCGTGTTATCTATCACTCTCCACAGAAAATTACAATAATCACCTCGCTTTTTAAAGAACACATATGTACAGACACGTAGATGCCACGTGTCTGTACATACTAGTCTGAGGTGGACGCTATTGCGTGGTCCAGTGTCAGAGATGAATGAATTGCGAAATGTTGTTCAGGCTTGTTTATGACCGAGCAAAAAACAGCTGATTTTAGGCCACAGGACTGGACAAGAGAAACTCCCTCAATATGCATTCAATAAATCATTCACTACAATATACTGTACAGAAATGTTCTGAGTATTTACTGCGCTGTATCCAGACGAAGACAAATGTGGGGGGGGGGGTTTACAGGTCGACAATCCGGTAATTGTGGGGTCTGGGGGCACGCCCCCCGGGAAATTTAAAAAAATGAGGCTTTCTCGGGATATTCAGGGGGGGGGGGGTTACAGACACCCCCCCCCCAATTTACATGAAACCCTTTCTATGAGGTGAAACATTAAAACCCGTATACATGAAGTAGGCTACATAGAATTATGTGTTCTAGCACAAGAACATTTTCTTTCGTTCATTTGTCAATGTAACTTGAAATATCCGGAGATCGAAAATGTAGTAAGCCTAAAAATAGTTACTTATTTTATGTCATATTAATTTCTCTTCATTATAACATGAACTATTAACCAGACTACAAATGACTGACAATTTATGTGAATTGTCAAATTTAAATCCCAACTATATCAGTGTTCTGAAATTTAAGGCGTATTTTGTTTTTGACAACTGGTTATTCAGGTGCTTATAACAGACAGAATGTCTACTGTAGTCGATGTCAGTGCGCTATACTACTAGTGGGCGGGGGCCCTAGGGTAGTGGTTAGCACCGCTGCCTTTCACGCCAGAGTCCGGGGTTCGGTTCCCGGTCTCGGCGGTTTGAAAGAAACAAAAATGTTTCTTCCCCATCCACGTGTGAAAGTTAGTATTGTGGGGAGCCTCCGTGACCGAGAGGTAGCGTGCTCGGCCTCAGACCGCCAGGGCTCGAATTTCGAATCCTGTGTCTGGAGGACAGTGTCATCCCAATCATCTCACCACCCTCAGGAGGTTCTCCTGGCCCAGTTTAGCCTATATGTGCACAAAGGTGGCCTAAAGCCCGATTCATTTCATTTATACTACTAGTAGTTAGGTCAGATATCTTTTTCCCACCAACCGCTAAAGTCCTGCTTTTGTCTCAATCTAAATGTCATAGTTAAATTGCATTAAATGAACAGTAATAAACTGAATTTCCACTGATTTTGATGTTAACCGTCTAGATGACGTGATTGTTAACATGTGACCTTGACCTCCCCTTTCTGTTTCAGGTACTGTCCGTCCATTGAGTCTAAGGTTCTGAGGTTCGCGGCCCATAAACATCAGGTGTGGCTGGAGCCTGAAGGTCAGTAGAGGTCAAACATAGGAACAGACACGATACGCCCACCCAATGTTGTTTTAATGCTGGCCCAACGTGTGCGACGCTGTTCCAACATTATTACAACATTGGTTGAATGTCTCGTATTTCCTGGGATAGATCACCATGGTGTGGGTCCGTCCGTCGTCCGTCCGCTTTATACTGGATAGACGTTGAGCCACCCGTCTGTTATTATTCAATAAGTTTTCGCTCATCAGGGACTGAGGCTCGATTTTAGACGTCAGATTCTGACGTCTATAGACGTCAGATTCTGACGTCTAAATTCGGTCCCCGCACTGAAAGGCTTCACTGGGTAGCTATTACCAGGCAGCACATGACATACTATATATTAATGGCTGAGATTGAGGAGCGGCAGAAATCATATATATGTGATCCCCTCCAGCAAGTAATGGTAAAGGTGCAGGTTTATAGTCCCATATCAAATCTGAAGACCTGTCATCCGACTTTACACGTTACCCCCTGGTCACTGGTCCTGTTCATTCGTGTGTCATTTCAATTCCACGGAAAGCATACAGTTCTGCAGCCATTTCGGCGCATTGAACTTATCATACACATTGCCATCTCTGTTCTACCAGGCACTCATTTTCATCTGAGTCAAGTGAAGCATTTGAGGGTGAAGTGCCTTGCCCAAGGACACAACATATTAACAATGTCCCAAGATTGAGAGGGGAGAAACATGATATTTCTCTGAAAATCCTGCACCAAGCGGGATTCAAAACCGCACGGCAGGCAACGACATCGGCAGAGCGCCACGCTCTAACCATTGCGCCATGTCCGTCTCTGTAGAACATGTCAGTTGACTAAACGTCCTTGATTGTGTCGGCCGCTTGAAGAAAAGACAAAAATTCTATGAGATCCGAGCTGTGAGGCGCGGCTGACATAAACATAGTCTATTGTAGATTTCTATGTGACATTTGAGCAACATTTATCTCAGACTTAGACTTGACTGGAAATGTACATTTTGAACAAGGAACACATTTTTTTTTTTATATATTTGCCTCCTTTTACAGTACAAATCAGTCGGGGCTGGCCCAACAAACTTATGACCTGAGTTGTCTCTATTTCTCTAGCGACCCATTGTGGCACGACTATATCCCGGTATAATATTCATGCCTCAACGGGATATTCCGGACGTGTATGATGTCCCATCGAGATATCCCAGCGAGAATCAGATGCTAAACCAATGTTGTTTTAAAGTTGGTCAGCGTCGCAGACGCTGGCCCAACATTAAAACAGCATTGGTTTAGGTAGCGGCATAAGATATAAATCTCTTTTATATCACTGATCACTTCAGACACTGGAAGGTGATCGGGATTTTGGACACAGTCCGCCGAGTTCGGACGCGTCTTGATTTTCTAACAGTCCGACGAGTTCGGACGAGTCCGCCGAGTTCGGACGCGTCTTGATTTTCTAAGGGGGGTACCATACAATCACCAGGGGAGGGGGGGGGGGGCTAGACTCTGCATAAAAAAATATATATTTCAAGAACTGTTTTAAATAAACTTGTAATAAAAAAATATTTTTTTCAACGCGCCGCCGAGCCGTGTTGAAATAAAATATATGTTTGCGGCAAATACTCCAGCACACCCCCCCCCCCTTCTGGAGATTGAATGATGGCCCCCTGAATTTGTGCAGCCATCGAAAGTAAAGGAGTCTCGTTTCGTTATTTGTTTGAGCGGAATGTAATGCTAAAATGGCAAATCTTCCACCTTATAGAGGATTGGTTTAATGCTGACCATGTGTGCTGAGCCAATGTTGTTTCATTGTTGGTCCACCGTCTACGACACTAGCCCAACGTTAAAGCAGCATTGGGTCAATATCTTATGTTTTTGGGGAATGTAGTCATTGACCGTAGCCATGGTAACCGTCTCAGTTAATGTACCGTATTGTGTGCATTAATATTCTACACTTTTTCTTTCCCTATCGAGGACAACTGTGCTCCAAATAATAAGAATGTATATCCGTCGTCAGAGACGCTCAGCTGGCATTGAACTAACATTGGCTGAACAGCTCGTGTTCGCTGGCATTGTAGACCTGATATTTCAAGTAGTTATAATTTATATTTTCGATATAGCCAGTGTTTTATAATGACAATACCACTTAACACGATTTTAATTCTGTATGTGATAGCATACATACATATTGCCATGTGATTTTAGCAAACTAACCATCTTGTTAGCAATCTTGTATATACATGTTACATAATTGATATCTCTATCATTTCTATGACAAATACGTCTGCAATGTCAATAGAATATATGTCTGTCTATGTCTGTGCTGACTTACTTTCAGACGTGTATTATCGCCCACAGGTAGGTTATGGAGAGTATTTAAGGATTTGATGACAGCATAATCATAGATAGGTCTGTTATTCCATATCGCTGGTCCTGCCACCAATAAAGTCCAAGTGAACTTTTATCCTAGAAACAGAAAAAATAACATAACCCTTTGAGTACAGATCACTACTATAATCGTGTTTTACCCCTAGAGTTGTGAAACGCAGTGACGTCACTCGGTGAAAACAAGGCTATATAACACCCTCCCCCATACTTCATTCTGTGAAACGCAGTGACGTCACTCGGTGAAAGCAAGGTTATATAAGAACCCTCCCCCATACTTCATTCTGTGAAACGCAGTGACGTCACTCGGTGAAAGCAAGGTTATATAAGAACCCTCCCTCATACTTCATTCTGTGAAACGCAGTGACGTCACTCGGTGAAAACAAGGTTATATAAGAACCCTCCCCCATACTTCATTGTATTAGCCAGCTTGGGGAAAACAAAAGAGGTCATTGAGTTTCACAGTGTTATTAAAATATCCAGTCACATAAAATTGTGTCTCGCTACCGCGATTCACAACTTTATGTGACTGAATGTTACTTGTATTATCAAATTAAATCACACACATTTTTCAGTTATAACAATTGGCTGCACACGCTGGAATTAAATCACAGAAACACTAGTGTGGTTAGTCGACATCAGTGTTTTACCCGTTCAGCGCGGGGACCGACTGTCTGTTGTCAATCCCACTATCAACAGAAAAAGCTAACTGAAACATTTATTTCAAATTGAAAAAAACTTTTGGTCTCCGTGGCTTATATTCAATAAATGTCAGGACTTGAGGGGTGATCTATTACAGGCGCTCGCCATCTTTGATAGACACGTCTTCCAGTCAGCTCCTCTGACTGAGTTCATTAACTGAGGGAAAAAAGCGGAGGATCTTTATGAGTTGTAATAAGCCGCTGTCTTCACACACAATTATTAACATATTAACCCTTTCAACCCTCACGATGCATTGAAGCATCATTTTACATTCCTGAAAACAGACTTAAGTTTCCTACAACTAGGGGGTTTAGAACGAAAATTCCCATGAAAATGGTTTACCAATACATAGCAATTTTTTTAGTTCTTTCATTTATTCAAGTCATCTTTATCCACTACAAGTCGAGAATTGCGGCAGCAATTCGCGGCTGGTAGTGGATGAAGATGACAATGGTGAATTCAGGCTTGAAAGGGTTAACCCTTACATCGCTGAAATATTTTTGTATAAACCATGGAGACCAATTTGAAATCATCATAAATGTCTTAGTTAGCGCTTTCCGCTTCATTTGAATACCTATGTTATACGACTTTTAGAAATATTTTTATTCTTTCAGTGCGGGGACCGTCTTTATACGTCAGAATGTGACATCTATGCGTCAAAGTCTGACATTTAAAGTCGATGCCTGCACTTCAAGGGTTAGGCTTCACTACGTGGTTTGTCGTTAGAGGTAGACAGCATAACAAAAGCCGTATTTGTGCATGTTGGTTGTCAGTGTATGAGATCAAAACAAATGTGACGGCTTACCCAATTCAAATGATAAATTTTTCTTATAATGGCCGGAATTTATATCCCCACATCAATACATCTATTGAGATTTGTAATTGTCAACTACTGTATAAATGATTATTCAATATATATACAGTGCTCCAAACTGTCCAAAGGCCGGGAGTTTGAAGTGCTGCATATGGTTATGTGCGCTATAAAGAACCCTTGGAAGTCATTCGATAAGCGCAGGGTATACTTCGAGCTTCCTTAAGTTATGTAGCGATATTGTGCAGAAAGCGACGTAAAGCAATATCCACTCACTCACTTCCAGCCGGTCAACCAGCCAGTCAGCCAGCCAGCCAGCCAGCTAACCAAGCCAGTTGGCCAGACAGACAGCTGGGGCAGGCGGTAAATTAAAATGAAAATGAGAAATACGGTACCTGGGTGTTAATGAGTCCACACTGGTCAGCTTCATTTATCTTGGTTTAAGGCTCTACCGTGGTAGAGACTTAAACCAAGATTAATGAAGATGTGTAGACTCATCTCGTTAGCTAACCAGTATGGAATCATTCCGTTAGGTAGCCTATGTAGAATCATTTCGTTAGATAGCCAGTATGGATTGATTCCGTTATATTGCTAATACTTTCATTAGCCATTTGTTGTTAGTGGTGCACATATATGCGTTTTTTTAACATTTTTTTTAATATAATTAATTCAATAAAAAATATCAGAGGGACGTTTGGAATTTTAACTTATTACATATTTGGACTGGGGTGTTTTATATAATTTATTTTAGACTTTGCTGTAAAATGTATGGTGAGATTGTGAATATTGCTTTAGCAGATCATAGTTCACAGAGACTGACAATATGATGAGATTTTAGCGTAGGTACAGGTAGTTGGAGTGAATAAGCAACGGATGCCGAACAAAAACGACACAATGTTGGTTAAATGTTGGGCTGACATCGCAGACGGTGGGCCAACGTTAGGTTCAACATTTGGTCAATGACTCGTATTTGTTTGTTAGATGCCGACCATAATCATTTCATGTAGATTTACTAATGCACCAATCAAATATGCAAATGAGTGATATGTAAACTGTTTGACCAATCAGATATGCAAATGAGTGATGTGCACAGTGTTTATGTAACCAATCAGATATGCGAATGAGGAACGTCAACGATATGTGTAACCAATCATATACTAGTATGCAAATGAGTAATATGCACAGCATATATAAATGTCCTGTGTAACCAATTACTTATGCAAATATAGTCCGCACAACACTAATATGTAAATGAGATTAATTAGATATGTAAATGAGCTGTGTGAGGTAGGCCTACAATAGCTGAGGGGCGGTCGTTTATATTGGTTATGGACACAGCATGCTTCACGTCACCGTAAAGTACGGAATTATACAAATTAACGATAGTAAATAACCCAGCAAATACGATACATTGACCCAACGTTGGTTTAATGTTGGTCCAGCGTCGCAGACGGTGGTCCAACATTAAACCAACATTGGGTGAATGAATAATGTTTGCTAGGAATGGTGGAAGATGATGTGTACATTTTACATTGTTAGATTATATACATTAGTAATTCAAGATATATACATATACATGGTGGAGCATCGTTTGAGATGCTTTCCGGACAACAACGCTAATGCTGGTTTAATGTTGGGGCAGCGTCGTAGACGGTGGCCCAACATTAAACCAGCATTGCGTGGATAGCCGTGTTTTCTGATAACCCTCTTTATTGAAGCGACACAATCAGGCTAAAATCATAAAAAATCATCATTTTTATTTTGGCTCCTTGATATGTCCATAATATGTCAACATGTCCATAGACTAGAATTGCGTAAGTTTTTCAAATTTTGTGTTGCCCATTTACCAGTTAAGCGAAGAATAAGGACGAAATTTACTTTCAGATATGCATGTCCAAAATAAGAAATACAGGTATAACTGATAAATGGGGCTTCCGGCACACTTACTACGTTGCCATAGCTTTAATTCTGGATCATCATTTTGGCTACTTAACCGTATAGCTCAGCAAACACAAAACATTTGTATTATAACATTTGTACAACGTCGGTCCAACATTGTACAAATGTTATACACATGTTTTGTGTTTACTGAAATAATTTAAATTTAAAAATTACTCATATTTGTTCAATTTGAGACCAATTTTTTTAAATCTTTATTAAACAATAATTGTTCCCAATAATATTGATTTATTCGGCTAAAAAGATTACGCCAAGGTGGTACTTAAAGCAGCTCCTTGGGATGACATCAATTTTCGTTTTTAACTCCGTACTGAAGTAGTGTATCCCACGGATAATGTTTATATTTTTTCAGAATTTTCATATTTTTACAAATATTTTTAATCAACATTTCTATGAAACCAGAAGTAACCCAAACAAACTATTTGTATACCTGAAGGACGATTGAATGTTTTCCCAGCATTGGGCCACATGCTCATGTCATCGGCCCAGCGTTGGGTAGACAATCAGTGCTGCAGGTGTGTCCTCCCGTGTCCTGACTATAAGACGCCAATTAGCGGCGACTGCTCTGATCTTACCGTCGGATACGTGGGAATATGTGATGTAAAGTGCTGAATATTGCTGACTTGTTTTGTTTACATGGCAATATACGACCTGGAAATACAACTATTTCACTCTTTTTCGGTGCTTTAAAATTGTTTTTTGACTTTTTCGTATTTTCAGTTAAGATCAGTAGGCTATATGGCTTCATATAAATTAAATTTTCAAAATTGACACCATTGAAAATGTCTTATCCCAAGGGGTCCCTTTAAACCCTTATAATGCGTCAAGCAGCAATTGTTGTTACATAGCATTTGAATAATGGCGCAGTTTTGACTTTCAGGTATTGCTAATTCTCAGCCATATAGATCTCTGTTACGTTCATTGTCTGCGAATTATATTTAGCCTCTGCGGTAATGATGAAAAAATACAAAAGCTCTGCAGTATGTGAACTAAACCAAATCTACTTATAATACTCCTAACGTTATATCTGATCACTCTAATTGATTAAATTAATATGTCCTGCATATTAGACTACAAGGAGAACTAAAAATAATAGAATATATTGTATATTTTTGTTTGAAGTTTATGTAATGAAAAACATGAAATACCTTCAATAAATATCTTTATGACTTCACCAACGTCTATGGACGTCAGACTCTGACGTCTAAAGTCGGTCCCCGCACTGAAAGAGTTAACGTTATTGTTTTGCTAAACATGTAAAAAACTCAAGACATTGACAAGTTCAAGTTCAAGTTGGTTTAATGTTGGATGTTGGTTTAATGATGGCCCAGCTTCGTTGAAAGTTGCCCAGCATAAAACCAACATTGGGCCAACGTTTCACACTCTGATGCGTGATGGGACTATACAGGTGGCGCCCCCAGCTGCGGCTTCACACAGGCGGCTTACACCCACTGACCGGATCTACTTTCTCTGACATCAAACTCCGCGCTGTGTAAGCTTGTTATAGTTCACCGGGGGCTGTAACACTTGTCATCCAGGGCCTGTATTCTCGTACAAGTTACGATATATCGTAAGCTTTGGATCTTGGTCATCTCGACCAATCCGAAGCCTACGATATATCGTAACTTGTACGAACCGGGCCCTGGATTGACTTATCTTTTGCTATATTTTTTAAGTTTAGGCTTGACAGTAACTTTTTCTGCTTCAAATGACGAAAAAAATATATTATTGAACGATTTGAATATTAACCTTTTCACTACCATACATGACGGAAATTTCCGTCGTCATTCGTCAATGAACGTAACCATAAAATGACACAAATTTTCGTCAAATATATACTACATTTATGTATTTTTCGTCATTTGAAGCTGGAAATTGCGTTAGCAATTCCAGCTTCAAATGACGAAAAATAGAACTCCTACACCAGTATATCTGGATCCTGGCATGCACCCCGGCCTGGAAGTCAAACGGTTAACTGGGCATGTATCATATAACATGTTATCGATCTTGATGACATTTTATCTGGTTTAGTCATCGTTCAGAAGGGAAAAAACAGGATGTCTAAATTGATCTGATATGGTGAAAGGGGGGGGGGGGACTGTAGTGTGCATGCCCCCAGGATAGACCTAATTCAGTGGTATTATGATAAGCATAACATTTCATGGTAAGATGTGTTGAAATTAGCTATTCACGCAATTCCCATCTCATTGTGAATCAAAATGTCTCTGTTTTGTAAAATACGCAAGTACAATATCTGAAATGAAAGCTCAATGCGACCTTATTGTGATGTATTATACTATTTTTCATTCCATTAATTTAATTTTAAATCAGCCATTCTGTTCATAAACGCGACAAATGAGCATAATGGGTTAAAAAGTAAAATTCGAAAAAGGCTTCTTGACCTGTTAACGTCAGTTCAAATTTAGCTCAATTGCGTCTGTTATAGACTATACTCTTTGACATTTCCCATTTGTTTCTCATTATTTTGAAAGTTATTGCTGCTGACATAACTGGCGACTTTTTGTTCAACAATTACCTCATACATGCGGCACCTGTCATATAGGCCTATATTTAAAGCGACACAATCAGGCCAAAATCATCATTTTTATTTTGGCTCCTTGATATGGCTATGATATGTCAGCACGTCCATAGACTAGAGTCGCGGAGGTTTAAACAAAATTGTGTTGCGCGTTTACCAGTTGAACGAGAAATAAGGACGAGATTTAATTTCAGACATGCATGTCCAAAATAAGAACTACTGATAAATTGGGCTTTCGGCACACTTTCTGCTATATCAACCCAGCATTTAAAAGACTTCCACAATTCTAGTCTATGGACATGTTCACATAATATGGACACATGAAGAAGCGAAAATAAAATGTTGGCTTTTGGATGATTATTTGTCTGATTGTGTCGCTTTAATAAATAAATACAATTTTAATAAATATAAACAATAGAAAGTGCCGCTTTCTCACTCCGGTTAACGAGTGGACGCTTTGGCTCAGGCATCACGATGCCGGGGACGGTGGTTCGTTCCCCGGGTTGGCGAGTTTCAACCGTTTAAATGTTAACAAACATGACGTTTTCAGATCCAATTTTAAATATTGAAAGAAAGGAAGGAATTGACCAACGGTGTGCACATATAGGCTAAACTGGGCAGGAGAACCTTCTGAAGATGGTGAGATGATTGAGATGATACTGTCCTTCAGACACAGGGCTCGAAATACGAACACTCTTCCTTTCGGCACGGAGGTCCCTAAAATACTGAATCTTAAAGATGGACGGGGAAGAAACAAACATGCGCGCTTCGGCGTGACAGACGGTAGCTACAGATTATAATTTACGCTGTGTGTAAAGACAAAAACAGTAGTATTAGCTGTTTATGCTGTTTGACTCTGAAATCATTCCTTCTCACGGGAACGAGTATATAAACAAAAAGGAGTCTCTCTAATAATACTCCAGCAGAACACGCTTCTAGGAAATGTTATTTTTTTTTAGATATTCGCGCAAAAAGTTCTGACAGGGTTTGACGGTCTGCACTATGTGAACTAAAAGAGAAATATGTGTTTCTGGATCTGCAGGGCAGGTATTTCCAAAGCTCAGATCTTAGGGATGTGATTGGTCGAGATGGCCATCTCGACCAATCACAGGCCCAAGATCTGGGTCATCTTTTCGGGGGATATCGGTGGACGCGTTCTACTATGTGATCCGAGTCAAGCTATTTATTTTAACCTATTTATTCGAGCGGTTTTTTAATGGAATTTTATATCGTGCTGCTGTCGGCACATCACTCACATCGCTGCAAGCTTTTCATCACCTTTAAAGCCCTTAAATACTTTTGTATAAACCATGGACACCAAAGTATTTGACATCATCATAAATTAAATGTCTTAGTTAGCTCTTTCTGGTTCATTTGAATACCTATGTGATGGGTCTAGGGCCATTATAAATATGTTTACTCTTTCAGTGCAGGCAACGATTTGGACGTCATAATCTGTGTTTTCATTAACCTTCAAATTTATTAGCGTTTTTTTTTAAATCCTTGAAGCGTTGAGATATTTTTTATATAAACCAAGAGATCAAAGGATTATTTTAAATTTGATATCATAAATGTCCAAGTTATCTCTTTTCGCTTCATTTGAATACCTATGTTTTGGGTCTACGACCATTGGAAATATTTTAATTCTTTCAGTGAGTGGACCGTCTTTATACGTCTGACTTATAAAGGGTTAACCTTCAATTGAAATCACGGGCTTTTTAAACCCTTGAAGCGCAGAAATATTTTTATTTAAACCAAGAGATCAAAAGATTATTTTCAATTAAGGATCATCATAAATGTCTTAGTCAGCTCTTTCCGCTTCATTTGAATACCTATGTTATGGGTCTACGGCCATTACAGATATTTCACTCATTCAGCGCGGAGACCGACTTTAGACATCAAAATCAAAATCTGACGTCTACAGACGTCAGAATCTGACGTCTAAAGTCGGTCCCCGTGCTGAAAGGGTTAACTTTCAATTTAAATCGCGGGGTTATTTAATACCCACATAGGCCTATAATGCCTTACACATCCAAGTCAGCTATTTTCACTTCATTTGAATACATATTTGATAGGGCTACGACTATTAGGAATAGTTTAACCCTTTCAATGCGTGGACCCAACTTTGAAGTCAGATTCTGACTTTAAAATCGGCCCCCGCACAGAAAGGGTTGAAGCAACTTTTGTAAATTAAAACGGGTCCAACATTTACAAGTTTTACTTAATAATTTGTTTTAAAATTCGCGAATTTTCACTTTGGCATAAACTTAATTGAATGCCAGTTTAATATGAATAGAATATGTCGAAATTTCGCTGCTATTGAGAACAAAACAAGTGTTTAAGATTCAAGATTTGCAAATGTTTGTTCTCTAGTTAAACTAACATGAGCAGTTTTCATGCCACTTGAAGTTGTGTCTCGCTACCGCGACCCACAACTTCAAGTGGCATGGAAATTTAAGTGAGATGCCTTTAGTCCCGGTCCGATAAACAGTACAGTAAACAGCCCATTTTTCCAGCTTTTTTCCTTATGGATATTTTACAAGAAGTAAGGTAATTTCAGATGTCACATATTACATGGATATTTTACAAGAAATCGTGTCATATTACATATTATATTCTGTGAAACGCAGTGACGTCACTCGGTGAAAACAAAGTTATATAGCACCACCCCCCCCCATACTTCATTCTGTGAAACTCAGTGACGTCACTCGGTGAAAACAAGGATATATAAGACCCTTCCCCCACACTTCATTGTATTAGCCAGCTCGGTGAAAACAAAGGAGGTCGGGCTCATTGAGTTTCACAGAATTACGGATATTATCATGTCATTTTTATTCATCTTGAGGTGAGGATTGATGCAGAAATTGCGATCTCAAGATGAATAAAAATGAGAAGACTTGTCTGAATTCTTGCCCTGCTTGTCTGTTTTAGTTCAATAGAAATAAAAATTTTGGTAGATGCTTATCAGTTAATGTAATTCATAAATAATTCAATATTAGAGATTTTTATTTTTCATAAGTATAAGCATTTTTCGTCGTTTGAAATTGCGTTAGCAATTCCAGCTCAGCAATTCCAGCTTAGCAATTCCAGCTTAGCAATTCCAGCTTCAAATGGTGGAAAATTAGAAACAAACAATTCATCACCAGGGGTTCGGCACGTGTATATATCTAATGCACAGCCTTGTAAAGCTGTCTGCAGACATTTGTCTGACTGGAGGAGTGAGTTTTACATGCGTTCCGTCCACAAACTGACTGACTGCTGTGAAACATGCATAGATAGTAAGGCAGCAAAGCCAGGAGACTACAGCCGAATCCGTATTTTAGATCAACATGTAAACCCAGCAAACACAAAACATTTGTATAACATTTGTACAACGTCGGGCCAACGTCTTCGACGGTGGTCCAACATTGTAGACAAATGTTTTGTGTTTACTGGAATGTCCACGAGATAGATCAATCTGTATAGTCTACTAAACTACAGCATGAATCCGTATGATAGATCAACCCATAAAGTCCACGAGATTAGAGCAAGAATCCGTATGACTAATGAACCCGTAAAGTCCACGAGACTACAGACCGAATCCCTATGATAGATCAATCCGTAATGTCCACAAGACCGAATCCGTATGATATATCAACCTGCATAGTCTACTAGACTACAGACCGAATCCGTATGATAGATCAATCTGCATAGTCCACTAGACTGCAAACCAAATCCGTATGATAGCTCAAACCCAGTGTTCGACTTTACAGCCTGAATTTGCCTTTTCAATCAACGATTACAGATAGTCCATTGAACTGAAATCTAAACTTTTCACTTGTTTCCAGTCTGAATTAACCTTTTCAATCAACCATTGTAGCCACTAAGCTGCAACCTGGATTTGTCTGATGGATCAAACTCGAGAATACACATGACCACAACCTGAATCCGGATCTTAGAGCAGCCTTTGTAGTCTACTATATGCTAATATCTAGATTTGCCTTGTAGATGAACGAAAATGCATCGAATCCGCCTGATATCTGTTATAATTCACGATTACGCTTTTATCTGCGATCCGCGCTTGCCCTTTTACATCATTTCAATCAACATTTTTGTTGATTCAATCAACATTTTTGTTGTAAAAACAGATTAAAAAATAGTAGAGAATAGGTTATGCATGGTTCCAAGATTCATATAAAAGTGGTTAAATTTTACTCACTTTGAAACTTGGTGTGAAACGATTGCGACGTTTCGACCTGCCTTCAGCAGATCTTGATCACGCAATGATCAGGGTGGGTGATTCGGCTCAGATGGTGGAGGTCGCGTAATGATCTGACCATAGATGGGTGGCTGGTAGCCTATTTCTGTTCATGGAGGGTGCTCTTGCGTGATCAAGTTCTGCTGAAGGCAGGTCAAAACGTCGCAATAGTTTCACACTAAGTTCCAAAGTGAGTGAAATTTAACCACTTCCTAAATTAAAAAATGTATTGAAATATAGTCAGGAAACACCTATATTCAGTGTTGACTCGGGAAAGATCGAATAACGCCTCCAAAAATTGGTGCAAAATCAACGTACCAAATTGACATTGGCCAAGTGAATTAAGTTGAAATCAACAAAAGAAATATGGTAGAGCTTTATTAAATACGTTTGTGGAATAAAGTCCCAGATCTCTCTCATCTAAGCATTTATGTAAAGGGACCACTGTGATCTTTGGCAAGGGTTTACCCACAAAAAGAGGTGTGCCCAGCAAACGTTGTGTCAATGCTGGCTTAATGTTGGGCTGACGTCGCAGACGGCGGCCCAACATCGAATCGACATTGGATTATCGCTTAGTGATTTATGTCTGTAATCTTTCATAAAGGGTCCTCTCTAATCTTTCGTAAGGGTCCGCCGACATAAAGCGTTCTACTTCCTCTTCTCCAGGTGGTGACTGGGGGAATGGTCGCCCGTCAGGGGTGGTCTCTATGGAGGGACGGTCGCCCATGACAGGTGTTTTCTATATATGAATGGTCGCCCATGACAGGAGGTCCCTTATTACTGATTATTCCCTGTGGAGAAGACATTTATCCCGTGGACTTCTGATCTTGTTGAGTTTTTACCTTTTAAGTCCTGACGTCGCATCTACCCAGCTAACACGAGGCGTTGACCCAATGTTGTTCCAATGTTGGCCCGCCGTCTTCGACGTCGGCCCAACATTAAAACAAAATTGGGCCAATGCCTCGTGTAAGCTGGGTATCCGCCACATGGCATATTCTGAATACGTCAAAACAAAGTCGTTTGTTCTGTCCTTGTATTTGTATGATATATTATCAGATTATACTTGGGTTTTTTAAGGAAAAATGAAGACATTCAACTTGCGCGGGGAATTACGGCAGCAATTCAAACCTCAAGGTCACCTTAAGTCATTTCACCTTGACTCAAGGTCACCTTGCGTCGAGGTCAATAAAGATCAGATGTTATAACCTCCTTTGGAGGTATTGTGCAAGGATTTAAATCATCTTGGCCACAAGTGTTCGCAGTGACTGGTGTAGCTCACTGTGGGGCGCGGGTTCTGGTTTTGTGGTTGCCCCGAATGTCTGTCCCGCCGATGTTCACGGTTTCACCCTCGCGGTATTCAGGTTTCACGGTTTCGCCCTCGCGGTATACTCCAGGCTCTATCATAGGACCCCGTATACAATGAAAGAGGCAGAGAGTTTGACTTTACATTCATGTACTGGGGTCATGTGGCCAGGGTAGACTTTTAAAGTTAGCCCTGAAGTCACAGGAAGCAAAAATTCAAAATGGCCGCCAGGCAAACCTGAAAAATCCATGATTGATCATAAGAAAAGCACCTAAAATATTCATTTTGGTGTCTACACCTACAGGCTTTTAGGTATGAGGAATTCAAAAAAATAAAAAATGTAAAAGCAATACAATGTATAGAAATCCAGGATGGCCGCCACACTAGCATGAAAAATCTATGTCTGCTAATAACTTTTTAAAAAATGCACCTAGAATATTCATTCTGGTGTCTACACATGGTTTTTGGTATGAGGAATTCAAAAAAATATAAATAAAAAAACCCAAAGCAATAAAATCAACACGTATTTCATTGTATACGGGGTCCTATGACAGAGCCTGGAGTAGTCTTCAGGTTTCACGTGGAAATCGTAACCCTGAAGTACTGTTGGTTATCGTGGTTGTAAACATACAGTGCTTCAAACTGCTCAAAGGCCTGGTGTCTGGACTGTTCTCTATGATACTACTCAACAGATACAGGACATTGAAACATTGTTGGTTTAACTCTTACAGCACGGGGATAGACTTTAGTCGTCAGAATCTGACGTCTCTATTTCTCTTTATTTCTAATGGCCGTAGACCCATGACATAGGTATTCAAATGAATCAGAAAGAGCTGACTAAGACATTTATGATGATTTCAAAGTGAAGTAAACCCTTTGGTCTCCATGTTTTCCACAAAAATATGCAGCGCTCTAAGGGTTAAGGCTGGCCCAACGTGGGTTAAATATCTTCTCCTGGTTTGCACACACACGTGACTTCTTTATGTGCCTGAATACCCTAGAAGTGGTTGAAGCTCACACATATTATCAATTATATTAAGCATGTACGGTGACCCTACATGCACCCCACCCCGCCAAGACTCTCCGAAACCAACTTAATTTGTTAGGTTTTGTGGTCCTTTAAAAGAAAAAAATCATCATAAAAATTTCAGGTCTTTAAAGTCATTTTAGGCCAATTTCAAAATGGCCGCCATCACCGTGATGTCAAAAACAAAAAAATGGCATAACTTTTGCCAAAATTAGAATAAGAATCATAAATGAGGGATCTAAACACATTAGAATCCCATTTCCTATCCAACGGGGTAGGTGCCTTATATTTCATCGAGTTATTCGTTTAGTTACATTCATATTAGGCCAGATTCAGAATGGCTTTATGTACAAAAACGCTTAAAATGCTTTAAAGTGTTTCAACAAACAGATGAAACAAAATACAATGGCTGGGAGAAATGAATTCCCAATAAACTATATTATATACCGGTATATGTATCATTCAATATCATTATTTTTATTAATGATGTTGTATGATACATGTACCGGTATATATACAAAAATACTGCAACACTGAAAATGAACAATTCAGCCATGACTTTGCTGTATTGAGATCGAGCATAATTTATTTTTATTTTTGTAGCGCCTGTTCGTGTGGGATAGGTTTGTTTTCTGGACACTAGGGCCAAGGGCTACCCTGGGTCAGCCGGACCGTATGCCAGCTGCTAGACATTGGCCCAATGTTGGTTTAATGCTGGCCCACCGTCTGCGACGTTGGACCAGCATTAAACCAGCATTGGATGAATATCTCGTGTTTTGTGGGAGACGGCGGGGGAAATCTGTGAAACGTTTTGTCCTGAATGTGTTTATTTGGAGAATACGGCACCTCGTGAAGGTTGAATCACCGCTTGGGGAACCTCATAGATTCAGGGCATGATCTCAGCTAGAGAACACAGCTCCCCTGATACAAAGGGGGGGGGAGGGGGGGGGGCGTTAGAAAAGGGAAGAAAGACGTGATGACTGGCTGCCTGGTCTGCAAGTTGGTTGGTTGGTTGGTTGGTTGGTTGGTTGGCTGGCTGGCTGGCTGGCTGGCTGGCTGGCTGGCTGGCTGGCTGACTGGCTGACTGGCTGGCTGGCTGGCTGGCAGACTGGCTAGGTAGTTTTGGTTGGCTCTCGGGAAAGCTACTTCATCTCAAAATTATGTAAATTTTGTTTCCCTTTTTTTCCTGCCTAATTGATACCTTTTTTATCTTTGTTTGTTTACTGTGTTTATGAATTATGGATTGAGTTTATCGATTCTTTGTCTTCATAATTATAACAACTGAATGTTTCACTGCTTACGGCTTGTTTCCTTTCCTGTACCTTTATTATATTGGTTGTTCCGTTTATTGTTCGATTCCTGGTGTATTGATTTCTTGCTAACCTTGCTTGACTCAGTATTGGGAAGAAACTTCGTGATCGACAGGTAGCGTGCTCGGCCCCAGAGCGCCAGGGCTCGAATCTCGAGTCTGGAGGGCAGTGATACATCTCGCTACCCCCGTCAATTCATTCATTCATTCATTCATTCATTCATTCATTCATTCATTCATTCATTCATTCATTCATCCATCCATTGATTCATTCATTCATTCATTCATTCGTTCATTCATTCATTCATTCATTCATTCCTGCCTCGGGCGGGGGCCCTAGGGTAGTGGTTAGCACCGCTGCCTTTCACGCCAGAGTTCGGGGTTCGGTTCCCGGTCTCGGCGGTTTGAAAGAAACAAAAAATGTTTCTTCCCCATCCACGTGTGAAAGTAAGTATTGTGGGGAGCCTCCGTGACCGAGAGGTAGCGTGCTCGAATTTCGAATCCTGTGTCTGGAGGACAGTGTCATCTCAATCATCTCACCATCCCCAGGAGGTTCTCCTGGCCCAGTTTAGCCTATATGTGCACAAAGGTGGCCTAAAGCCCGATTCATTTCATTTTTATTCCTGCCTTCTCCATGCCGCACGGCTTGTAGTATATGTTTACTCTTATGTTCTTGTTTGTTTTTTCAGCGATGTCACCGCTGAGCCAACACTAAACATTTACCCAATGCTGCCTTAATGTTGGCCCACCGTCTGCGACGCTGGGCCAACATTAACCCAGCATTGGGTAAGTGCCTCGTGTTTGCTGGCACGGCCTCAATCCCTACCATAGTGAATTCGCCACCGTAGTTTTTTTGGTCTTATAGCATTTCGGCCGGACAGGAATGAATATGGAGTGAAGGATAAATCACAATCACACCCCTTCGGGGGGTCCCCACCCCACCAGGGGGAGGGGATCCCCTTCGGGCTCTGTGTGAGCGTGGCCTGGATTACCACCATAATATCTTATACAAAGAACTTCTAATATTGTTTCTGGAGAATATTGTAGGTAGATATTAAATGGCATCGTGTTCACAGGATAATGGCGGCCATTTTACTCGGTTTTGTCCTTTACCTCTGAAACCTTGTATGATAGCTTGAGCGTCACAAAGTAAAATGTTTGTTATTATACATTTTACAAATGTTCAATTCAAGAGGGCCGACTGGTCGCCATTTTTTATACTTTTTTACTGAAACGGTGCATGATAGATAGATTATTAGTGTAAAATAAACTGTCCTTTTTTACACGACTTGTGATACACAATGATACAATGATGTGACAAAATTAATATATAATGTAAAATCCGAAAGGGCCACCTGACGGTAACAGATGGTTGCCTTTATGTTCTTTTCATGTTCATAATTCTATCTCGTTTATTCATTCTTTTATTCATTCAGATTATATGCATACGGCATCGTTGGGAAGTCGAGATGGGCTCATCTCAGCACAAGTCACCACATCAAGCCCGTGCCTTTAGGCTCGGGCTTGATGTGGTGACGAGTGCTGATATCAGCCCATCTCGCCGTACCAACGATGCAGTATGCATTTTCTCGTACAAATATCTATCTGAAACGGCAAAATCAAACTGTGCAGTGAAGCGAAAATGAGAGAGTGCGAGATGGGCTGATCTCACCATACGTCTCGTAGTGAAAGCCAACAACATGAGTGCGAGAAGGTAGCATCTTGGATTTTTTGTCTTGGTGTTGTTAACATTTGAATGTCTTGATTGACTGTCTGTGGTCGCTCTAGGCAGGTTCTGTGGTCGGTCCAGACAGGTTCTGTGGTCGCTCTAGGCAGGTTATATCCTGACTGTCCAGGCAGGTTACCTGTGCTGATGTGTGGTCGCTCTAGGCAGGTTCTGTGGTCTGTCCAGGCAGGTTCTGTGGTCGCTTTAGGCAGGTTATATCCTAGCTGTCTAGGCAGGCTACCTGTGCTGATGTGTGGTCGCTCTAGGCAAATTCTGTGGTCGGTCCAGGCAGGTTTTGTTGTGACGTGTGGTCGCTGCAGGCAGATTCTGTGGTTGTTAATACTGTCTTAGAATGCAACGAGGCATTCACTTTATAAATGTATTCAGTGTTTACGAGACACGTTCTCGTTTCTTACGCCATTTCTCAGCCAGGTACTCGGGGCTGTAATGTCTACCTCCGCCTTCTCCACACGGCCATGCCGCCCTGATAGCAGACATTGAATGCCGGAATCACAGCCACATAATCTGCTGCGTGGTTAACAGATACATCTAGGTTTCAGAGCCATGCAAAGGCCAACACTAGCAACCAAGAACACCCATTTTGCGTTAACCCTTTAACCGCCGGTGTCGCATATATTCGGGTTTTCATTTTTTATTAGCACATTAAGTACCACCTTTTAAACATGTTAAAGATCAAATGTGACAGCAATCAACACTATTTGAAAACAGTTGACCTCCATTTTTTCAAATCTGAATAATTTTCACTCACTTGAAGTTGTGGATCGCGTCAGCGAGACACAACTTCAAGGGGGTGAAAATTCAGATTGAAAAATTTTGCGGTTAAAAGGTTAACCATTTAAGCGTAAAAGCGACTACAGTATTTTTTAACCGTATTTTTTAAACCGTTTTAATAGCGGAGTAAATCACTGTTGTTGGGAACGAAATGTGTGTTTCAAGTTTAAGATTGCAAAAAAATTGTTCTCAAATTAAACAAATATTGAAATATGAGTAATTTTTATCCACTTGTAGTGAGACGCAACTTCAGACGTAGCCTTTTGCTTACTAGGGGTCGACATATTATTATTGTAATTAATGAGAGGGCATATAATGTCACCCGAAATTCTGTCCTTTTTGTCATTTTGTTTATCAATCTTGTTCTGAATATTGTTATTATAGATATTTCATATTTTCTATAATAGTGTTTAGTTTAATATGTTAGATTCCCAGATTTTTAATGTATTAACATGATTATTGTGATTTTGTCAATGTTTTTGTTGATATGCATTTATGACAATAAATAATCTTGAATCTAATCTTGAATCAAGTGGAAAATTTAGACAGTGTGCAGTGACCACTGGGGTGAATTATAAAATCGAAGAATAATTCGCAGAATATAAACCCAAACCTTTACATTTACATCTGACTAATGTAGGAGTTGTTGGCCCAGCCTCTTATTTAAATAGTACAAGAATAACCGGCGGTGATTGGCTTATGCCGCCACGTGTCAGATTGCACAGCCGTCTTTTAATCAGAAGACTATAGGCCTACTGCTCTGTAAAGCCTGAAGACTTAACTTTTTACATTTCAAGTCGGCATTTACTGCGTTTTACCTTACTGGGCCAGTATTCTCGTACAAGTTACGATATATCGTAGGCTTCTGATTGGTCGAGATGGCCATCTCGACCAATCAGAAGCCTATGATATATCGTAACTTGTACGAGAATACTGGCCCAGGGCTATAAACCTGGTCCGAATCTACTTGGGTGAAATCAGCTTGTAATTCACAAATGTTTGGTAAAAGCAGCTACACAAATTAAAATTCACATGACATTTCACGTTCACATCTGGCATTTGTCATTTTTCTCTAATAATCACACTGTGTTGTTGAAGTCGTTTACAATTGGTATTATTCTCTAGATTAATTGATGTTTGTTTATTTGTTTGTTTGTTTGTTTGTTTGTTTGTTTGTTTGTTTGTTTGTTTGTTTGGTGACAGTCCTTGAACGTTTTGTTCTGTACATTTGTATCTTCGCTGTTTCTAATTATACCCGCTATACGATAATAAATCTGATAGTTTTCACTGTCATTTCAGCAATTCTTTCAAATTGCAAAAAAATGTGCTTGCTCTGAAATCTATCTGTCTGTGATTACTGATGATATCCGTAGACTGAATGTGAGGCAATGAAGATATTCAAACGGTGTTCATTTGAGTGCGGTATTGGAAAATACAGCACTCGTCCAAGGAATAAGGTGTGAGCCTTTAGGCGAACACCTTATTCCTTGGACATGTGCTGTGTTTTTCAATACCACACGAAACTGAACACCGTTTGTATTTTCTCACACGATTGTCTAAAACTTTCTACGGCGCAAATAAGTGTACATAGGCTACAGTTGACCGACATGACAGACGACCATAAGACCCGCCGTAATAGCATTCAACGCTCACCTGCTACACAGCATGCATGCATACAACATGTATAGCCCTACATGTAGTACAGTCGAGTGCGATATTAGCTGATTCCGCAATACGTCTCACAGTGGAAACACCATCAGTGGGTGTAAGAACACCACCTGTGGGTGTGAGAAGAGAGATTATTCCCCGCCCACAAATCCGTTACGTCTGCTCGAATGAAAAAGGGCAAAATATTGACGGCTAAACCCGTCGTAAAGCAGGATGGCCTCCCATGGCGGCCTTAGTTTGACATATTATCGCCCACTTGCCGCGAGTGCCTTTGACACTTGTGCAAATTCCCTCATGGACGGTAAACTACGAGGTGCTAGGGAGGATAAACTACGAGGTGCTAGGGAGGCAGTCCAGAGACGCGGGGGGGGGGGGATCCCAGCAACCACTGGACGTTAGCTCAATGTTGGTTTAATGATGGGCCAGCATCGAAGACTATAGGCTGACCATGGACTGACGTGAAAATATCTCCATTAAAATATCTCCATTAGATTTCCATTAGAAAAGTTAAGATATCTCAACTTTATCCTATTTTCATTAGAAAAGTTGAGATAAATTTAACCTTTTTCTTATTTCCCTTTCAAAATTAAGTTAAATCTTAACTTTTCACTAATCACCCCCCCCCCCCTCACATCATCATCTGTACATTATTTCATCTCATCAATGACTACAACGTTTTTATCGTATTACAATGTCACTTAAAATACCTTTTGTGACGTGACGTAAAGCAATGATTTATTACTACTACTACTACTTAACTTTCTATTGGAAAGAAGAAAATGTAATATTCAGATTGTTGCTAGAAGTTTTCCATTACAAAAGTTGAGATAAGTCTTAACTTTTCTAATAGAAATCGGAGAAAATTAGGTCAATATCTACATCGTCACAGGGATGCGTCCCCAGCTCGTTTTTTCACTCCGGTCATTTCTTCACCGTGACTAGCGCGTGACTTCGCCTCGTTCTCGTTGCGCCACCTGGACCAGCGCGTGACTCAGCCTCGTTGTCATGACAGCTTGTATTTACAGGGCGTCTCTCGGGGTTGTCAGGGGTTACCAGATTGGGGACTTCCGGTGACCGGTGGCTGGTTATTGGGGAGTTTTGTCCACATTCTCGGCATCGCGTAGCAACAGTAATAATCCATTATTGATTGGGGCGCCCCCAGCGGCACCCCAGGGCAGACCAGATCATTTTAATGGAAACTCGTTATCTCGCCGGGTGCTCGACGGGATGAATACTCGTTATTCCGCCTGTCAGTCACTCATAACCCAGCAAGCCAGAGACGTTGGCCCAATGTTGGTTCAATGTTGGGCCACCGTCCACGACACTGGACCAACATTGAGCCAACAGTGGCGCAGCGTATTGCTCATAAATCCAGTAGACACGAGACGTTGACCCAATGTTGGCTGAATGCTGGGCCAGCGTTGTATACGATAGGTCAATATTCTGTGAAACTCAAAGACCTCGACCTCCTTTGTTTTCACCGAGCTGGCTAATACAATGAGGTATGGGGGAGGGGTGTTATATAACCTTGTTTTCACCGAGTGACGTCACTGCGTTTCACAGAAGAAGTATGGGAGAGGGGGTGTTATATAATCTTGTTTTCACCGAGTGACGTCACTGTGTTTCACAGAATGAAGTATGGGGGAGGGGGTGTTATATAATCTTGTTTTCACCGAGTGACGTCACTGTGTTTCACAGAATGAAGTATGGGGGAGGGGGTGTTATATATTCTTGTTTTCACCGAGTGACGTCACTGCGTTTCACAGAATGAAGTATGGGGGAGGGGGTGTTATATAATCTTGTTTTCACCGAGTGACGTCACTGCGTTTCACAGAATTGAGCCGATATTGGGTCAGCGTATCTCGTTTGTATGTAGAACTTCAGTGCTGCCATTATATACTTTTTATTATACTTTTTTCACCTAAAGTGTCTTTTTATACTTTTTTGGAGCAAAATATTTCTTAATACTTTTTTCTAGTGAATTTTTTTTTTTTTAATTTTTTTTTGTTTTACTTACTGTTTATTTATATTATTTACAACATTATGGTTATTTTTATATTGCTGTGGTATGTTAGCATAATTGCAGTGCTTGGCATCGGGTGTCCTCGAAGTGCGTAGTTCCATTCCACTTAGCTCAAAACTGATGTTCAGTGTAGGCATCTCAATGAAGACTGTGTGTTGTGATGTGGCTTCTGTATTTAATTTCAAGTTGAATATGGACACAGACTGCAAGCAAACTCTACATTACTCCAAATGAGATCAGTTTTTTATTACATAGGGTACTATATATTGATGATTCTGCCTCGTTGCAGAATCACAGCAAGCATGCTATTGTTAAGTTCCCGTGTGCGCACCCAAGTACAGTATTGATCAATTCAATACTTGATCAAATAATTGTAAATCCAAAACGCTCTCAGTAACCCACCATGCCCTATCACCCCACCCTCACATCATCATCTGTACATCATTTCATCTCATCAATTGACTACAACGTTTTTATCGTATTATAATGTCACTTAAAAGACCATTTTGTGACCTAAAGCAATGATTTACTACTACTTAACGCCAAAACACAATTAGTCAAATTTGTTGCTAATAAATACGTTTTAAAAAGGGTCCTTTTTGAAAAAAAACCAAGAGCACATGGCCAAATAACGGGATGTAAACATTTTGCACACGACACCACGTCACTGCTATGCTGCTGGGTCAGCAATTGTAGCATGCGATTTGAACCGAAATTCTCCGCTTGCGCACACCGAGTACAGTATTGATCAATTCAATACTTCGTTCAATTGTAAATGTGAATATTTTATTTTATATGGATGCTATATCCGAACTCTTGAGCAGATTTTAGAGTGCAAGTTTAAATCCAGAGTGGCAGCACTGTTTACTGTATGTAGTAACACTAGTTAAAGGCCTAAACCAACGCTGGTTTTACAGTTGGGTCGTTACAAGCGATGGCCCGACGATAACCCCACAAGCCCGACGATAACCCCGCATTGGACAACGTCCATAGTTCCTGTAATGACCACGGGTAGGTTCAGTGACCAAGATGTAGCGTATTTAGCCACATACCATTGGGTTTTTAGTTCTAATCATGTGTCCACAATTCTATACCAGAAAGGATAATTATGTGTTTGTGTATTCATCCATTTATTCATTTATTCATTCATACGTCATGTCACTGAGTCATGGCACTGGGTCATGTCACTGAGTCATGTAACTGAGTCATGGCATCGGGTCATATCACTGAGTCATGGCACTGGGTCATGTCACTGAGTCATGTCATTCAGTCATGTCACTGAGTCATGGCACTGGGTCATGTCACTGGGTCATGTCACTGGGTCATGTCACTGAGTCATGGCACTGAGTCATGTCACTGGGTCATGTCACTGATTCATGTCACTGGTTCATGTCACTGGGTCATGTCACTGGGTCATGTCATTGGGTCATATCACTGAGTCACGGCACTTGGTCATGTCACTGGGTCTTGTCACTGGGTCATATCACTAATTCATGTCACTGGGTCATGTCACTGGGTCATGTCACTGGGTCATGTCACTAGGTCATGTCACTGGGTCATGTCACTTGGTCATGTCTCTGAGTCATGGGGTACTGGGATGATTGCTAGTAGTAGTACTTTTCGCCCCCATCTGGGGAGGGTCATTAGGGATCTGTTCCGTCTGTTGGATGCTGTGTACGGCATTGTACGGAAGCACTAGTCTACAGCAATCATCCAAGGGCAGCTGCAGCCTTCTCGTATCTGGCCCTAATCTTGGGGCGGATTGCCAGTGGCGTACCCTGGTTCCTCCTCTCAACAGCGGAGCCAATGCAGCACCCGCATCAGTGCTGGCGCTGATGTAGGCCGTGGTAGCCTTAAATAACCGGCAATAGCGTGTTTGACATTAGGTCCCTCATGTGGGATGAATGGAGTTACCCAGAGGGAGTGATCCTTCCTATTGTTACTCTGGGGACTATCCGATCCGAGGATAGCGGAGCTGCGCGAAATGTCACAGAGTTTAAGCATTAAATTGCACAGCGAAACTCAAGTCTCTGGCCGTCTGGGCATGTCTGGGGGTAGATCCCCTAGACATGCCCGGAACCCCTTATCGGGCGAGCGAAGGAAAACGCTCTCAATAACCCACCATGCCCTATCACCCCCACCCTCACATCATCATCTGTACATCATTCATCTCATCAATTGACAACAACGTTTTTATCGTATCATAATGTCACTTAAAAGACCTTTTGTGCCGAAAAAAGACATGAAGCAATGATTTACTACTACTACTACCCTGGGTCATGTGTTATATGTAACCTTGTCAAGGATCATGTCGAACCATCCTTTAAAAAGTCTTCAGAAAAAATAGCACTTTACGAATAAATAAAGTAATTGAGCTTAAAGGGTTTTGATTGGAATAATGTTGGCCTAGTGTGCAGACAATGGCCCAGCATTACATCAGCATGGTCATAGTCACCCCCATGCAGCAATCAGAAAACACGGTACAATCACCCAATGATGTTTCAATGTTGGGCAGTGTCGAAGACTGTGGGTCAACATTGAAACAGCATTGAATGAATTCCCCATGTTTGCGCAAAGTATGCAGCAGCCCAGTGATGGATTAGTGTTGGGCCAGCGTCGTAGATGATTGACCGGCATTGAACCAGCAGTGAGCTGCGACGCTGGCCCAAAATTGCACCGGGATTTGGTGGGTAGGCCTACATCCTGTGTTCGAGGTACACCGTAGGCAAGTATTGAATGAATGTTGGCCAACACCGACCATGGTGGTGGAAGAAATACACGTTGAAGATATTTTTTAACTTGTCTCCTTGGTTCTTCCCCTAATTATGTCAGATATTTTACTAATGAACAATCTCTGATTATATCCTGACCATTTAGGATTCTGGCCCATGAGAAAGATTGTTATGTTTAGAAAATATTAGGCCGATTTTTTGTCTATAACACTAAAACAGACTAGAGCCGGACCTCGGAGTTCGGGAACCCTTGTTCTAGGTATTATTATTATTTGTTTTCTCTGATACCACCGAGTTTAAAGACCCTTATGCTGCCGACGTGTCTGTTTCTATCTTTCATAGATTTGACTTCCCAACATGATTTCCAGCTTCAAATGACGAAGAAAGATGTTTATTTATGAAATATTGTTATACAAACCGTAGAGATGAAAGGGTCTTTTCAATTTGAAATGATCATAAATTTCTAAGTTGGCTTTTTCTATTTCATTTGAATACCTATGTTATGGGTTTCGACCATTATAAATATTTTTACTCTCACAGTGCCGGGATTGACTTTAGACATGTTAGACGTCAGAATCTGGCGTCTACAGACGTCACATTCTGACATCTAAAGTCAATCCCCGCGCTGTAAGGGTTAAAGCGCTGAAAATTTTTTATACAAACCATAGAGAAATTATCATTAATGTCTCAGTTAGCTCTTTCTGCTTCATTTGATTACCTGTTTTATGGATCTACGACCTTTATAAAGTTGTACTTCTTCGTGTGCGGGGTTCGACCATTGGAATCTGACGTCCAATAGTGGATCCCCACACTGAAAAAGGTTAAAGCATATTATATACGGTCCTAACATCACAAGGGTTAGGTTAAGATGTCTAACATTCACAATAAATGCATTTCACTATACCACAGCCTGACCTTGACCTCTTGACCCTGCCATACCAGAGCATGACCTTGACGAGTAAATAAATAACGTGATCATCTCATCTCTTTACCTCACAGTTTACCGCGAAATACACGCCCTGAACAAAACTCATCTCTGAATTCCTACCCCCCCCCCCCCCCCAGCACCCCCTAGCACCCCATTCCATCTCAAGACCGGACAAATAAACAGAGGCCGTAGAAGAGGGGGTGCCGGCGCAGAGTCTATTTTTGCTAATTTTCCGCGCCAGTAGCGCCGTTTTTTTGTTGCCAAATTAGAAAAAGTGATCAGTATTACTGAACTAATTTGTCGTCCTGGGGATCCTATTTTTTGTTATTAGCTCCCGCCGTCACCGTAGGTGAGCGAAGGGAGCTATGGATTCTACCTCCGTTTTTTTTTGGCCTCTTCTTTTGCCTATAACTTTGTGAGAAAATAAGCTAGGATAACAATTTTTGGTATGTGGGTTACTTCCAGGTGGCTAATGGACGGGTTAAAATATTTTTAATCTGAATTCAATACACAAGGTTGCAGAGGAGAAAATGATGATGTGACGGCGTTGGGCCGTTGGGCCGTTGGGCCGTTGGGCCGTTGGGCCGTCCGTAAACAATTCGTTTCCGGAGCATATCTCTGAAAGTACTTGTCTGATTGTCTTCAAATTTTACACACAACACCCCTAGGGGGTCTAGTTGTGCCTTTTGGGGTATTTGAACTTTGACCTACTTCTGGTTCAGAACTATGACCTATTTAGACGTTTTGACGCGCACTTCGTTTCCGGAGCAGATCTCGAAAAGTACTGGGCCGATGACAGTCATATTGCACATACATGTTCTCTAAGGTCCCTAGTTGTGCCTTTTCAGGTTTTTGGACCTTGACCTTGAAGTTGACCCAGCACTTTGACCTAATTTATAACATCGGTAAATCCGACTGAAAGATTTTGCGGAATATCATGAAAACCGCTCAAGATAGCTACACCATTACTATAAAACAAATTGTGAGGTTTCAGGAGAGGATGCATCTTGAAAAATTTCAAGTTGATAAAATTAAAAATGGCCGCCTATCGGCCATTATTCACCTCGACAGGCCTGATATTGCGGAATATCATGAAAACCGCTCAAGATAGCTACACCATTAATATCAAATAAATTGTAAGGTTTCAGGAGAGGATGCATCCTGAAAAATTTGAAGTTGAGAAAATTCAAAATGGCCGCCTATCAGCCATTATTCACCTCGACAGGCCTGATATTGTGGAATATCATAAAAACCGCTCAAGATATCTACACCATTACTATAAAATAAATTGTAAGGCTTCAGGAGAGGATGTATTTTGAAAAAAATCATTTTGTCAAAGTTCAAAATGGCCGCCAATCAGCCATTATTCACTTTCGCATGGCCGTTATTTGGTAAACCGTGCTAGATGGCTAGACCATTACTATAAAACAAAATGTGTGATTTCAGGAGAGGATGCATCTTGAAAAATTCGACTCGATAAAATTCAAAATGGCCGCTTACCGGCCATTATTCACTTTCACATGGCCGTTATTTGGTCAACCGTGCTAGATGGCTAGACCATTACTGTAAAACAAAATGTGAGATTTCAGATGAGGATGCATCTTGAAAAAATTTGACTTGATCAAATTTAAAATGGCCGCCTTTTCGGCCATTATTCATTTTCACATGGCTGATATTTGGTAAACCGTGCTAGATGGCTAGACCATTACCTGATTACTATAAAACAAAGTGTGAGTTTTCGGGGGAGGATGCACCCTGAAAATTTTTAACTTACGAATTCAAAATGGCCGACAATCAGCATTATTTAACTCGATAGGCCTGATATCAGGTAAACCGTGCTAGATAGCTAGACCATTACTATAAAACAAAATGTGACGTTTCGAGAGAGGATGCCTTTTAAAAACTTTCGACTCAATCGAGTTCAAAATGGCCGCCTATCGGCCACTATTTACTTTCACATTGCTGATATTTGGTAAACCGTGTTAGATAGCTGGACCATTACTATAAAACAAAATGTGAGATTACAAGAGAGGATGCATCTTGAAAAAAAGTGACTCATCAAATTCAAAATGGCCGCCTATCGGCCATTATTCACTCTCACATAGCCGGTTTTTGGTAACCGTACTAGATGGCTAGACCATTACTATAAAACAAAATGTGAGATTTCAGAAGAGGATGCATCTTGAAAAATTTTGACTTGATCAAATTCAAAATGGCCTCCTATCGGCTATTATTCACTTTCACATGGGCGATATTTGGTAAACCGTGCTAGATGGCTAGACCATTACTATAGAATGAGATGTGAGATTTCAGCTGAGGATGCATCTTGAAAAATTCTGACTCGATCAAATTCGAAATGGCCCCCTATCGGCCGTTATTTACTTTCACTTGCCCAATATTTTGCAAACTGTGTTAGATGTTAGTCCATTACTATAAAACAAAATTTGAGGTTTCGGGGGAGAATGCACCCTAAGTTTTTAACTAATTTATATCGAATTCAAAATGACCGTAAATCAGCTATTAGTTAACTCGATTGGCCTGATATCGGGTAAACCGTGCCAGCTAGGTAGACCATTACTGGGATACTGATTAGGATCATTAATTTCAATGGAGGTTTGCAATCTCTGACAGACTGTCTAGTTCTTATCTTACTCTTAGACTGGGCTTCTTAGACCTAGTTGTCTTGCATCTTGATTTTTGACCTAGCCTAGGACTACATTAAAAACCCTGCACAAAATCGCTTAAATCAAATTCTAATTCGTCGCGGGAGCTCCTGGACTTATGTAGTCTTGTTATTACTATTTTTCTCACTCTTTTTTTCTGAGCTGCTTATCGAAGCAGCAGACGTAACTTTTCTGTTTTTCCATTCCGCTGCCACATAAATAAATCATCTTCCCGTCGCTGCGCGGGGGTTGATTGAGTGAACTTGGTCGGCGTGTGGAGGCCAACCGCGGAGGCGGCACACACGAACCTTTGACACGGGGTTGGCTTAATGTGGGCCATCGTCTTAGACGATGGCCCAACATTAAACTAACAACGTGTGATGTTTTCTAGGAAGACGTCAAAATAGGCGTGGGAGTGCGTGGGATAGCAGTGTATTTACACTATCCAGCGGGAATCACGTCAACCTTGGTGAATGCTTTTCACAGATTTCTCCTGAACTGAATTTCTTTACCCTGAATGTTCATAAAAAATCGTCTTTAGACGTCAGAAGTAGACGTTAGATTCTGACGTCTAAAGTCTATCCCCGCACTGTAAAAAATGAAATGAATCGGGCTTTAGGCCACCTTTGTGCACATATAGGCTAAACTGGGCCAGGAGAACCTCCTGAGGATGGTGAGATGATTGAGATGACACTGTCCTCCAGACACAGGATTCTAAATTCGAGCCCTGGCGGTCTGAGGCCGAGCACGCTACCTCTCGGTCACGGAGGCTCCCCACAATACTAACTTTCACACGTGGATGGGGAAGAAACATTTTTGTTTCTTTCAAACCGCCGAGACCGGGAACCGAACCCCGAACTCTGGCGTGAAAGGCAGCGGTGCTAACCACTACCCTAGGGCCCCCGCCCATCCCCGCACTGTAACAGTAAACATATTTATAACGGCCGTAGACTCATAACATAGGTATTCAAATAAATCAGAAAGCGCTAACGAAAACATTCCTGATGATTTTAAGTTGAAAAAACCCCTTTGGTCTCCATGGTTTATATAACAAAATTCAGCGCTTTAACCCTTTAACTGCCAAATTATTCAATCTGAATTTTCCCCACTTGAAGTTGTGTCTCGCTGACGCGATCCACACCTTCAAGTGAGTGAAAATTATTCAGATTTGACAAAATGGAGGTCAACTGTTTTCAAATATTGCTGATTGATGTCATATTTTATCTTTCACATGTTTAAAAGGTGGTACTTAATGTGCTAATAAAAAATGAAAACCCGAATATATGCAGCACCGGCGGTTAAAGGGTTAAGGGTTTATGTCCAATATAGTGTAGGAGTGATAGCTGTGTATTTACACTATCCAGAGAGACTCACGCCAGGCGTGGTGAAGGACTTTCAGAGATTTCTCCTCAACTGATAAATCCCTGAAAATCATTCACCACGACTGGCGTGAGTCCCACTGGGGACCTGATGCAGTGGTTAAAGCTGCCTGCTTGGAAAGCGGAGATCGCAGGTTCGAACCCAGCTCTCGCCTTGAAGTTTTCGAGAAAAGAAATGTTTCTTCCCCGCTCACTCGTAATGATTCAAGAAATGTTCTTCTCCGCTCACTCGTAATGATTCAATATTGTGGGGAGCCTTCGTGACCGAGAGGTAGCGTACTCGGCCTCAAATCGCCAGGGCTCGAATTTCGAATTTTGAGTTTAGAGGGCAGTGTCATCTCATTCATCTCACCATCCTCAAAAGGTTATCCTGGCTCTGTTTAGAGCTCAGTTTAGCCTTCATGTGCACAAGGTAACTTAAAATCCTATTCATTTCATTTATCTTCGACTGAATTCCTCTACCCTGAAAATTTCATAAATAAAATTAAAAAAAGTCTGCCACTTTTGACCAGTATTATGACTTAACCCTTTAACCGCCGGTGCCGCATATATTCGGGTTTTCATTTTTTATTAGCACATTGAGTACCACCTTTTAAACATGTTAAAGATAAAATGCGACATCAATCAGCAATATTTGAAAACAGTTGACATCCATTTTGTCAAATCTGAATAATTTTCACTCAATTGAAGTTGTGGATCGCGTCAGCGAGACACAACTTCAAGTGGGTGAAAATTCAGATTGAATAATTTGGCGGCTAAAGGGTTGAGGTTGAAATTTGTCAAAGCAGAATTTTTGCACACTAGACCCAGTAGGTCACTCACCGATTTGCCAGAATCCAAGATGGCCGCCCCTGAATATGCGCTGTACTTTGAAATCGCCATAGAATCTAAACAATTTGACATGTTTATAGCTTTCATATATATGCATTATTCAATTGGTTGAAATTCTGAGTGCCAATTTTTAAGGTTGAAAAAAAGGACTTGATTCTTTGCAGAGACATAGATAACGATAAACTGTTGGGAAAATAGGTTGTTTTCTTGATATAGCCTAATATAGAGAAAGTGAAAACCACAGCACAGAGTCTGATATAGAATGATACCGATATACGTCTCATAGTAAAAACCACAGCACAGAGTGTGACATAGGCTGATACCGATATACGTCTCACAGTGAAAACCACAGCACAGAGTGTGATATAGGCTGATACCGATATACGTCTCACAGTGAAAACCACAGCACAGAGTGTGATATAGGCTGATACTGATTACGTCTCACAGTGAAAACCGCATCACAGAGTGTGATATAGGCAGATACCGGAATACGTCGCATTGTGAAAACACCTGGGACAGTGTTGAGACTATTATAATAGCGCACGTAGCTGTTCGTTACCTTCTGATGTGATCTAATCTGTTATTGATATCCCCCCATACCTCCCTGATATGACACCATATCTCACTATTTTCACACCTTATCTCGGTAATTGGACGCCATGCGCTCTATTTATTACCTGACTCTGATTAAATATCGACTCGACTTTCTGCAGAAAACATGGCTGCCAGCAAACTCGAGACGTTGATCCAATGTTGTTTAAATGTTGGGCCAGCGTCGCAGACGGTGGTCCAACCTTGAAACAACATTGGGTCAACGTTTGATACACTGATCTAATGTTGTTTTATTGCTGGATCAGCGTTGTGGACGGTGGACCAGCATTAAAACAACACTGGTCCAATGTTTGGCGGGAATCTCGGTCCTTCATTCTGTCAGGCGTGAACAATATTCAATAAATGAATCCCTCCGCTCGCGATTTATATGACGAGTAAACAAATATCATTACGCTTGTACAAAAAATGACGGATGATAAGACAAATAATTGAAGGTGTTGCTGACAAGGGGCTTTTAACTCTAAAACCACCAGTCGTGACTATGACCGTTTCTAACGCTTTTATCGGCACTTTTAAAATCACATATTGAAAGTAAAACTTGTCATTATCAGCAAGATTTTAAAACAGTTATGACTTGATTTCGAATCCTTTGTCTGGAGGACAGTGTAACTTGATTCATCTCACCATCCGCAGGAGGTTCTCTTGGCTTAGTTTAGCCTGTAAGTGTACAAATGTGGCATGAAGTCATTCTTTCATTCATTCATTCATTCATTCATTCATTCATTCATTCATTCATTCATTCATTCATTCATTCATTCGTGCATTTATAGACTCGTTCTTTCGTTCGTGCGTTCGTTCATTCATCCTTTCATTCATGTACTAGGTGGTTTTATTCGTGCATCCATTCATTCATTCATTCTTTCATGACTGTAAGTGTACAAATGTGGCATGAATTCATTCATTCATTCATTCATTCATTCATTCATTCATTCATTCATTCGTGCATTTATAGACTCGTTCTTTCGTTCGTGCGTTCGTTCATTCATCCTTTCATTCATGTACTAGGTGGTTTTATTCGTGCATCCATTCATTCATTCATTCTTTCATGACTGTAAGTGTACAAATGTGGCATGAATTCATTCATTCATTCATTCATTCATTCATTCATTCATTCATTCATTCATTCATTCATTCATTCATTCGTGCATTTATAGACTCGTTCTTTCGTTCGTGCGTTCGTTCATTCATCCTTTCATTCATGTACTAGGTGGTTTTATTCGTGCATCCATTCATTCATTCATTCTTTCATGACTGTAAGTGTACAAATGTGGCATGAATTCATTCATTCATTCATTCATTCATTCATTCATTCATTCATTCATTCATTCGTGCATTTATAGACTCGTTCTTTCGTTCGTGCGTTCGTTCATTCATCCTTTCATTCATGTACTAGGTGGTTTTATTCGTGCATCCATTCATTCATTCATTCTTTCATGACTGTAAGTGTACAAATGTGGCATGAATTCATTCATTCATTCATTCATTCATTCATTCATTCATTCATTCATTCATTCATTCATTCATTCATTCATTCGTGCATTTATGCACTCGTTCTTTCGTTCGTTCGTTCGTTCATTCATCCATTCATTCATGTACTCGGTCGTTCTATTCATTCATTCATTCATTCATTCATTCATTCATTCATTCATTCATTCATTCATTCATTCATTCACTTAACGTCCATTATATTATGTTGCCAAAAGTTAACTGATCAGGGGGTAGTTTAAGCGTCAGGTTAAGGGATTTGCGTTAGCAGAGATTTTGCTCATAATCTGATTAAAGTATAGGCCACACCTGAGAGATGTTACAGTCGTGCAACAGAAATTAGCAGTAACTGCTTACTTTACAAGTAAGCAGTTACTGCCGTTTGCTCTGTATCACCGCAGTGCGAAGTCGAACAGTGGTAACCGCCGACTTTTCAAGTGAGTAGCTACTGCTGTTTGTCTTTGCGCGGTGGTCAGTATGCCAGTACTCGATGGCAGAAGAGAATACTGCAGCTCAAAGACAAACAGCAGTAATTGATTACTTGAAAAGTAAGTAGTTACTGCTGTTTGTCTTTGCACGGCCGTCAGTATGCCAGTACTCGATGGCGGAAGATAATCCTGCAGCGCAAAGACAAACAGCAGTAACTGTTTACTTGAAAAGTAATCAGCTACTGCTGTTTGTCTTTGCGCGGCGGTCATTATGCCAGTACTCTATGGTAGAAGAGAATCCTGCAGCTCAAAGACAAACAACAGTAACTGCTTACTTGAAAAGTAATCAGCTACTGCTGTTTGTCTTTGCGCGGCGGTCATTATGCCAGTACTCGATGGCAGAAGAGAATCCTGCAGCTCAAAGACAAACAACAGTAACTGATTACTTGAAAAGTAAGCAGTTACTGCTGTTTGTCTTTGCACGGCCGTCAGTATGTCAGTACTCGATGGCAGAAGAAAATCCTGCAGCTCAAAGACAAACAACAGTAACTGCTTACTTGAAAAGTAATCAGCTACTGCTGTTTGTCTTTGCGCGGCGGTCATTATGCCAGTACTCTATGGTAGAAGAGAATCCTGCAGCTCAAAGACAAACAACAGTAACTGATTACTTGAAAAGTAAGCAGTTACTGCTGTTTGTCTTTGCACGGCCGTCAGTATGTCAGTACTCGATGGCAGAAGAGAATCCTGCAGCTCAAAGACAAACAACAGTAACTGCTTACTTGAAAAGTAATCAGCTACTGCTGTTTGTCTTTTCATGGCGGTCAGTATGCCAGTACTCGATGGCAGAAAAGAATCCTGCAGCTCAAAGACAAACAGCAGTAACTGTTCATTATTGGAGTAATCAGATACTGCTGTTTGACATAGATAACGATAAACTGTTGGGAAAGTAGGTTGTTTTCTTGATATAGCCTAATATAGAGAAAGTGAAAACCACAGCACTGAGTGTGATATAGGATGATACCGATATACGTCTCATAGTTAAAACCGCAGCACAGAGTGTGATATGGGCTGATACCAGTATACGTCTCATAGTTAAAACCACAGTACAGAGTGTGATATGGGCTGATACCGGTATACGTCTCATGGTGAAAACCGCAGCACAGAGTGTGATATAGGCTGATACCGGTATACGTCTCATGTTGAAAACCACGGCACAAGTGTGAAAACACCTGGGACAGTGTTGAGACTATTATAGTAGGGCACGTAGCTGTTCGTTACCTTCTGATATGATTTAATCTGTTATTGATATCCCCCATATCTCCCTAATATGACACCATATCTCACTATTTTCACACCTTATCTCGGTAATTGGACGCCGTGCGCTCCATTTATTACCTGACTCTGATTAAATATCGACTCGACTTTCTGCAGAAAACATGGCCGCCAGCAAACTCGAGACGTTGATCCAATGTTGTTTAAATGTTGGGCCAGCGTCGCAGACGGTGGTCTAACATTAAAACAACATTGGATCAACGTCTGATACACTGATCCAATGTTGTTTTATTGCTGGGTCAGCGTTGTGGACGGTGGACCAGCATTAAAACAACACTGGTCCAATGTTTGGCGGGAATCTCGGTCCCTCATTCTGTCAGGCGTGAACAATATTCAATAAATGAATCCCTCCGCTCGCGATTTATATGACGAGTAAACAAATATCATTACGCTTGTACAAAAAATGACGGATGATAAGACAAATAATTGAAGGTGTTGCTGACAAGGGGCTTTTAACTCTAAAACCACCAGTCGTGACTATGACCGTTTCTAACGCTTTTATCGGCACTTTTAAAATCACATATTGAAAGTAAAACTTGTCATTATCAGCAAGATTTTAAAACAGTTATGACTTGATTTCGAATCCTTTGTCTGGAGGACAGTGTAACTTGATTCATCTCACCATCCGCAGGAGGTTCTCTTGGCTTAGTTTAGCCTGTAAGTGTACAAATGTGGCATGAAGTCATTCTTTCATTCATTCATTCATTCATTCATTCATTCATTCATTCGTTTATTTATGCACTCGTTCGTTGTTCCGTTCGGTCGTTCGTTCATCCATTCGTTCATGTACTCGGTCGTTCTATTCATTCATTCATTCATTCATTCATTCATTCATTCATTCATTCATTCATTCATTCATTCATTCATTCATTCATTCATTCGTTCATACATTCACTTAACGTTAAGCGTTAGCAGAGATTTTCCTCATAATCTGATTAAAGTAAAGGCCACACCTGAGAGATGTTACAGTCGTGCAACAGCAAACAGCAAACGAAATTCCTGATTTGTAATTATTGACAACCATGTCAAAAATAGGAAATGCGGGAATTTCGTCTCTATATCTAGTCTAACTGGTGAATGCGCAGCAGAAAAATTATAAAAATTTGCAGTTCTAGTCTATGTACATGTTTACATCATATGGTCATATTAAGAACCCGAAATAAAATCACCGATTTTTTGATGATTTTAGCGTGGGCCAGTCCCTTTAAATTTAACCTGTAAATCACTTTCGAATGTAATATTACAAATTTTCAAAGGTTGACCTGGTTCAGTTTAGCCTATATGTGAGCAAACGTGGCCTAGAGCCAACATCTCCTTTTTGACGTCACACGACATGACCGCTAAGTCAACACGCCGATGCCAAGCTACCGGATAGCACGTGATCACATTGACCAATCACCGCGACGCTGGTCAGCAACAGGATATCACGCGCTCACAGGGGCATCATGGGAGCTGGCCAGCAAACCGGAAGTCACGTGATAGCGTTGCAAAGAGGCAGACGACTCCTTGACTTCCTGTTGAATCTGCGATGGCGATAGACATGCTATCCAGCCAACATGAGAAAGTAAATCAATGCTGGTTTATTGTTGGGCGTATCGCGTCTTTTGCTTGCTATGTCGACGTCTTTCGCTTAATTATGGGCTCCAGATCTTTGATTAGCTGTATTCTTTAAAATTACATTTCTGCTAAATGATACTTCTCAATAAACGAACGAACGAACGAACGAACGAACGAACGAACGAACGAATCAATGAGTAAACAATTGAATGTGTTTTTTTAAATGTGTGTTTAATCTGTGTTTAAATTAAATATTTTTAGTTTAATTGCAATTGTTTGTCAAATTTTACCAACTTCAATGCTCCGACACACTACTTCAAGTCGGTGAAACTTACAAAGTAGAAGGTCAAAATAGCCTAAGCAAAATGGGAGGCTCGGAGTACAATATATCAATATATAAGTACTATATATCAAAACAAAAGTAGAAATGTCAACCTACAGACAATAAAAAAAGTAACTAGTCCAGCTAGATCACGCAAGATTGCCAGAGATTGTAACTTCGTAAGCTCGATGTTGTTTTAATGTTGGTCCACCGTCTACGACTCTGGCCCAGCAATAACCATGTAACATTCAAGTTATATCATATAAAACAACATTGAAACAACATCGGTTTGATATTTTGTGTTTGTGGCTAATTTGTTGATTTATTGCAGGGAGAGATTTGGCGACAGTCGTCTCAGATCTCACCTTCTAAGCAATAGAAACAATACAAGTGAAGCTCTATCTATTATTTCTCAGGACGTGCATGTCCCATCCCGGCACAGTACCGTACAGGACGAGATTTAGCGAGGATAAGTAGTGAATGAATGGAACAAAAGAATGAATGAATCATGAAGGAATAAAAAGACTAGTAAATGAATTAGTGAATGAATGAATGAATGAATGAATGAATGAATGAATGAATGAATGAATGAATGAATGAATGAATGAATGAATGAATGAATGAATAGATGAGTGAATGAAGGAAGTAATGAAGTAATGCAGGAATGAATAATTGAGTGAATGAATGAATGAGGAATGAATGAGTGATGAATAAATGAATGGAGCTTTTTAACATTAGTGTGCACATACAGCCAAACTGAGACAAGGGAATCATTTTTCTAGTTTCTTTGAAATTTAAATACTAGTGCGCGGGACGAACCTGACAGTTCCGGCGTGACAGACGCCATAACCACTACAACAGAGAGCGAGGGGAAACCCCGTGAGCTCCGGCGTGACAGGCGGCAGCGTTAACCACTACACCAGAGAGCGAGGGGGAACCCCGCGAGCTCCGGCGTGACAGACGGCAGCGTTAACCACTACAGCAGAGAGCGAGGGGAAGCCCCGTGAGCTCCGGCGTGACAGATGGCAGCGTTAACCACTACACCAGAGAGCGAGGGGAAACCCCATGAACTCCGGCGTGACAGGCAGGCAGTGTTACCCACTACACCAGAGAGTGAGGGGGAACCCCATGAGCTCCGCCGTGACAGACGGCAGCGTTAACCACTACACCAGAGAGCGAGAGGAAACCCCTTGAGGTCCGGCATGACAGGCAGGCAGTGCTAACCCCACCACACCAGAGACCCATCCCGCTGAAAATCTTCAAATTAAGATTATCTTATCTTCCTCTTATTTTCATTACAAAAGTTAAGATTTATCTTAACTTTTCTAATGAAAATAAGAGAAAGTTAAGATAATCTTAATTTCAAGATTCTTAGTGGGATGTGTCTCTGGCCTAGTACAATAAAACCTGGAGTGAAAATCCCTGCGCTTACACGTTGAGGACTCGCAGCCTCCTGGCAATCCTAATGGATCTATCCCCGCATAGACGGATCACACCTCTGAGTATTTGTCACTTTGATCGGGTGTTCTACTCCCAGAAGGGAAGTCAATATGCGTTTGTTGGCGGGGAAAATCATTTAGTCTTTGTCTGTTGATCTTGGGAGACAATGAAGCCTGGGTGCTGTATTATCATGGAGACGCCGACATCTAGGCTTACTGTTGATATCTACATATAATACACTACGTCTAGTGGGTGGAGAGGATGCGATTTTTAGCATTTAGATACGCTGCCACGCTTGGCTAAATTAACTGACAATTTACTAGGCCTATATAATAAGGTGCATCTAAACACCAAATTGAGATTTTTCGCCTCGAGAATTAAAAAAATACGTTTTTCTTGTTCGGAGGTCGGCAATTCTACTATCATTAAGTTAGATAATTTGGGAATTATGGCTACAGCCTACCGTCCACCATTTTGTTCCAGCATCAAGTCAACATTGGGTCGGGATCATCCGTTGCCTGGGAGGAAAGAACAACTGAAACCGGAAGTATCGTCCAGCCGCAAAATCACTTCAGTCTATTTTTCTGATCAAAGGCGGTGTGTCATTCTGAAATCGATCCGGTCAATTTGATAAATTATCCTGAATAGACGGGTCTCTGGAAAGCGAAGATAACTTTGGGTGACTTTAGCTGATTTTTCTGTCTGTTCTAAGATAACCTCTGTCAAGGTCGACCAGAGGTGAGTCACCCGCCGGGAAACACCCCAGACGATGACGTCGGATAGGAAGGGAATCCCCGGAGCATGACGTCACACCTAATTAATAAGCGACCGCCATTTGTTAGCCTTTGAAGCACCCTTCCCAGTAAACATGAGCCATTGAACCAATGCTGGTCTAATGTTGGCCCAGCGTCGTAGACGATAAGCCAACATTAGACCGACATCGGGTTACACTTAACCCTTTAAGCGCTGAATTAATTTTGTATAAATCATGGATGCCAAAGGGTTTATTAGCTCCCGCCGTCACCGTAGGTGAGCGAAGGGAGCTATGGATTCCACCTCCGTTTTTTTTTTGCCTCTTCTTTTGCCTATAACTTTGTGAGAAAATAAGCTAGGATAACAATTTTTGGTATGTGGGTTACTTCCAGGTGGCTAATGGACGGGTTAAAATATTTTTATTCTGAAATCAATACGCAAGGTTGCGGAGGAGAAAATGATGATGTGACGGCGTTGGGCCATTGGGCCGTTGGGCCGTCCGTAAACAATTTGTTTCCGGAGCATATCTCTGAAAGTACTTGTCCGATTGTCTTCAAATTTTACACACAACACCCCTAGGGGGTCTAGTTGTGCCTTTTGGGGTATTTGAACTTTGACCTACTTCTGGTTCAGAACTATGACCTATTTAGACGTTTTGACGCGCACTTCGTTTCCGGAGCAGATCTCGAAAAGTACTGGGCCGATGACAGTCATATTGCACATACATGTTCTCTAAGGTCCCTAGTTGTGCCTTTTCAGGTTTTTGGACCTTGACCTTGAAGTTGACCCAGCACTTTGACCTAATTTATAACATCGGTAAATCTGACTGAAAGATTTTGCGGAATATCATGAAAACCGCTCAAGATAGCTACACCATTACTATAAAACAAATTGTGAGGTTTCAGGAGAGGATGCATCTTGAAAAATTTCAAGTCGATAAAATTAAAAATGGCCGCCTATCGGCCATTATTCACCTCGACAGGCCTGATATTGCGGAATATCATGAAAACCGCTCAAGATAGCTACACCATTATTATCAAATAAATTGTAAGGTTTCAGGAGAGGATGCATCCTGAAAAATTTGAAGTTGATAAAATTCAAAATGGCCGCCTATCAGCCATTATTCACCTCGACAGGCCTGATATTGTGGAATATCATGAAAACCGCTCAAGATATCTACACCATTACTATAAAACAAATTGTAAGGCTTCAGGAGAGGATGTATTTTGAAAAAAATCATTTTGTCAAAGTTCAAAATGGCCGCCAAACAGCCATTATTCACTTTCACATGGCCGTTATTTGGTAAACCGTGCTAGATGGCTAGACCATTACCATAAAACAAAATGTGTGATTTCAGAAGAGGATGCATCTTGAAAAAATTCGACCCGATAAAATTCAAAATGGCCGCTTATCGGCCATTATTCACTTTCACATGGCCGTTATTTGGTCAACCGTGCTAGATGGCTAGACCATTACTGTAAAACAAAATGTGAGATTTCAGATGAGGATGCATCTTGAAAAAAATTGACTTAATCAAATTTAAAATGGCCGCCTTTTCGGCCATTATTCATTTTCACATGGCTGATATTTGGTAAACCGTGCTAGATGGCCAGACCATTAGCTGATTACTATAAAACAAAGTGTGAGTTTTCGGGGGAGGATGCACCCTGAAAATATTTAGCTTACGAATTCAAAATGGCCGACAATCAGCATTATTTACCTCGATAGGCCTGATATCAGGTAAACCGTGCTAGATAGCTAGACCATTACTATAAAACAAAATGTGACGTTTCGAGAGAGGATGCCTTTTAAAAACTTTCGACTCAATCGAATTCAAAATGGCCGCCTATCGGCCACTATTTACTTTCACATTGCTGATATTTGGTAAACCGTGTTAGATAGCTGGACCATTACTATAAAACAAAATGTGAGATTACAAGAGAGGATGCATCTTGAAAAAAATTGACTCGATCAAATTCAAAATGGCCGCCTATCGGCCATTATTCACTTTCACATAGCCGGTTTTTAGTAACCGTACTAGATGGCTAGACCATTACTATAAAACAAAATGTGAGATTTCAGGAGAAGATGCATCTTGAAAAAAATTGACTCGATCAAATTCAAAATGGCCTCCTATCGGCCATTATTCACTTTCACATGGGCGATATTTGGTAAACCGTGCTAGATGGCTAGACCAAGACTATAGAATGAAATGTGAGATTTCAGCTGAGGATGCATCTTGGAAAATTTTGACTTGATCAAATTCAAAATGGCCGCCTCTAGGCCATTATTCACTTTCACATGGCCGATATTTGGTAAACCATGCTAGATAGCTAGACGATTACTATAGAATGAAATGTGAGATTTCAGATGAGGATGCATCTTGAAAAATTCTGACTCGATCAAATTCAAAATGGCCCCCTATCGGCCATTATTTACTTTCACATGCCCAATATTTTGCAAACTGTGTTAGATGTTAGTCCATTACTAGAAAACAAAATTTGAGGTTTCGGGGAAGATGCACCCTAAGTTTTTAACTGATTTATATCGAATTCAAAATGACCGTAAATCAGCTATTAGTTAACTCGATTGGCCTGATATCGGGTAAACCATGCCAGATAGGTAGACCATTACTGGGATACTGATTAGGATCATTAATTTCAATGGAGGTTTGCAATCTCTGACAGACTGTCTAGTTCTTATCTTACTCTTAGACTGGGCTTCTTAGACCTAGTTGTGTTGCGTCTTGATTTTTGACCTAGACTAGGACTACATTAATAACCCTATACAAAATTGCTGAAATCAAATTCTAATTCGGAGCGGGAGCTCCTGGACTTATGTAGTCTTGTTTCAATTTGAAATCATCACAATTGTCTTAGTTAGCTTTTTCTGATTCATTTGAATACCTATGTTATGGGTCTACGGCCATTAGAAATATTTCTACTCTTACAGTGCGGGGATCGACTTTAGTCATTAGAATCTGACGTCTACAGACGTCAGATTCTGACGACTAAAGTCGATCCCCGCGCTGTAAGGGTTAATCAGCCCGCGCCTTTTGTTAACATTCCCTTACGGCATTTATACATCGTATGCTACTTTAGAATAACCTATAATTTATAATAGTTGTTATATCTTTTTTATCAAATCAGGTCATTTTGACCACCTTAATGTGTGAGCCTCAATTTCCACTTTAAACGACAGGAAGAAAATATGATTATTCAAGCATTTTTATTTATGCATAAGATGTCGAATATTTTCCCCATGATATTTTTGTCGTACTGAACTTAAGACATATTTTCCTGATGTACAAATTATTATTAACAATGCTGGGATAGATATGTTTTTGTTTGCTATCTTTCTTGCCAGATGATTAACTGGATATTTGAATTCACCCGGAATTTACCTTGTGCTTGTCATATGCACAATTTTGTTGCTTCTTAATCACGAGTAATGACTTATTAGTGCTGATGCCCCCCCCCCCCTTCTTATCACTTCCCAACATCACAGAGCTCTTCATTGTGATCTTCCATCGCATCATTAAATGTTGCTGCGAATCAATAATGTGTGCTACAACTTCTAAATTACCATTAACCCTTTACTCGCTAAGGTGTTTTATTTAATTTTCACCCACTTGAAGTTGTGTCTCGCTGCCGCGATCCACAACTTTAAGTGGGTGAAAATTACTCATATTTGTCTAATTTGAAACCACAACAGTTACAGTTCATATTAATTGAACATCAATTTATTTCACAAAAAAAACTGGTACAAAAACGTATTGAAAATGATTATCCCGATGATACACTGCTTTTCAACTGCTCTTTTTTACCAAAGAAATATCGACTGAATTTGATCAAATTAGCAGATCTAAAAACAAAACTTTTTGTAATGTATACTTCAGGTGGCTGCAAATTCAAATTATTAGATCTACCGACAATTTGTACAATTTTGGTGTTTACATGTCAAACAAACTTACTGAATTTGATTGAAATTGTTTGATTTTTTCATGTGGAGCTAACAATGGAGTTAGGAATGGTAAATATCAAAGAGTACTACAGCAATCAAAGAGTTAAAATTAAGTTACAACAAAAGTCTCGCAAGACCCCCTTGTATTAAAAACACACGTCTAGCTGTGCAATACCATTTTTTGTGCCAAATGTTTTCTTAATCATCTCTACACTGTTATTACCGAGAAATAAAGAGAAGGGGGGGGGGGGGAAGAGAGATGATGATAACGAATATCCTGGCGTTAATTGGTTATTATTGCCGTTGTCATTAGTATCCATTGATTTTAATCTTTTTCCCGCCAAGATATCTTTTTTTCAATTTTCACTCACTTGAAGTTGTGTCTCGCTACCGCGACCCACAACTTCAAGTGGGTGAAAATTACTCATATTTGTTTAATTTGAGACCAAACATTTATAAATGCCACCTAACATGATTTTAGTTGTTTATCATACCATGTATATTGTCTTATATGATTTTAACAAACTAACATTCTTGTATATACATGTACATATATCTCTCTTATTACTATGACAAATAAGTCTGTAATGACTTTTATTTCTGTCAATAAAATATCTGTCTGTCTGTCTGTATAAATTTTGCTGTCTTTAAACACTTGTTTCTTTCCCAATAACAGGGATTTTTTGACAATTCGTTCCCAATAACGGTGAATTAAAAGGTTGATAAAACAAATTAAAAAACACTACTGTCGTGCTTAATGCTTATATCGTTAACACTGTATTATGTTTGCACATGCATAAGAAAAATAAGAAAAAAAATATGCTTAAGAAAAATAACAGGGATTCGAACTCGGTATCTCCGGGTTCTGAATCAACGAATCTTCTATAGTATGTCCTGTATTTAAAGGAACATGCCCAGGTCTAAAATCATAAAAAAATCAGTGATTTTATTTTAACTTAATAATATGACGATATGATGTAAACATGTCCATAGACTAGAACTGCATTTTTTTTTTAATTTGTGTGCTGCGCATTCACCAGTTAGGCTAGATATAGAGACGAAATACCTTATTTTGTAATTATTGACAACCATTGCAAAAATAAGAAATACGGGGATTTCGTCTCTATATCTAGCCTAACTGGTATGTGCGCAGCACAAAATTAAAAAAAACTTTTGCAGATCTAATCTATGGCCATGTTTACATCATAATGGCCACCAAAATAAAATCAACGATTTTTTTATGATTTTAAACCTGGGCCAGTCCCTTTAAGAAAAATAACGGGGATTCAAACTCGGTATCTCCGGGTTCTGAATCAACAAATCTTCTATATTATGTCCTGTATTTAAATAAAGCACATGTCGCGCCAGTCGCATGAACTGGTATGAAAGCAATGTCACACACATACAAATTTTCCATTCTTCTGATGAATTATGTGAGGTCAGAGCTCAATAACGCAAAGTGAATCTGAAGAATGGAAAATCTGTCTGTCAGTTAATTCTTAATGTCAAACCGTGCTAATTATAACATTAATATCTGTTTATTTCAACATATTATTGTGGGAGAAATATAACAGGTCTCTTTTGCATTTGTATAATTGATTGTATACTTGTATAACATATGTATGTTTCAAGCATAAATAAACTGAATTGAATTAAATAAAAAGCTCGGGCGTTTATGGATGAATTGTCTATTTTAGGTTCTTATTAAAATGTGTGATATCGTTTTCATACCTTCATTGTACACTCAATTACAGTTCACGCGAGTGGCACCACCCGTGCTCAACGTTAAATTTCACTCGTTTTACACCGAGATGATCATTCTGTTGCATCGAGACGACACAGCAAACTTTGAAACGCCATTTTTTACGCCACAAGAATCAATCACTCTTTTTCCTGATGATCTCTACACTGGTGTTTTTACCCAGAAAGAGAGAGAAGAGGGGGGATAGGAAGGGGGATCTTAGAAAATATCCCCAGACGTTGGCCCAGTGCTGGTCCAATGCTGGGCCAGCGTTGAAGACACTGGCCCAGCGTTTAACCAGCACTGATAAATATCTTGGCGCCGCCGTAAATCTCGGCTTTCTATCAGCTCCCCCGTCCCTCCCTCCGCCAGTCCTATAGGACTTCTCCCTTCACACTTCACACGCCTTCTCACATGCTCCCCAACATTTCTTAAATTACAAATCCCAGAGGCTTCTCCCCCGGCTTCTGTTGTTTCATTTTTATGGTGGAAACATTGCCATCGTTTTTCTCTCGGCATTTTGTTTGTGGAGCTAATTCTCTTGCTGCCACTTTTATTTAATCATTCACTAAATCATCGGATTTTTCTGTTTTTAAAAAGAATCGTCCGATTTATCGGACCGATAACACCATAACTAGACTGCAGTTTTGTTTCCCTGCCAGGTTACTGAACGTGTAAATATTTAAACCTTACAGCGCTGAAATATTTTTGTTTAAGCCGTGGAGACCAAAAGGTTATTTTCAATTTGAAATCACGACTTAATTAGCTCTTTCCGCTTCATTTGAATACCTATGTTATGGGTCTACGGCCATTATAAATATTTTACTATTTTAGCGCGAGGACCGACTTGAGACGTCAGAATCTGACGTCAATAGACGTCAGATTCTCACGTCTAAATTCGATCCCCGCTATAAAAGTTAATATTTAACAATGTCCTACTTCATATATTACCACAAATTGGGACAAACTTCAAAAACATTTGCATTCCATAATCTAGTAAAATATTTATTTAAATAGTTTATTCTTTCAGCGTGGGGATCGACTTTAGACGTCAAAATCTGACGTCTACAGACGTCAGATTCTGACGTTTAAAGTCGGTCCCCGCACTGTAATGTTTAACATTTAACAACATCATCCTTTGTAAATTGCTACAAATTGAGACAAAATTCAAAATTTGCTTTCCATATTCTAATAAAATGTTGTTATAGGTACCGTTCTTCACCTCTGACCAAATTCGGACGTTATTATAAATTGACACATAACAAAGCGAATTTGATGAAGCAGCTTTCTCCTGAGGCTTCTGCTTCTGACGTGATGATAAACAGTGGACCACGTGATCTCAATATGTTATGTTCACACATCAATAACAGAAGCGTCGACCCAAGGCTGGTTCAATGCTGGGCCGGCGTCGTAGACGGTGTGCCAACATTAAGCCAACATTGGGTTCGCGTTGATATTGATGTGTTCACATAGCAGAAGGAGATCACTGGGTGATATGTTCACACATCAATAACATAGAGCACCACGTCTTAATAGCCAGACATACATAACACCAGGAATCCAGGTTATGTGTGGAGTTCACAGTAATCTGTATAGCATGCTTTTCTGGGATTTCTCAGACAAATTCTCAACTAATTTTACTGAAATTTTCCTAGTAAACTAACTTTCAACCGACACAATATGCATCAAAGAATAATTTGTCATCTCTAAAGAATGACTTTACTTCCTACACCCAGGGGTTTTGAAACGAAAATTTGTATGGAACTGTTTTAAAAAAAAAATTTATGTTCTACCCACTTTAAGTCATTTTCATCCATTGCGAGAGCAATTCGCGGCTTGTAGAGGATGAAGATGACAATGATAAATGCGTGGGAGATCGTGTGAAATATGTACATTCTATATCCCAGGGGCCGTATTCTCGTACATTTGTAGTAAACTTACGATTTTATAGTAGATTTTGTTTCTAAAAATATTAGCTGCTATTTGTAGTAACTTGCTATTCTCGAAAAAGTTACTATATATCGTGGCTACTACAATATCGTAAATATTTACTACTGCGTTGAAGCGGTTTGTTTTCAAAAAGAAGCTTTGTCAATACAATTTTTACCTTTTTCACCAGCAGACTGCATGGGCTGCGCTAGGACATGCTTGGCCCACCTTGGGCCTAGGCCATGTAGGCTATAGCCGATTTCCAGTAGCAAGTGACGAAAAATATCTACTTTACGTAACCTAGGCCTAAATCGTAAATGTTCACATGTAGACTAGCTGTAGGCCTACCCCACTTCTAGGCTCTGGGAGACTATATCATGTATATGGCTGCACTGGCGTACACCTCTTTCTATATTATTAGACTAGGCCTATACTACATGTACTATAGAGGTCTATACTCTAGAAGCTGGATTTTGTGTGGAGTAGAATGTCACTATTATTATTGTGAGGTAGGCCTAGGCCTTGAACTGTAGCGTACCCAGTGTTGCTATGGTCCAGAGCAGATGGCAGTGCGCGCGCTGTGTACAAATGGTGGGCTTTTTATGTTTAGTCAGACAATGCGTTTTATCACCTGTGGGTAGGCCACCCTGATAACAAACTTCACAAAGACGTTGACCCAATGCTAGGTTAATGTTGGGCAGCGTCGTAGACGATGGGCCATCATCCAGGGCCAACAAATTAGCTCAGCATTGGGTCAACATGTGTGACCTTTCCATTGTGTAGGTCTAATGGTCTACCCACAATGTTTACCCAGGAAATCATGAATACTCATGTCATGCATGTAGTCTACTTAGACTATTTCATAGGCGCTAAGCCTGAACGTCATGTTAATAATTATTTTTTATCTCAGAGAGTGTCAGATATGCCTTTGATAATTATTTTTTTAACACTTAACTAGGTCTAACGTTATGACCATGAAGAATCATTTCTTCAACAGTCAATTATAATTATTCCACTCTGAAAGCATGGTCACCCCTATCAATTCGGAAAATTGAGCTCTTCCAATCCCCAAACTCATGTGTATCGAAGACGTTGCTATGCTTATATTGGTCGTGGGCCGGTTCACTTTGCTCCAAAGGTAACTACCGGTAGTCTTGTTTATTATTTGACTAATTGCAATTATGCACATTTCTCTTAGATTTAAATAATAATGCCATTATTGTAGGGGAAAATAATAGTTTTCGCTTATTTATTGAGCTATGCTGCATAGCCTAGTAGACTATTATAATACTAGTCTAAATCAACATTTTGGAATGTCAAAAAGTAGGCCTAGACCTAGGGTGATCTACGCAAAAAGGCCTGTGGGCTTTGGGCTTTCCCTTCTAAAGGCTAAGATGCATAGGCCTAATACCCCTGGTAAGAGCAATTTGTAATAATACAGTAAGCCTATTTACGTATAAGTCCAGTGGATTTTGACCAAAGGGTGTTTCGAAGTATGGACGATGTTTTAGGATTGTTTCTGATACTATGGGATGTCCCCAGGGATGTCCCCACCAGAAATCAATCTGGCACCATTGGGGAAATGTTTGAAGGGCAAAAACAAAATGGCCGCCAGATATTTCAAAGTCAAATATGATTTTTCAACAAATGAAGCCAGGAACAATTGTAATACTTCATTTTCACTGAGCAATCAATTTATTTCATTATTTTTATGACTGAAGGTTATCTTCAAAGTCAAATAAGCAAAAATACCATTTTAAACAAATAATGCTAGGAACACATGAAGACTAATACATCTTTTTCATGGGATTTTGTCTAAAAAATCCATTTATGGTATTAATTTGTTGATCCAAGGTCAACTTCAAGGTTGTAAGGTCATTTCCAAGGTAAAAATATGATCTTTAAGAAACAAAATAGGAAAAAGTGTAATATGTCTTTTTAGTGTAATTTTTTTCTTAATAATCTATTCCTGAAACTATTTTGATGATAAAAAGGTCATCTTCAAGGTCCAAAGCTCAATTTCAAGGTCAAGTAAAGGAGAATATGATTTTTGACAAATACAGCTAGAACATGTGTAAAAACCTATTTTTTCATGTGATTTTGAGTGAAAAATGTCTTATTACCTTTACTTTTGTGATTTGAAGTCATCCTCAAGGTTAAATATAATTTTTAACATAATATATATGCTAGAAATTGAGAACGTATAATACCTGTGTTTGGTTTGATTTTGACCGGATAGTCTAATTCTGTTGGATTTAAATGATTAAACATGCTCAAGGTGAAGAGATTGGCTTGAAGGGCAATTGATGGAGAGGTGCTTTAACGGTCGATGAGGAGGCATTAAAGCGCAATGAGAAGGCGCTAAAGGATAATGAAAAGGCATTAAAGGGTAATGAGTAGGAAAATGAAAGAGAAATGAGGAGGCATTAATAGGTGACAAGAGGCGTTACAGAGCGACCGGGGGCGTTATAAGGTGACAGAGAGGCATTAAGGGGCTATGAAAATGCGCTAAAAGGAGACACAAAAGTGTCTTCGTCAGCTTTTAGGTCAACGCCTCTTCTTTGCAATTGAAGGCCTTTCCGTCTCCCTTTACCGCCTCTTCTTTGTCCTGAACGTCCTTTTAGTTTAACGCCTCTTTGTTGCAATTGAAGGCCTTTCCATCCCCCTTTAATGCCTCTTCTTCTCCCTGAATCTTTAACACCTCTCTATGGCTTTTCGACCCCTCCATCGCCATTTAACGTCTCTGAGGGACCTTTGACTCCTCTCATTGACAACGGAAGATGTTCTACGGTATTGACAGCCTATAAGAACTACGTATGATTTTGATGATTATGGACAATTATTTATTTTTCACGATTTTTTTTCGTGAGTCTCGTCCCAGCGTTGAAGCAAAATTCCCAGTCGGCCTAAACACAAAACATTTGTATAACATTTTTACACTTTGACTCTCTGACGTTATAAATATGTTATACAAATGTTTTGCGTTTAGGCCGACTGGGAATGTTTTGTAGTTGGGAAGACACTAGCAAAAGGCTCCAGAAGACTTTTGCCCACAAATCATATAAATTATGTTGACTCTAAAAAATTAATCTATTCTCGGGTTGTGATTAGGCTACATGATAGAGTGTCTAGTGTGTGACCGAGGCTGACAAGGTTTATATCTGCTTGTGATGGAGCCTGACGTGATTGGTGAAGTGTCTGTTGTGATAGAGGCTGACTTGATGTGCCCTACTTAGTGGAGGCTGACGTGATGGAGTGTCTGGTTGTGATGGAGGCTGACTTGATGGAGTGTCTGGTTGTGATGGAGGCTGACGTGATGGAGTGTCTGGTTGTGATGGAGGCTGATGTGATGGAGTGTCTGGTTGTAATTGAGGCTGACGAGATGGAGTGCCTGGTTGTGATGGAGTGCCTGGTTGTTATGGAGTGGCTGGTTGTGATAGAATGTCTGGTTGTGATGGAGGCTGACTTGATGGAGTGTCTGGTTGTGATGGAGGCTGATGTGATGGAGTGTCTGGTTGTGATTGAGGCTGACGTGATGGAGTGCCTGGTTGTGATGGAGGCTGACGTGATGGAGTGTATATCCTATAAGACATTTGAATGGGCAAATCCAGAAACAGTCCTGAAATTTTGCACACAAGTCATGTCGTTTAACATAATGTAGAACATAATCTGATGTAAGAGCAATGTTACATTTCCCTCCTTGATATGCATATTTCCATAAATCTAAAATGGCCGCGGCCATCTTGAATTTTTGTTACAATAGCCCTAGAATCTTATGTAACACCTCATCTTTGCCTAATTTGAATACCCTGATATCATTGGTATGGTTATTTTTACAATTCAAGGTCATCTACGGGTCAAAATCAAGATGGCGGTCATTGGCCATATTGAATTTTGTCCTTTTGATAGAATAGCCCTAGAATCCTATGTAATACCTCATTTTCGACTAATTTGCTTACACTGATTTTATTGGTAGGGTCGTCGGCCATCTTTAATTTCTAACCTGTCAAAAATTACAATCTGTGGTCATTAATGAGGTAATTTTTGACTAATTTGAGGAGACGGATTTCATTGGTTATGTTATTTTTACGATTCAAGGTCATCTAGAGGTTCAAAACAAGATAGCCACCAATATCCAAGGGCATCTAGAGGTCACAACTAAGGAAACCGGCTATGACGATAGCTACTCTTCATTTTTTTAATTGTTAAAATAATGGTACAACCATTATAGTGCAATTTGATGCATTGTTCTCGACTAAATTGATTTAACCTTGAATAATTCGTTTACCAAACGATAATCTTCAATTTTTTTTGTGTCTTAGCAGATTATAAATGAAATGAATCGGGCTTTAGGCCACTTTTGTGCACATATAGGCTAAACTGGGCCAGGAGAACCTCCTGAGGATGGTGAGATGATTGAGATAAAACTGTCCTCCAGACACAGGATTCGAAATCCGAGCCCTGGCGGTCTGAGGCCGAGCACGCTACCTCTCGGTCACGGAGGCTCCCCACAATACTGACTTTCACACGTGGATGGGGAAGAAACATTTTTGTTTCTTTCAAACCGCCAAGACCGGGAACCGAACCCCAACCTCTGGCGTGAAAGGCAGCGGTGCTAACCACTACCCTAGGGCCCCTGCCCTAGCAGATTATAAGCTACGGTAGGCCTAGGCCTACCCATTATAAATGTAGTCTACATAGCCAGGATCTAAAGTGATAGGACGCACTCTGGGACGCACACGTGTAAGATACCAACAAAATCATAGAGAATTCAAGTATTAGGCCTACTTGATCAAGACTATAGAAACCAAATATTCACCAGCCAAAAATACTTCTGATGCAAAACTACATTTACATAGGGCATAGGTCCTTTTTAACCCTACATAGGGGTAGTGGGGGCTGGTAAGTCAATATATGAGATGAAGTGTGCACTTCCGGATAAAATTGTGAATTTTGGCACACAGATAGTTGAGATCATCCTGTACAGGAATTTTGATGGAAGCAAGTTGGTACGTCCAGTTTTTGGCCGCCATCTTGGTTTTCAAAATGGCCGCCACTTGGGACCTATATTCAGCAATATTACGAAAAGGAAGACACTAAAGAGAGCTCATATCAAGCTAATTTTTTCATGAAAGAACCTTAGAGGTATCTAGGATAACATAGTAAACGTTCTAGAAAATCCTTCCCAAACAATCTGACATATTCAAGATGGCGTCCAAGATGACCGCCAGCGTATTGTCATAATTGATAAATAGCGTAAAATGATCAACTTTAGCTCAATTTTCTTTTGTAATACACCATTTCAAATAGTTTCATGGTCAATAAAGCTATATAGACCACCCCCAAAAATTTTGAAAACATATTTAACCCTTTCATCACAAGAGGCTTTTTAGCGAACGCCCCTGAAATCTCTATTGGGAAAACATTTATTTATAATCAAATAATTAAGTATTAGTTGTGATGCATATTGGTGTCAGTAATACCATATGAAAGGCATATTAAAGGCACGCTTATGTTGGTCACTTAATTTGTATTTTTATTTATTCAAGATGGCGTCCAAGATGGCTGCCACTGTATGAGAAGATTTAAGAAATTGTGTAAATTATTGGATGCTACATCAATTTTCTTTTGTAATACATCATTTTAACTATTTTTATGGTCTGTGAGTCTATCTAAACTACTCCCAGACAACGCTGAGCAACAGGGAATAATTTGCTTCAGAAAAATTGTGTAGCAGTTTAGCATACTGTTATGTGCCAAGCTATCATTCTCCATGCGATAAACTGCTACACCAACATATTATTGTGTAGCATTTGCCCCAAATTGTGTAGCAAACTGCACCGCTACACCAGACAAATTATTCCCTGAGCAATATTAAGCACCTTGACATGGAGAGCTTTCAATTAGCGACATAGCGCTATACCAAAATGTAATTGGTGAATCACTTAGCCTTTAAACTTTTCCAGCTGTTTTTCGGGTGTGAGACTGATTTATGTTTTTTGCGTAAATTGATAGATTTTAGCTCATTTGTTTTTCATGGACCATTTCAAAAAGTTTCGTGATTAGTAAATCTATATAGACTACCCCATCTATTTTAAAAATATATTTGACCCTTTTATCCCCAGAGGCTTTTCAGCTGACGCCTCTGCAATCTTTATTGGGATAACTTTATTATTTATAATCAATTGATTCCATTTTAATGGTGATGTATTGGTGTCAGTGATATAGTTATAGTGAAGTCACACTTATTGGTCAATTAATTTGTATTTTTAATTATTCAAAATGGCGTCCAAGATGATTGCCAGTGTACGGGCAGATTTAATAATTTGTGCAAATTCGTCATTTCAACTAGTTTTATGGTTTGTGAGCTCATCTAAACTACTCTCCGACAATGTTGAGTAATATTTAACACCTGAACATGAAAGTTTTCATTTGGCGACAAAAAACATCCAAAATATAATTGATGAACCACTTGGTCCATAAACTTTTACAGCTGTTTTCTAGGTGTGAAACTGATTTGTGTTGGACAGATCATTTGATGATATATTGCATGTAAGTGTGATGTTTTCTGCGTGAACCACTTATTGTCAGTGTATCCACATGGTAATAATGTCACCATACACATACTGGATCACAAACATTATCACTGATACATGTAACTTTAACGAATATACATGTGTTTTAATGCATGCACTGGTATGTTGACGACAATCAATTGCCGCTGGAAATGTGGTGTATTTATAATGACAGTGTATATAGGGCTCTTGTGTGATATCTACTTTAATAGAGGCGAGTCTTAATTAATTGTAACAGGGCTGCATGATAATTTTTTTTTAAACAAAAAAATCATTTTGTATTTCTATCCTGTTATGCTGTCAAAAGATCCAATGGGACACACTCAATCGATACAAACAACAAACACAGTTCTGAGAAGCCTTCTGAACGAGTTATTCGGTATTTAACATGGTTCCTGTGTTGAACATAGCGCTGAACATACACCAATAGCTTGAATGGAACTAACGGTTTTCAAAAGCAGCTGCTTCTGTCAATCAGGCTTAGAACTGACTCTGTTGTGTATATTCGGACTAGTGTCTAAAGACTCGTATGGCATGATGCTACGCCACTATTTGTTCTCCTATAATGTTAGAGGAGTTGGGATTGTTGATACCACATTGATGGCCTTTATCATAACCCTCTCCAGCCTCAAAAACATTTCAGAATTATCTGCAAAGGCGTGTTGTGGTGCAGCTGACAAATAAAGAATGATCGATGTGCTTATTAACAACGTTCATACTCTGTGAAAACTGGCTGGCTGCGATGATTCTTTTAGATCGGCTCTGTATTCGTAGACTGGAGATATGCATATGATGTTTGAATCTGTACCAAGATTGACAAGATTGTTTGTTATCATGGTGTGCGTATACAGTGCCCAAAAGCGTCTGCAGCTGATCATGCAGGGGCACAATTTCATAGTTACGACACCCAAATGGATGTAGTAAAGTTACGACAGAAGTTACTATACTATTTTGTCGCAAATGTACGAGAATAGCACTTACTACAAATCGCAGAGTTACTACAAAAAGTTACTATTTTATCGTAAATGTAGCTGACTATTTTGTAGTAACTCGTACGAGAATACGGCCCCAGAATAATAAAGAAAGAACAGTTCGTTCTCTGCACGTGTAGCCGTACACAGCTTTCTGTGCTGTATTGTGACGTCACTGTTGTGGGTTTCCTTAAAGCGCTAAATTGAAGAATTTGAATTTTCGCCCACTTGAAGTTGTGTCTCCCTGCTGCGACCCCACCATTTCAAATGGGTGAAAATACTTCAGACCCAACATTTGCAGAACTTGATGTTCATACACACATTTCATACCCAAGAACAGTGATTTGATCAGCTTAGCGGTTTACCCCTTTAACCGCCGGTGCCGCATATATTCTGGTTCTCATTTTTTATTAGCACATTAAGTACCGCATTTTAAATATGTTAAAGATAAAATGTGACATCAACCAGCAAGATTTGAAAAGAGTTGACCTCCGTTTTGTCAAATCTGAATAATTTTCACTCACTTGAAGTTGTGGATCGCGTCAGCGAGACACAACTTCATGTGAGTGAAAATTCAAATTGAAAAATTTGGCGGTGAAAGGGTTAAGGTTAAAAAGTCAACCCCAGTCTGATTATGTCTAGGACCTAAGGAGCAAAACACACAAACGCTAGCGCGATTAAGCACCCGACGAGTGACGCGACGAAAATCGCGTGACTCTCCACACACCAGCGCGACGTACGACATGACATGTCGCGCGCATTGGTGTGCTTTGTATTTAAAGCAGTCTGTTCTCAAATCTCACACGGAGCACATTCAAATCTCACCCTAAGCATATTCATCTCCGTAAATCTGGCTTGAAATTGACACGGCTCCCTGAAAATTAATATGTCCTTTATAATGCGCCTGTCTCAACCTCGGTTCACTCAGACGATGGGCCAACATTGAACAAACATTCACAAACAAACACGAGACAGTGTCACCAGAACGAGGCAGCTGAGTCTGGTGATGGTGACCTCCTGAGGTTAGGGGTCAGAGGTCATGTGGACGGGCGGTCAGCATGGCGCATCCAGCAGCACTTTAATGCCTAGAGGGGTGAGTGATGGGGTGAGAGCCCGGGTTTTGCCTTCTATGGGGCCGACTTTCTCACATTGCCCTTCTGGAGTCCTATATACAAATATCTGCCAAATTAATTTCGATAGAAACATGCATAAATGCCTAACTTCTGAAACTTCTTCTCTCCAAGTGAAAACATCATGTGCGTTTTCATGTGTTTATGAAACACAATAATAGCAAATGAGTGAATGATTCAGTCAGTCAGCCAACCAGTCAGCCAACCAGTCAGCCAGCTAGTCAGTCAGTCAGTCAGTCAGTCAGTCAGTCAGTCAGTCAGTCAGTCAGTCAGTCTGCCAGACAACCAGTCAGCCAGCTGGACAGTCAGTCAGTCAGCCAGCCAGCCAGCCAGTCTACCACTCATTCAATCATTCTTTTCCCTGTAATACCTCAGATTTCTGCCACCAGCCTGTAAAGAGTAACCTCGCGGATGTTTACTGCCCTTATGACCTTACATGCCTCCGCGGCGAGTAAAGTGTGATTAGAGTTATAAAATCTGACCTTATTCGCCCTAATTATATGGTTATAATTATGTCAGGTCATTGTGACGGTCGGACGCTGATGAGAAACGTGACGTACGAACGTGACGCAGGCTGGAAGCCTGGCTTATGTGGGGCGGCGGGCCAACGCTGTCTCAATGTTGGAAAAGCATCAGGGATGCTTGGCCTTCACTATGCTGAGTTAACCCTGTCAAGCCGGAATTTACCAAACCGCGAATTGCTATCGCAATTTTTGACTTGTAGTGGATGAAGATGACTTAAAGTGGGTGACAAATGAAAAAAAATGTAAACTGTTCCATACAAATGTTCCTAGGTTTGAGGATAATAGGTCATTCTTCAGTGGTTAAAGCTGCATGCTTGGAAAGTCGGAGGTTGCTTGTTTGACCTCCGCTGTGGCATTCAAATTCAAAGGAACAAAATGTTTCTTCCCCGCTCACTCGTAAAGATTCAATATTCTGGGGAAAAGTCAGTATTGCGGGGAGCCTCCGTGACCGAGAGGTAGTGTGTTCGGCCTCAGACCGCCATGGTCGAATTTTGAATCCTGTGTCTGGAGGGCTGTGTCATCTCATTCATCTCACCATCCTCAGGAGGTGCTCCTGGCTCTGTTTAGCCTATAGGGCCTATGTGCACAAAGGTGGCCTAAAACACCATTCATTTAATTTCAAAGTGGATGCAGATGTTTTGGAAGTGGTGACAAATGAAAGAAAAAATATTATCATTATAACAGTTCCATGAAAATGTTGGTTCTAATACCCCTCGGTTTTAGGAAATTAATACACTGCCCGTCGCTAGACACTGCATCCCTGCATGTTAAAATTTGCAGATAGCTGACGTCATATATCCCCTCACTTTAACTTTTGACTGATCGTAGTAAGCTTGTGATTGGCCGGCTGTCCTGCTAAAAGTTCTGTGAGCCGCTAACGCAGATGTGTACACATCTGATAGAGGGGGGAGGGGTGGGTGAGGCATACACCTGTGTCGGCATTTAGAGACTTCTGTGTCTGGTTGGAACAGGCTACACAGTACCCGGTGTAGGGAATTAAGTCATTTCTTCGGAGATGCAAAATTAGTATGTATCGTGGGGGTTTAAAGGGTTAACGTCCATTGCTGGCTACCTTGACCCTTTAAGCGCTAAGCGCAATTAGAGTCGTTTTTAATCCCGTTTCATTAGCCTCATTAGGTCACTGTTATTGCGAATGGAACCAAGATTTGAAATAATTCGTCTCAAATGAACAAACGCGAGTATTTTTGCCCTCTTGAAGTTGTGGGTCGCGGTAGCGAGACACAACTTCAAGTGGGTAAAATTTAAGGAAGATAAGGTTTACGTCCGTTGCTGGCTACATAATGTGTCATACTCCATTACCTTCAATGCACTTGTTAAACCTTAAGCTTGTGAGTTGTAGTTCACGATAATTATTTTGCTGGTTATCCATGGTGGTATATCGTTGTTCTTTTTCTGGCAAGTCGTAAGGAGCCGTTCACGACAATAGATTATTATTTCTATGTTCACGACAATCAAATTCAGATCTGTCGTTGAAGGTCATTTGTGGAATGAAGGTGGTCGCTGATTGTGCGACTAATGATCCATCGACCTTGTCTCATTATTTAAGTGTCATAATATCGACCACTGGAGCACCTCAGGTCGACCGCTGGGGCTCAGGTGGGTTTCATCCTGTTTTTATTCCTTATTTCCAAACGAGAAATATTGATTTCGACATGATCAAGTCGCAAGCCAACCACACAGCTCGCGACCCTAACAAGTACAGCGTAGCCTATTGGCCACGATGTATCTTTATGAAATGTGAAATGGATAAAACGATATTTTAATACGGGTATAGTGTGTTGTAAGGGAATGAATGAATGAATGAATGAATGAATGAATGAATGAATGAATGAATAAATGAATGAATGAATGAATAAATAAATGAATGAATGAATGAATGAATGAATGAATGAATGAATGAATGAATGAATGAATGAATGAATGAATGAATGAATGGATGAATAAATGAATGAATGAATGAATGAATGAATAAATGAATGAATGAATGAATGAATGAATGAATGAATGAATGAATGAATGAATGAATGAATGAATGAATGAATGAATGAATGAATGAGTGAAAGAATAAATGAATGAATGAATGAATGAATGAATGAATGAATGAATGAATGAATGAATGAATGAATGAATGAATGAATGTGACTATTGGTTATGTCTCATTTGCGTGTGCGGACGAGGAATAAGTCTAATGATTTTACTATTCCTACCAAATAATACTCATTTTATATTTGTTTTGTGAGACGTTGGGTCAATGTTGTTTTAATGTTAGGCCAGCGTCACAGAATTTAGCCTAACATTAAACCAACGTTCATATCTATCTCCAGCTCACTATAGTTTAATCTTCTAACACTAACCAGTTCATCCTGATATCAGATGACCTTGACACCACCATTAGCTGTGACCTTTTGTCCTTGACCTACACCTCGCTCATTGAGACTGTAATCCACGTAAGAAAGAGAAATGAGCGGATTTAACAAGCCTGGCATATAACCCATCAATCAACCAGTCAGCTACACAGGATGACGATGACCTACAGAGGATGACAATGAAGGTCATCCACAGAATATGACCTATGTCCACACTTTGATCCCTAAGGCTGTACTGGTTGTGCTGAACCTTTGAAATCTAGGTTATGCACCCTTTACCGGCCAGGTTGCTAGGATTATAATATGATATGCAAGCGGTGTTTATTTACGTGCGATGTGGCAAAATACAGCACTCGTCCAATGAATGAGGTGTGAGCCTTTAGGCGAACACCTTGTTCATTGGACAAGTGCTGTATTTCCAATATCGCACAACAAATGAACAACGTTTGTATTTTTTCACACGATCAAGTCACACATGACATATTACATTACAGAATTACTAGAATGCGATATAGTCTGATACCGATATACGTCTCACAGTGAAAACCACGGCACAGTGAGAAAATAACATGAAAAATAGTAAGAAGCAATGCAACAGATTCGATGAAGCAGCTATGACAGGTTTTGTTCCATAATAGAAAAAATTACTCGCTGGTGACTCACAGTTTGGACATAGTACATATACTTTACTATCTCTCTCCAGGCTCACAGAAGGCGCCATTAGTATTTTTATAGAAAATAATATAACAAGAACATAACTTAGTAGAGCGTTGTGTTGTTTTGGTGGCACGCCATCAATGTCTAGCAGCCATTGTCAACAGCAGATAGAAGCGTAATATTAGTCAGGGAGCTTAACCCCTGTACTGTTCAAATTGTTTCACAAGCCTAATCCATATTTACCCCTGAATTTTTCCACAAGCAGCAAATTTGGACCATTTATAGGTCTCTCACGTGGAATGAATGGAGTTACCCTTCCTATTGCTACTCTGGGGACTATCCGACCCGAGGATAGCGGAGCTGCGCGAAATGCCAGGGCGTTTCAGCATTAAATTGCACAGCGAAACCCAAGTCTCCGGCCGTCTGGGCATATCTGGGGGTATATCCCCTAGACATGCCCATTACCCCTTATCGGGCGAGGGAAGAAAAACGCTCTCAATAACCACCATGCCCTATCACACACACCCTCACACCATCATCTGTACATCATTCATCTCATCAATTGACTACAACGTTTTTATCGTATTACAATGTCACTTATAAGACCATTTGTGCCGGAAAGTGACGTAAAGCAATAATTTCCTACTAATAATCAGAGACACATTTAATACCACTTCTCTATGGTTTTCGACCATCCCAAATCCAACATAGATAGACTATTTAAATGAATCAGAAAGAGCAAAATTACATAACGTTTAAATTGTTCTTCTTTATTTAGGCACTGCTCTTGTGCTGTTTAGCGGTCAACAGAAACATATATTTACATGGTAAATAGTTACCAACTCAACTTAAAAATCACATTTTTAAGTCACATTTGTCGCTATATGCAAGAAGAATAGAATCAGAAAGTGTCTATTTTCCTTGGTATATGCATAGAGTTAAACTCTATGGTATATGTGAGTGTATATGGTAGAAATATTATGTAACTGTAATTTGTGGCCAGAATGTGTATTTTCCATACCCGATCTATAACCTCTTCTCACTGACCCGGCCTGAATGCACGCGCAATACGCTGCCTCAACGCTGGCACAGCATCGGGCCAACGTCTCCCGGTGCTGTGCCAGCATTGACCTCACCCCGGCGCCCGGCGCTGCTTCCATTATATGCGGGTGACCAGATGATTCGATCTTTACCCGCAGAATCTTGACCCCCTGACCTCTGGTCATTTATCTTCATCCCCCTCCACTCCCGCCATCAGATCCACGTGTGTCCTGGACCTCCCCATGCTGTGACCACGGCTATAATGACGTGCAAAGACACAAGACAGTATCTGATTACTTTACATGTAGATACTGCCTTTTGGCTTTGCTTTGGGCGAAGCCAAAAAGCAGTATATGCATACTTTACAAACAAGCAGATACTGCAAAGCCAAAACGATCACTTTACAAAATAAGCCAAAAAGACAGTATCTGATTACTTTAAAAGTAAGCAGATACTACCTTTTCGCTTTGTGCAAAGTGAAAAGGTAAAGCCTTTTGGATTTGCACAGCAAGATCAATTTTGCTTCATATACTGGTATGCACTGATTTATGAGTGAGTGTCACAGTACACGTTTTCCGAAGTACAGACAGACACTGGTGACACGAGTGATTTTAACTGGTCTAGCTGGTCGCAAAATGGCATATCTGGCTAGAACCTTACAAATGGATATATAAAAGGGTTTTTCGCGGATTATTGATGCATCAGATGTCTAGATTGATATGAGCATGGGTGTGGACTCTTGAAGCATTTTGAATTATCAATGAAAATTCAAAATGGCCGCCGTCAACTTAAGAAAGATAAACATATAGTCTGTTCATTTTAGATTGGTAATATCACGTATATAAAGCCAAAATGCTATGGGCATCATATATATTAGGGCCTACGCCTGTATGACATGGATATCATGACGATTTTCATTTGATTTGACTAAACTACCCATCTTATAACTATATGTGCATTATATCTAAGTCATGCAGTGGTGACTTCTAATTATGTTAATAAAAAATATGTATGTCCGTCTGCTGTTCAGTACTCCGTAATAAACAGACTCTGTGTGCGATACAGAGTCTGTGATCATTGCCATTCGTAAAAGTGTGCCCCAAAACTCCGTTGCGCGGCTGATCGATTGCGCAATGAATTAATGCGTCATTGTTTGATGAACGATTTTTATATTATTTTTAAATAACAGATTTACATCTCATTGGAATAATGCCTTGACGTGGGGATTTAAAGCAAGTCCTTGTATGTTAATTTGTCATTTGAATAGGGCTACACTGACATTTTTCATGAAATTGTTATCTCAGCGTACACTGTCTACCAGCATACAGGGTCAGTATTCTCGTATAAGTTACGATATATCGTAGGCTTCTGATTGGTCGAGATGGCCATCTCGACCAATCAGAAGCCTACGATATATCGTAACTTGTACGAGAATACGGGCCCAGAAACACAGCTTTTGTTTTGCTGTCCATCTCTGATGCTAACCCGAGTTGTTGCATCAAACTAGAACTATCTGTTTAGTGGCCAGCGTAAACGATCTGAGCTATCTTAGGAAATGACAGGAAAGGAATCGGGCTTTAGGCCACCTTTGTGCACATATAGGCTAAACTGGGCCAGGAGAACCTCCTGAGGATGGTGAAATGATTGAGATGACACTGTCCTCCAGACACAGGATTCGAAATTTGAGCCCTGGCGGTCTGAGGCCGAGCACGCTACCTCTCGGTCACGGAGGCTCCCCACACTACTGACTTTCACACGTGGATGGGGAAGAAACATTTTTGTTTCTTTTAAACCGCCAAGACCGGGACCCGAACACCGTGTTCTGGCGTGAACGGCAGCGGTGCTAACCACCACCCTAGGGCCCCCGCCTAGCCGTGGTCCAGGCGACTCGCTCCGCTTACCGATCAGCGCTAGCCCCCGACCAGCTATCTTAGGAAGATGAAGGTTATGGGGACTGCTACAATCTCTGCTCATCATCTTGACCCCCCCCCCCCCCCCCTTATGATGTATTACCCACAGAGTGCCAGCTGAGCACAGGGGATACAGATGGATGTGTGCCTCACACTGTAAAGAACAGCAAAGACAAAATAAAATGAAATGAATCGGGCTTTAGGCCATCTTTGTGCACATAATTATAGGCTAAACTGGGCCAAGAGAACCTCCTGAGGATGGTGAGATGATTGACACGCAAAGACAAACAACAGTAACTGCTGACTTTACAGTCAGAATTTGTCTATTTGTCTGAACGTCGTGGTCGTGAATACACATCCCAGCGAACATGAGACATTGAACCAGTTAACCCTTTAAGCCCTCACGATGCATTAAATTTTCTTTAATTTTTAAACCACATCAAATCATCTTCATTCACTACAAGTCGAGAATTGCGACAGCAATTCGCGGCTTGTAGTGAATGAAGATGACTATGGTGAATTCAGGCCTGAAAGGGTTAACCTGTAACCCTTAAAGCGCTGATTATCTATTTTTATAAACCATGAAGACCAAAGGGTTTTTTAATTTAAAATCTTCATAAATGTCTTAGTTAGCTCTTTCTGCTTCATTTGAATACCTATGTTACTGCTATTTGTCTGAACACATTTCAAACCCAGGGACCAGCCTCAAACCAGCATTGGTTCGACGTCTTCAGGTTGCATTGAAATATCATGTCCTTCAAAACCAGTACTTATACTACAAACGGCGGTAACTGCTTACTTTACAGCACTTATATTACAGCTTTATGACCCCTGAACACGGTGATTACAGATGGGCGGCGTCTGGCAGTGTAAATGACATGTCCTGCTGCCCCGCTATTATGTACATCCTGCCAAGCAAACATTTAGTTAGCTGGCGTCGAAAAGCTAGTGATGGTCTGTAGGATAAACAGTAGGGAACAGCCAGAATGGAATGAGAAGGGGGTCCAAGCAAACATTTAGTTAGCTGGCGGCGAGAAGCTAGTGATTACCTGTAGGATAAACAGAAGGGCACAGCCAGAGAAAATGAGAAGGGGTGTCCAAACAAATAAGAGAATGAGACGTGGCACGTTGGTAGATAGATAGATAAATAGATAGATAGATGTTTTATTGACACGATTTCAAGTCATTGCTGACGTATTTGTCATAGTAATATATATATATAAATATACAATATGTACAGCAGGGTTAGCATGGTTAGTTCTGTGAATTACATATCGGTAGACCACCTGACTGTCATGCCGGTATCCCGGGTTCGACCCCCAGTAATCCTACTTGGAGTTGGATTTTTCTGATAAATATCCTTGTTTCTCTCCTCTCAATTTTAGATTTAATTGAAATTTTCAAATGTGAAACTAGTGCTGTGTCAGACTTGTCCGCTCTACGCTTTCTACTGAATTTTCATTTTTTTTAATATACGGACGGACTTTTTTATTTCTACGGATGTTTTAAGATATACTTTTGTAATTGCGATTTTTTTCCTCTGAGTAACATTGCTATAGATAGGGATATGTACGGTAGCCAGCGGCCACCCGAGTGATAGTTGATAATACGGCTGCCAGCTAACACGACACGTTGTAAGAATGATGTTTTAATGCTGGGCCAGCGTCGCAGACGTTGGGCCAACATTAAAACATCATTGTTACGACATGTCGTGTTTGCTGGGTAGCTATTTGCCCATGAACTATACACAGATGACCAGGGCACCCTATTACAGGAGTGAAATAAGTGAGAGCAAGGAGGTTATATGGTATAACCTCCTTGCTGAGAGGGTGGGGTGACTGGCCCGCAACACAAGGTTATTCCTCAAGTATAGCTTGCGGAATAACCTTGTTTTGAGGGCTGTCCAGGATAGGTGAGAAACATAGCCGGCGGCCGTCACACCATGTCAATATGTAGACCGCTGATTATGACGTGAAGTGCTGTCTAGTCAGTACTTAGCCCTTAAAGCGCTGAAATATTTTTGTAAAATATTTTTTCAATTTGAAATTATTATAAATGTCTTAGTAAGCTCTTTCATTTGACTTGCTATGTTATGGGTCTACAGCTATTAGGGGGGCACCATTAGATTCCCAGGGGAGGGGGGGGGGGGCAGGAGCATTTTTGAAATAAATAATTTCGGTGTGAAATGTGAAATGAATAATTTACTTCAAGAACTGTTCCATATAAACATGTTACAAAATGTGAAATTTTCAGCGCGCCGCCGAGCCCGGTTGAAATAAATAATTTGCCGCGACAAATACTCCTGCTCCCCCCCCCCCCCCTGGGAATCTAATGGTGGCCCCCTTATAAATGTTTTACTTTTTTTCTGCAGGGATCGACTTTAGACGTCAGAATCTGACGTCTTGAGTCGGACCCCGCGCTGAAAGAGTTAAAATATGCCATGTAGTACATAAACGCGACGCTGGGATTCAAAGAGTCGCATCAATAAAATACCCAGTCAACTTGAGACTCTGGCTCAATGGTGGGCTAACGCTGGCCCAGCATCTGAGACGCTGGGCCAGCGTTAGCACAACCGTGCGCCATAGTCTGATTTGAGCTGGCTAAGGCGAGGCCTCACACCTTTACACCCGCCGTCAGATTAACTTGTATCGCATGTTTTTCGCCGATTTCTCAGTCAATTCTCAACCGATTTTGATGAAATTTTGCAAGGACTGTTTTCGAGTCATGCGGCGACCACCGTGATAGAGTCATCAAAAAATATTATACAGTTCCAAAGTTGGACCATTTGACATGTGGTAAATTTGTAATTACGACGTCCCTCTATAAACCCATCAAACTGGTTAAATTGAAGTTTGTTGTTAACCCTGAATTGCATTACATGCCAGAAGGTCTGAGGTTTTAGCTATACAATATTTTCCGATGAAAATTTCAAGGTAGTCGCCGCATGACTCGAAAATACTTAAAATTTCATAAAAATCGGTTGAGAATTGGCTGAGAAATCGGCGAAAAACGTGCGATACAAGTTAATCAGACGCGGGTTTATAATCATTGGATGCGCCCGTAAAATCAAATAGTCCCAGCCATCTCCCCGCGCAGACATATTACATTTAGCGCTTCTCATGATCCTGTCAATAAGAGTAGTAGCTGTAGCCTCGTTGTAGTCCCGCAGACAAATCTGGCTTGACGCCTGACCTTCAGCTGACCGCTATGACCTTCACGTGGGCCGCTTCCAATCTCTCTCATTCTGTCTGGTCGCAGGTCTGCCATATATCAGACTGTGTGGTCGCATGTTTGCCAATTCCAGCGATTTCTTTGTCATTCCCTGCAAACACAAACTTTTTGTAGGGTCTATAACATTTGTACAACGTCGGCCCAACGTCTTTGACGTTGGGCCGACGTTGTACAAATGTTATACAAATGTCTTGTGTTTACAGGGTTTTCTACCCTGTTGTTATTTATTTAGCAATGTTTAATAGTACACATGCCTACATGGCTCAGATCATTTAAAAAATCAACGTGTGTTGTTATTTCGTCATTTGATGAAAATTTGGTCACGAAAAGTCAAACCCCCCCCCCCCCTCCCCCTATGTCAAGTTGCAGCCCTGGTTAACACGTTCTGGATAGGTTAATATGAGCTGATACCGCTGTACATGATGTATTACACAGCGTAAATCACTTCACTGGGCGTGAGAATGTTGTACAGTGAGAATGTGGCTTTACCTGTTAAACCTGACAGCCCTAAGTTAGGGTAGAGTGGGGTAAAGTGCACCTCCTAAGAATAACTGTGAACCAAGCAGAAATAGATTACACCATCTTACACCCAATATTTTCCAGGCATTGTACTTTGACCTCTTAATGTTCCTTTGTATGAGAAATGTTGATACTATAAATACAAATATAAAAAATCATAATTATAATAATTACATGAAAAGTTACGTTTTACCCCATTTGAGAGGTAAAGTGCACATGTCTTTCTGGGGTAATGTGCACATGGTGCGCTTTACCCTACTTTCTACTTTTTCATCAATGTCTAGTGCAAGATGTTTTATTTTAAGAAGTAGTCATTTATATTACCGAAATACCCAGTTTTTATTATGGCAATGCCACCACATGATTTTAGTTGTTTATCATACCATGTATATTGTCTTATATGATTTTAACAAACTAACATTCTTGTATATACATGTACATATATCTCTCTTATTACTATGACAAATAAGTCTGTAATGACTTTTATTTCTGTCAATAAAATATCTGTCTGTCTGTCTGTCTGATGTAGCTCTTTTGTGGCTCTAAATAGTTCCAAGCAAGCCCTTATCTGCATAACCCTTCGACACCCTTGACCCACAGCCCCCTCGACCCACAACCCATAAACCCTCGACCCACAACCCGCCTCGACTCACAACCCCTTCGAATGGTTAATTAGCGTTAACGGTAGACCTATAGTTTAGTGTATTTATCCTATAGAATGTAAATTTTCACGCGACCCACAACTCCAAGCGGGTGAAAATTTCTTACATTATTATGTACAATCTGATCCATAACATTCGCCAATCTACCAGATTTAATGCTCATTTTGTCTTTCTAATTTCATTGTTTGAAGGGAAATACAAATGGTAAGAACGACTACCCACTGGGCACACGACGTTATTGCGACGTTGAATCAACGTCAATGACGTTGATTCAACGTCGCAATAACGTCGTGTGCCAAGTGGGTATAGGTATGGATGTGATCAGCACTTTACATGTTAACCCTGTAACCGCCGGCCCCCAGTATATTCAGGTTTTACATTTTTATTAGCACATACATATCAGCTTTCGAACATGTTAAAGTTCAAACGTGACATCAATCCGCAAAATTTAAGAATCGTTGACCTCCATTTTGTCAAATCTGAATAATTTTCACTCACTTGAAGTTGTGGATCGCGTCAGCGAGACACAGCTTCTTGTGGGTGAAAATTCACCTTGACTAATTTGGCGGTGAAATGACTAAGTCTCTGAGTCAGGTGTTTGATGTTTATCTCTGATTGATTGACTTCACACCTGTTTGTCATAAATCTCCAGCTGTCTGTAAATTAGGCGTAATATATAAGCTGTAGAACACGCACGCCAATGATTTAACGCTGAAATACTTCTGTATAAACCATGGAGACCAAAGGGTTTTTTCAATTAGAAATCATCATAAATGTCTTAGTTAGCTCTTTCCGCTTCATTTGAATACCTGTGTTACGGGTCTACGGCCATTATAAATATTTTTGCTCTTACAGTGCGGGGACCGACCTTATACGTCAGAATCTGACGTCTACAGACGTCATATTCTGACGACTAAAGTCGATCCCCGCACCGTAAGAGCTAATCACCAGCTGTCTGTTAATTATGTATATATTAGCTGGAGAACACGCAATGTAATTCTCTAGCCCTGTTAACCCTTGCAGCGCGGGGATCGACTTTAGTCTTCAGAATCTGACGTCTGTAGACGTCAGATTCTGACGTCTTTAGTCTATTCCTGCACTGTAAAGAGTAAACATATTTCTATTTTCGTAGATCCATAACATAGGTATTAAAATGATTCATAAATAGCTAGCTAAGACATTTATGATGATTTCAAATTGACAAAAACCCTTTGGTCTCCATGTTTTTTTACAAAAATAATTCAGCGTTGTAACCATCTAGATATGCATTATTTATTTAAAGATATAGTTATTCAGATCCCAATTGTATCAAATCCCCAATTGTAAGATGTAAAAATGAATGAACTCACAACCTTATTGTGGTTCCTATTGTTTTCTTCCATGTCATGTACTATCAAGCGAGATTGGAAGGGTCATTACTTGCACAGTATTCCATGGATTTTTTTCTTTTTTACACATTTCGATATCAGCATGGGTGACGACGATATCAATTTTGCTATTAATTGTCTGATTTTAATTCAGCTTCAGGTGTTATTTTAATTACCACTGTTTTCCTAACACAACCAGATTTTAAATGAGAACTGTGTCTTTCAATCAATAACAGTTGCAAATGCTTGAACTCGAATTTGATAAATCTAAGGGATTTATTGCACTCACACTAAAGTCTTGATGTTGTGGATCGCTGTCGTAGATAAAAATGCGCATAATACTGTTCTTATTATCGCATTTATGAAGATAAATACACATCATGCACTAAAATACTAATTGTTTAAAAGACATCAATCTGTTTTCCAACCAACCATTTAGATTCTTCCTTTACTTTTAACAGACGGGTCGGGGAGAACGAGATGGTTTCCGAATTTCACTTTCTCATTTGCAGAATGTCATTAGACATGTGACCAGGATCAATACAATGGCTCTGATTGTTTTCTGGACGTTTGAAAGACACCCAGGAAATTTGTTCCAATTTGTATTGAGTCTGTGCGGCTATCAGGACGAGTGTTAACGCCGTGGGAGGCTGGTTTCTGTGCGGGTCAGAGGAAATTGTCAATTTGTTTTCTGGCATTAGTTGTGTTACAGCGACACCTAGTGTAGACAGCTTGATAAAAGACTGATTCCCGCTCTCTGGATAAACTATGTCATTTCATAGAATGGTTCCCACAATCTGGGTGAATTATGTCATATCATAGACTGGTTCCCGCCCTCTGGGTAACTATGTCATATCATAGACTGGTTCCCGCCCTCTGGGTAACTATGTCATATCATAGACTGGTTCCGACCCTCTGGGTAACTATGTCATATCATAGACTAATTCCCGCCCTCTGGGTAACTATGTCATATCATAGACTTGTTACCGCCCTCTGGGTAACTATGTCATATCATAGACTAATTCCCGCCCTCTGGGTAACTATACAATCATCGATTGATTCCCGACATCTGGGTAACTATGTCATATCATAGACTGGTTCCCGCTCTCTGGGTAACTATGTCATATCATAGACTGGTTCCGACCCTCTGGGTAACTATGTCATATCATAGACTAATTCCCGCCCTCTGGGTAACTATGTCATATCATAGACTGGTTACCGCCCTCTGGGTAACTATGTCATATCATAGACTGGTTCCGACCCTCTGGGTAACTATGTCATATCATAGACTCATTCCCGCCCTCTGGGTAACTATGTCATATCATAGACTGGTTACCGCCCTCTGGGTAACTATGTCATATCATAGACTAATTCCCGCCCTCTGGGTAACTATACAATCATCGATTGATTCCCGACATCTGGGTAACTATGTCATATCATAGATTGGTTACCGCCCTCTGGGTAAACTACGTCATATCATAGACTGATTCCCGTCCTCTGGTTAAACTATGTTATATTATAGACTGGTTCCCGCCCTCTGGATGAATTATGTCATATCATAGACTAGTTCCCGCCCTCTGGGTAAACTATGTTATATTATAGACTAGTTCCCGCCCTTTGGTTGAATTAGGTCATATTATAGACTCATCCCGCCCTCTGGGTAAACTACCTCATTTATAGACTGGTTCTTTTAAATTTACCGCTATTTAAATCAAGTTGAAATGTTGTTGTTCATGGATGTAGCTGACATTTAACTGTCACTTATTATTATTTTAATCAGTCACGTATTTATTTTTTTATCATTCACCTGTCACGGTATCATTTATTTGACACGTAGACCTATCTATTTTTATCATTTATCTGTCACGTCGGTATCAAATGTCATGACGGTGTTTTTTTTAACTCACCAATTAACACCTGATATCAAATTACAGTTCAGTGCCGAGATGGCCACACGTATCATTTCCCAGGTGGATTCAGTTACAGTTCTGTAGATGGTTTAATGATTACTTATTGGTATTTTCTATCAGTTTGATTCAATATTAAGGGAGCCTCCGTGGCCGAGAGGTAGCGCGCTTGTGAATATTGTAAACTGTTTGTGATAGATGCTCAGCTTGTCAAATAACTCAATTTGCAGATGTTTGTCTTTCATAAATAATAAGTTTTTTAACTCTTAAAGTGCTGAATTAATTTGTAAAAAACATCGCAATTTGAAATCATCATAAATGTCTTAGTTAGCTTCATTTGGTTTTATTGGTTTCCGGCCATTAGAAATATGTAGATTCTTACAGCACGGGGATCGACTTTAGTCATCCAAATCTGACGTCTAGAGACGTCAGATTCTGACGACTAAAGTCGGTCCCCGCTTTAACAGTTAAGCAGCACCAGGGTTAGGCATCAAAGTGCTGAATTATATTGGTTTAAACCATGGAGGCCAAGTAGTTTTGGTTCAATTTGGAATCATAAATGTCTTAGTCAGCTCTTTCCACTTCATTTGAATACCTATGTTATGGGTCTACGATCATTAGAAATATGTTGATTCTTACAGTGTGAGGATCGACTTTAGACTTCAGAATTTAACGTCTACAGACGTCAGATTCTGACGTCTAAAGTCGATCCCCGCACTGTAAGAGTAAAACACGACTTATAGTATGAGTAGGTAAAAAGTCCCCCGCACTGAAAGGGTTAATAACATGCGTATTACGTCTGGTATCACGTTTGGAGCGTCCCCGCACTGAAAGGGTTAATAACATGCGTATTACGTCTGGCATCACGTTTGGAGCGTCCCCCGCACTGAAAGGGTTAATAACATGCGTATGACGTCTGGTATCACGTTTGGAGCGTCCCCCGCACTGAAAGGGTTAATAACATGCGTATTACGTCTGGCATCACGTTTGGAGCGTCCCCCGCACTGAAAGGGTTAATAACATGCGTATTACGTCTGGTATCACGTTTGGAGCGTCCCCGCACTGAAAGGGTTAATAACATGCGTATTACGTCTGGCATCACGTTTGGAGCGTCCCCACACTGAAAGGGTTAATAACATGCGTATTACGTCTGGTATCACGTTTGGAGCGTCCACCGCACTGAAAGGGTTAATAACATGCGTATTACGTCTGGTATCACGTTTGGAGCGTCCACCGCACTGAAAGGGTTAATAACATGCGTATTACGTCTGGTATCACGTTTGGAGCGTCCCCCGCACTGAAAGGGTTAATAACATGCGTATTACGTCTGGTATCACGTTTGGAGCGTCCTCCGCACTGAAAGGGTTAATAACATGCGTATTACGTCTGGTATCACGTTTGGAGCGTCCCCCGCACTGAAAGGGTTAATAACATGCGTATTACGTCTGGTATCACGTTTAAGCGTTTTCTATCCAGATGTTCTGGAGGCCTGTTACCTAGCAACTGATGTGACGCTTGTCAGCGTCTTATTAGTTGCCAGGCAACTGTTATCAAACCAAATATGGACAATAAAGAGTCGCGTGTCACTTCTTAGTGAGTTGTATGACGCTTTAAGCCCCACATATCAAAGGAAAGTACGAGGATTTCAGAGCTATAATCTTTTTTCACTCACTTGAAGTTATATCTTGCTGCCGCGATCCACAACTTCAAGTGAATAAAAACACGTCGGTTTATGAAAATCATTAACATTACGTCGCAGCTTGTAATGTACACTCTAAACAATAAAGGTTCTTCAAAAAAAAGCAATCAGTACTATTACCATGCAACCCCAGGAGAACCCGGCAAGGGTTCTCCTGGGGTTGCATGGTAATAGTACTGAAGGGCTCCTTCCAAAGAACATATATCGTTTAGAGTGTAGGCACAGCTTTTTTTTAAATACATCTGAGTAGTTGGTTAAATCACAGTAATTGGGAATTATTGGGAATTAAATGATTGTTTGAACATTACATCAAGATTTACGAATGTTTAGTCTCAAATTAAGCAAATATGAGTAATTTTTACCCACTGGATCGCGGCAGCGAGACACAACTTCAAGTGGTTAAAAAAATCAATTATATATCTTAACGGGTAACAGGTTAATTTTCTACACCTGAGGGTTTTAAAACGACACTTTTCGTGAAACTATTTTAAAAAAATATGCCCATTTCCTTTAATCCTTCAAGCCCTCACGATGCATTAAAGCATCATTTTACATCCCTGAAAACAGACTTAATTTTCCGAGAACCTAGGGTTTTAGAATGAATATTTCCATGAAACTGGCAATTTTTTTAATTACTAAACCACATCAAATCATCTCCATCCACTACAAGTCGCGAATTGCGACAGCAATTCGCAGCTTGTAGTGGATGAAGATGACTATGGTAAATTCAGGCTTGAGAGAGTTAATTTGTCATCCATCTCAAGACGTCCTCATCCGCTGCAAGTGAAGAATTGCGACGGCAATTCGCGGCTTGTGGTGAAAGAAGGCGTCGGCTGATAAAACGGAGTAAAATCGACTATTGACAAAGGGTTAATCTGTTTTATGAGCAGGTTAAATGAGGTTGTTATCGGGATTGAAATGTATGTTTCGTCATCAGCATTTGCATTTTTGAAGTTTTAAATTAAACAAATATGAGCAATTTTCAGCCACTTGATTTTTTTCTCGCCATCGGGACCCACAACTACAAGTGGATGAAAATTATTGTTTAAAGGGACTGGCCCAGGCCAAAATCATAAAAAAATCGGTGATTTTATTTTGGCTTCTTAATATGACCATATGATGTAAACATGTCCATAGACTAGAACTGCAAAAGTTTTTTAACTTGCAAAATTCCTGATTTCTAATTATTGACAACCATGTCAAAAATAAGAAATACGGCAATTTTGTCTCTATATCTAGCCTAACTGGTAAGTGCGCAGCAGAAAAATTTAAAACCTTTTACAGTTCTAGTCTATGGACATGTTTACATCATATGGTCATATTAAGAAGCCAAAATCACCGATTTTTAAATGATTTTAGCCTGGGCCAGTCCCTTTAATTGTAGACAAATCCTGATGTTTAAACACACATTTAGTTTCCAGTAACAATGATTTGATCGACTAATAAAACTAATGGAACGATTATGGTCGTGGTTAAAGGGTGAAGATGAACAAAATGATTATACATTAAAAAAATCAGCTTATTTGACCTTAAAATGACCTTGAATGAACTTGGTGTGATCTTATAACTATGCCACATTCAAGCCCTGGGGGGTACATAGCTATGTGATCAGTTTACTATATGCTGCGTCTAATGGTTGTTTATTAGGATCCACTTGAGAAGATGAAATATTACATCACGATTAAGATAAAAAAAACTCAGTTTCCACGTGTTCCAGCAGTACGTTTTCGTGCGGAATTTCGGCAAAGAAAAGTTAATGTTGAAGTAGCGTCGTATTCAACATTAGGCCAACATTGTGCCAACGTCTAGTGTTTTCTGGCAGTGCTAAATGTGCTGATTCTGGGAGTGATTAGTTTTCCTGTCAAAACAGAGATTTTCAGAGCGGTCTAAATCGCAGAGATTCCTCGCGAAGCTTATTATGTATGAGCCGGAAAATGTGGGGAAATATTATATGTCTATAATAATCACAAGTGTATCCTGGCATGGCCACAGCCTACTGTAACCTTCGTGTACTGTATATGTGGTAATTTTCGCGTGTATCAATTTTCGCGAATTTCTGATTTTAAGAGTTTTCACGAAGCTTAGAATTAGCAAATTTTCATTCTTCTTTAGTAGCGCTATTATAAAAATAAAAATAACAATTTTCGCGAGATTCTTGAATTTGCGAATTTGTCCTGCACGCAAAATTCGCGAAAATTAAAACCTCGCGAATATAGCCAGATCTACATTATTACCGGCCACTGTGAATGTGGACCACATCAATATAACGTTAACCATGCACTCAACCCTTACAACGCTGAAATCATTGTGTATAAATCATGGAGACCAAAGGGTTTATTTTAATTTGAAAGCATCATAAATGTCTTAGCTAGCTCTTTCCGCTTCTTTTGAATACCCATGTTGTGGTTCTCTGACCATTATTCAACAACTTTTACAGAGGGATGTTGATATTGTTTCCCAATGGTTTTTTCATAATAAGCTGTTAGTTAATGAACTTAAAACACATTGTATGATTGTAACATCTAATCGGAAACTTTTGTCTCATAGACTGAATATAAATTTAAATGGCACTCAAATTGAACAAGTTAAGGTCACTAAATATCTAGGTTTCTGTCTAGATACGAAATTATGCTGGTCTGATCATATCAACAAATTAGTTTAAAAAATTGCACCTAAAATTGGATTATTAAGACGTTTAAGATATATTGTTTCTTTAGATTGCCTCTCTAAATACTACATGACCACCGTCCAGTCTCACATAGATTACTGCTTGACAGTCTGGAGCTTCACATCTTCTCACAATTTACATTTAATACAGAAAATGCAAAATCGTGCCGCCAGGCTTATTACCAACAATTTTGATTTTAACACTAGGGGGATTGACATTGTGAGGGATCTGGGGTGGCTCAATATTACCCAGCGTAGGGATTATTTCACTGCGCTCTTAGTTTTTAAATCGTTAAGTGGGAATTTACCTGATCATATTTTAGATAATTTTACATTTAAACGTGATATTGCCATCAGGCAAACTAGATCGTGCGATACTAATGTTTTATATGTGCCTAAAATCAACAGATCTTCATTTAAGAGTGCATTACAAGTTAATGGGCCTATGATATGGAATAACCTTCCTATTCATATACGCAATTGTAACTCCATACACTCATTCAAGAGGCTTTTAAAAACATTTATATTGCAGCAGAGTTAAAATACTTTGTTTTGATTAATATTGTTAAATGCATGATGTCTATGTCTATATGTATATGTTATATTTGTATTTTATAGTAACGTCAATATTACCTTGTCTTTGAGGTACATCAGGGCAACTATGTAAAATAGCACCTTCTGCTAATCAGTTTTACCCTGAATAAATATATGTTATTATTATTATTGTTATTATTATTATTATTATTATTATTATTATTATTATTATTTTAACGCCTACAGTACGGGGACAGTCTTTATACGTTAAAATCTGACGTCTACAGACGTCAAATTCTGACGTATAAAGACGATCCCCGCACTGAAAGGCTTTCCCCCTTTACAGACATTTTGTCATATTTTCATTAAGTCTCCACCCCCTATGTGTTGGAGACTTATTATTGTTTCAGTGCTGCTGTTATTATTATTATTATTCAAAAACAATCGTCAAAACATAGAAAAAAAGGGGGTGGGTCCAAGTGGAATTTGATTTGCCTCCCGTAATTTGCTTTAAAATGTAATCATCAAGCAATGTTATTTTTGTATCCTCAGTTAACGAGAATTCGGAGCACTACCCCAGAAAATTTTAAAGTGTCAAAAAAAAAAGTTTCAAACCTGACAACCCCCCCCACCCCTCCCCGCCTGAATCCGCCCCTGTATACAGCCTATGTATTTGCATGCAAAATAATACAGTTACGGTCTGTGCAATCAAATAAATACACATATATAATATAAAAGTAATGAAAATTGCCTAAAAGTATGCAAAGTGGTTGTGTGTATAATAATTCTTCATGCTAGAAAGTGGGGTAGGCAGCATATATGTCCAGTAATTCCTATCCCTGATATTACCTGATTACGAGCATTGTCTACATAATGCACACTAACAAACATGAACCCATGTGCAGGTGTCGTTTACATTAAATTAGATACTAAAATATCGTTATATAATATAACATACAGCCTCATCCGTTGTATCATGATTGATTCCTTGCCAATAATCTATAGTACTTCCACCATAAATCATGGGATCATATAATATATTTAGCGGCACAATAGCAATGGAATACGTCTTCGGGTAATTTTGCCTCACGGTTTCCGCTGTTGCCTAGATCAAACACTGCATACTGCAGTTTGTAAACATGTCGGTTCGATTTTCACGGCAGCCTCTCAAAAACGCCTGTTCTCAGAAAATGTTCACCAGATGTTAAAGCTGCGGATCAAGGTTATCAGCATCTGACATGTGATCTAGGCCTATGTGAAATTATGTTTTATTATTTGTCACACGCTGCCCGATATCACTCACTAATAATTTGCCGAAAAAAGAAACTTTATATTCTATAATTAAATTACAAAAACTAATGTTGTGTCGTTTGATTAATTTTAGTGGAGGCAATGATTTATTTCATTTTCATTTGCACCTGATCTGATTCCTCTGTTTCCCAATTTAATATCCGTCTGATTGTTTGTCAGTGCGCATGTGCCACATGGGGCACACTATTTCCTGGTTTATATCCTTATTTGTCGTGATTGCCGGCGTCTGTCACGTGTCTCAGATCACCATGGATACGGTCAGGCGGGGTGACTTCCTGTCTGGCACTTGCGGATCTGAGCTGACCGCTTGGTACAGGCTGCGTAGACATCGGGACCTTATGAAGACAGTGAGAAGGGGACGTGCCGCAATGGCGAGGGCGCCTGACTGCCTCACATGCATGCATGCGTCCCGGGTTCAAACTCCGCTGTTCCCGTGTGGGGTTTTCAATGGAATATCCTTGTTTCTCCCTTCTCAATGTGACTAGGCGATCATGGTAATGGCGGCCTTATCGAGTTAAGATTGAGACCAGTGATTCGACGTTGATATCGCTCAGGGACGTACGACAGGCGGACCTTATAAAGACCTTATAAAGACGTACGACAGGCGGACCTTATAAAGACCTTACAAAGACGTACGACAGGCGGACCTTATTTATAAAGACCTTATAAAGACAGGCGTACGACAGGCGGACCTTATAAACACCTTATAAAGACGTACGACAGGCGGACCTTATAAAGACCTTATAAAGACGTACGACAGGCGGACCTTATTTATAAAGACCTTATAAAGACAGGCGTACGACAGGCGGACCTTATAAACACCTTATAAAGACGTACGACAGGCGGACCTTATAAAGACCTTATAAAGACGTACGACAGGCGGACCTTATTTATAAAGACCTTATAAAGACAGGCGTATGACAGGCGGACCTTATAAACACCTTATAAAGACGTACGACAGGCGGACCTTATAAACACCTTATAAAGACGTACGACAGGCGGACCTTATAAACACCTTATAAAGACGTACAACAGGCGGACCTTATAAAGACTTTATAAAGACGTACGACAGGCGGACCTTATAAAGACCTTATAAAAACGTACGACAGGCGGACCTTATGAAGACCTGATAAAGACGTACGACAGGGGGACCTTATAAGACTTTATAAAGACGTACGACAGGCGGACCATATAAAGAACTTATAAAGACGTACGACAGGGGGACCTTATAAATACCTTATAAAGACGTACGACAGGCGAACCTTATAAAGACCACCTTATAAAGACGTACGACAGGGGGACCTTATAAAGACCTTATAAAGACGTACGACAGGGGGACCTTATGAAGAACTTATAAAGACGTACAACAGGCGAACCTTATAAAAACCTTATAAAGACGTACGACAGGGGGACCTTATAAAGACCTTATAAAGACGTACGACAGGCGGACCTTATTTATAAAGACCTTATAAAGACAGGCGTACGACAGGCGGACCTTATAAACACCTTATAAAGACGTACGACAGGCGGACCTTATAAAGACTTTATAAAGACGTACGACAGGCGGACCTTATTTATAAAGACCTTATAAAGACAGGCGTATGACAGGCGGACCTTATAAACACCTTATAAAGACGTACGACAGGCGGACCTTATAAACACCTTATAAAGACGTACGACAGGCGGACCTTATAAAGACCTTATAAAGACGTACAACAGGCGGACCTTATAAAGACCTTATAAAGACGTACGACAGGCGGACCTTATAAAGACCTTATAAAAACGTACGACAGGCGGACCTTATAAAGACCTTATAAAGACGTACGACAGGGGGACCTTATAAGACTTTATAAAGACGTACGACAGGCGGACCATATAAAGAACTTATAAAGACGTACGACAGGGGGACCTTATAAAGACCTTATAAATACGTACGACAGGCGAACCTTATAAAGACTTATAAAGACCACCTTATAAAGACGTACGACAGGGGGACCTTATAAAGACCTTATAAAGACGTACGACAGGCGAACCTTATAAAGACTTATAAAGACCACCTTATAAAGACGTACGACAGGGGGACCTTATAAAGACCTTATAAAGACGTACGACAGGGGGACCTTATGAAGAACTTATAAAGACGTACAACAGGCGAACCTTATAAAAACCTTATAAAGACGTACGACTGGGGGACCTTATAAAGACCTTATAAAGACGTACGACAGGGGGACCTTATAAAGACCTTATAAAGACGTACGACAGGGGGGCTTTATAAAGACCTTATAAAGACGTACGACAGGGGGATCATATAAAGACCTTATAAAGACGTACGACAGGGGGACCTTATAAAGACCACCTTATAAAGACGTACGACAGGGGGACCTTATAAAGACCTTATAAAGACGTACGACAGGGGGACCTTATGAAGAACTTATAAAGACGTACAACAGGCGAACCTTATAAAAACCTTATAAAGACGTACGACAGGGGGACCTTATAAAGACCTTATAAAGACGTACGACAGGCGGACCTTATTTATAAAGACCTTATAAAGACAGGCGTACGACAGGCGGACCTTATAAACACCTTATAAAGACGTACGACAGGCGGACCTTATAAAGACCTTATAAAGACGTACGACAGGCGGACCTTATTTATAAAGACCTTATAAAGACAGGCGTATGACAGGCGGACCTTATAAACACCTTATAAAGACGTACGACAGGCGGACCTTATAAACACCTTTTAAAGACGTACGACAGGCGGACCTTATAAAGACCTTATAAAGACGTACAACAGGCGGACCTTATAAAGACTTTATAAAGACGTACGACAGGCGGACCTTATAAAGACCTTATAAAAACGTACGACAGGCGGACCTTATAAAGACCTTATAAAGACGTACGACAGGGGGACCTTATAAGACTTTTTAAAGACGTACGACAGGCGGACCATATAAAGAACTTATAAAGACGTACGACAGGGGGACCTTATAAAGACCTTATAAAGACGTACGACAGGCGAACCTTATAAAGACCACCTTATAAAGACGTACGACAGGGGGACCTTATAAAGACCTTATAAAGACGTACGACAGGGGGACCTTATGAAGAACTTATAAAGACGTACAACAGGCGAACCTTATAAAAACCTTATAAAGACGTACGACAGGGGGACCTTATAAAGACGTACGACAGGGGGACCTTATAAAGACCTTATAAAGACGTACGACAGGGGGACTTTATAAAGACCTTATAAAGACGTACGACAGGGGGATCATATAAAGACCTTATAAAGACGTACGACAGGGGGACCTTATAAAGACCTTATAAAGGCGTACGACAGGGGGACCTTATAAAGACCTTATAAAGACGTGACGTTGCTGATCCTCGGACATACACGTGACACTAACAGGTGTCAACAGAGACAAGAAAAAACATCATACAAATCTCACAGAAAACCGACTATATAGGTTTACCTCAAAACGTTAACCCCCTACAATCCTAAGTATAGAGTCTAAATCATGGATACAAAAAGTGTTGGGGGGGGGGGGGGTGGCGGTCTCGGCGGTTTGGAAGAAACAAAAAATGTTTCTTCCCCATCCACGTGTGAAAGTCAGTATTGTGGGGAGCCTCCGTAACCGAGAGGTAGCGTGCTCGGCCTCAGACCGCCAGGGCCCGAATTTCGAATCCTGTGTCTGGAGGACAGTGTCATCTCAATCATCTCACCATCCTCAGGAGGTTCTCCTGGCCCAGTTTAGCCTATATGTGCACAAAGGTGGCCTAAAGCCCGATTCATTTCAATTTTAACAAAAAGTGTTATTTTCAATTTTAGATCATCATAAATGTCTTAGTCAGCTCTTTCCGCTTCATTTGAATACCTATGTTATGGATCTACGGCCATTAGAGACATTTTTTATTCTTTTAGTGCGTGGACAGTCTTCATACGTCAGAGCCTGATGTCTACAGACGTCAGGCTCTGACGTATAAAGACGGTCTCACATAGATATTCAAATGAAGCGGAAAGAACTAACAAACACATCACACAAATCTCACAGAACACTCACTACCCTGCTAACACAAGATAGGTGCGACGGTGGCCCAACATTAAAACAACATTGGCTCAACGTCTCGTGTTTGCTGGGTACTCTTACAGTGCAGGGATAGACTTTAGTCGGCAGAATCTGACGTCTACAGACGTCAGATTCTGACGACTAAAGACGATCCCCGCACTGTAAGAGTAAACATATTTCTAATGGCCGTACACCCATAAGATAGCTATTCAAATGAAGCGGGAAAAGCTAACTAAGCCATTTATGATGATTTAAAATAAAAAAAAACCTTTAGTTTCCATGGTTTGTACAAAAATATTTCAGCGATTTAGGTTAAACCAATGTTTAATTGATGTAAGGGCAGCGTCCCAGACAGTGGACAGACATTCCAACTTTGGAGAAAATGTATCATTGTGAAAGCAGACGAGCGAATTAAGAGAATCAGCAGTGGGTCAATGTCAATTGGGTCAATTTTCGTATGCCTCCTGGTCGGGTCAATTGGGTCAATGTTTGGAATGCCTCCTGGTCGGGTCAATTGGTTCAATGTTTGGAATGCCTCCTGGTCGGGTCAATTAGGTCAATGTTTGGAATGCTTCCTGGTCGGGTCAATTGGGTCAATGCTTGGAATGCCTCCTGGTCGGGTCAATTAGGTCAATGTTTGGAATGCCTCCTGGTCGGGTTAATTGGATCAATATTTGGAATGCCTCCTGGTCGGGTCGGGGTACTGGGATGATTGCTAGTAGTAGTACTTTGGGGAGGGTCATTAGGATCTGTTCCATCTGTTGGATGCTGTGTACGGCATTGTACGGAAGCACTAGTCTACAGCGATCATCCAAGGGCAGCTGCAGCCTCCTCGTATCTGGCTACAATCTTCGGTCGGATTGCCAGTGGCGTACCCTGGTTCCTCCGCTCAACAGCGGAGCCAATGCAGCACCCGCATCAGTGCTGGCGCTGATGTAGGCCGTGGTAGCCTTAAATAACCGGCAATAGTGGATTTGACATTAGGTCTCTCACGTGGGATGAATGGAGTTACCCAGAGGGAGTGATCCTTCTTATTGTTACTCTGGGGACTATCCGACCCGAGGATAGCGGAGCTGCGCGAAATGCCAGGGAGTTTCAGCATTAAATTGCACAGCGAAACTCAATTCTCCTGTCGTCTGGGCATGTCTGAGGGTAGACATGCCCAGAACCCCTTATCGGGCGAGCGAAGGAAAACGCTCCCAATAACTCACCATGCCCTATCACCCCCACCCTCACATCATCATCTGTACATCATTTCATCTCATCCAATGACTACAACATTTTTATCGTATTACAATGTCCCTTAAAGACCTTTTGTGCCGAAAAGTGACGTAAAACATTGATTCACTACCACTACTCCTGGTCGGGTCAATTGGGTCAATGTTTGGAATGCCTACTGGTCGGGTCAATTGGGTCAATGTTTGGAATGCCTCCTGGTCGGGTCAATTGGGTCAATGTTTGGAATGCCTCCTGGTCGGGTCAGTTGGGTCAATGTTTAAAAGAGCTGGATTTCCTAAAATTCTCAAGATTAACCATATGATAACATGCTCTTATTTTATTAATATAAACGTAAAGATTTAGCGTAAATTTTCTAATAAAAACGATGCAAAGTTAGGTTATTTTGTATACGGACCACGTAGTCCTACATACACGTGACACAGCCAGATGTGGACAGATACAAGTCAAACAGAAATCTCACAATGTATCCGCAAAAGCTTCCCCATCAGATTCTGACGTCTAAAGTCGATCTCCACACTGGAAGAATTAAACAAATATAATGGCTGTGGACCCATGACACAGGTATTCAAATGAAGCCGAAAGAGATAACTAAGAGATCTATGATAATTTTAATTGAAAAAAAAACTTCGGTCTCCATGGTTTATACAAAAATATTTCAGCGTTGTAAGGGAATGAAGTCATAGCCCTGCAAACACGGGGAATTCACCCAATGTTGTTTCAATGTTGGGCCACCGTCTTCGACGCTGGCCCAACATTGAAACAGCATTGGGTAAATGCCCCGTGTTTGCTGGGAGTGTGGTCTGTCCGACTCCTATACACAAGCAGGGCCGTATCCAGGGTTTTTTTGTGTGTCAGTAACCACTCCTGAATGTAACCGAAATGCCCAGTTTTTCAAAATTTCAGACCCAGACCCCCCTATTAACGGATGGTCGACCTGTAGCCCCCCCCCCTTTGTCTTAGTCTGGATACGCCCCTGACATGATCGTCTGGTCACAAGGTACATTACACTGGGCCGTATTCTCGTACAAGTTACGATATATCGTAGGCTTCTGATTGGTCGAGATGGTCATCTCGACCAATGAGAAGCCTACGATATATCGTAACTTGTACGAATACGGGGTTTGGGAGATGTGGACAGCTACAAGACAAACACATTACAGAAAACTGATGATATAGCTCCAAAAGTATACTCCGTATTAAAATACACCCGTGAAGTTGGCCTATTCGGATCTACGAATCTACTGCTATTTTGTACTGGTCAAGATGGGCACAATATACGGGTTTAACCACGAAACTGCATGTCTAATATTTCCATATTTCTTGGTTTAGCGATACTGACAATGAAATTGAGGTTTTTTATCCAATCTTGGAACATCTGCACATATTCTGTGTATTTTAAGTCGAAGAAAGAACTCAATTACAATAGTTTCGTAGATCCGAATATACTCGGCGCTTCGCGCCTCGTACATTCGGATCTACGAATCTATCGAATTTCGTTCTTTCTCCTTGACATAACTGACTCTGTGTGCGATACAGAGTCTGTAATCATAGCCATTCGTAAGCCCAAAAATCCTGTGCGCGGACGATCGATTGCGCAATGAATTGATGCGTCATCGTTTGATGAATGATTTGTATTTTACTTAATAATTACAGATTTACATCTCATTGGAATGAACGAATATTTCCTTAACCCTTGTCCTGCTTAATTGCTTCAATTGTATTTTTCGTCATTTGAAGCTGGAATTGCTAACGCAATTTCCAGCCTCAAATGACGAAAAATATTACTATTTATGAAAAATAGACATGTCTAAAATTAAATTATTGGATCAACTAAGCATCTACTAAAAACTATTTTATCAAAATTAAGTTATATTTTCATTGATCTAAAACATCCTCAACCCCGTATATATCCGGGCATAGCAGGGCAGTGGTTAACGTAGGGGTTCAAGCGTCAGTCTTTATAGGTGAATTTATCATTTGAATTGGGTTACCTTCACATTTTTCAGGATTTTTTTTATCTCAGCGTACACTGGCTACGATGGGCCAACATTAGATCAACATTGGTTCAATGTCTCACGCTGACTTGAGAATTATTGTATCCTATGATTCACTTATTTATATTAGAAAAGGTGTGATTTTTCTAATAAAATTGTGTGAAGTTTTGATAATCGATTTTTTTCTGAGCACAGTACACGCGTCTGCCTAGCCGCATACTATATATAGACAGACGTGAATGACACGTCACAATGACACGTCACATAGCTATAGAAGAAGTTATATTGATTGATTGATTGATTGATTGATTGTTTTAATGCTGGGCCAGCGTGTTGGGTGATGAATTGGCATTTAAACAATATCTCTTAGCATTGTGGAAACTCACACTATGATATTTCATTAGAAAAAGTAAGAATGTTACTTATCTAATGTCAATGAGAGAAAGATGTGACCAAGAGCCTCCCAGCAAGACGCAGAAGACATGTTGCTTTAATATACGGTGGGCAATCAATATAAGAACATTGGTCCAACGTATCAATAAAAATATGAAGATTTATCTTTTATTCGCTTTTGAAAAGTTAGGAGGTATCTGTTATGAAAAAATTCACATTACGCTGGCCGATATGGGCTTATATCCCCGCATTACACTGACAGATATGGGCTTATATCTCCCACATTACCCTGGCTGATATGAGCTTATATCCCCGCATTACACTGATATATATGAGCTTATATTCACACATTACACTGGCAGATATAGGCTTATCTTCCCACATTACACGGGCAGATATGAGGTTATATTCCCACATTACACTGGCTGATATGAGGTTATATTCCGACATTACACTGGCAGATATGAACTTATATTCCCACATTACACTGGTAGACATAAGCTATATCCCCACATTAGCCTGGCAGACATAAGCTATATCCCCACATTAGCCTGGCAGATATGAGCTTATATCCCTACATTACACTGGCAGATATGAGTTTATATCCCCACATTACACTGGCAGATATGGGCTTATATCTCCACATTACACTGGCAGATATGGGCGTATATTCCCACATTACACTGGCAGATATGGGCTTATATCTCCACATTACACTGGCAGATATGGGCGTATATCCCCACATTACACTGACAGATATGGGCTTATATCCCCACATTACACTGGCAGATATGTGCCTATATCCCCACATTACACTGGCAGATATGAGGTTATATTCGCTTTATATTCTTATTGACTAGGGACTAATATCGAACATGCCTACCTGGAGACTGAGATTCCCAAGCTGTGTGGTTTAGTCCATGCACTCTTTGTATAATCCAGATTATAGTAATATGTTTATATAACGTAACTCCTTGCTTGGTAAATCACTGTGTCAAATCCCACGTGAAGTTATGTAGTCACGTGTTCAAGTTCTCTGAAACTAGTTATTGTGCTCTGCTCGTGCTCTCAGGGTATCGTGTGTAGTTGCTGTGCTCTACCTGTGCTCTGATACAGAGTATGAATGGAGAGTCTCCAGTCCGTCTGTAGTTCTTGAGTTATTGTAGCCTGTTACTGGTAGCTCGTTTTCAGGTTGTGAATGAGTCGTCACACACTCCACTGAGCCTATCTATGGTGTACTTGTTACTGAGGCTATCTAATGTGTAGTTGAATGTGTCGTCACACACTCTACTGACGTATTTGCTGGGATGTCTTCACCTCGTGAATGGGCTGTCTGTGAAGGTGTGGTTAGATCAGCGCGCCATCCTTCATCCCCGGCCAGCGCTACTCAGTCAGTCAGTGAGTGTGTCAGCCACAGCATCTGACGCTGCCAGCGTCTGCAACTAAACTCTGCGGAGAAGATGCCAGGGCACTCCAAGAAGACGCCAGGGCTCTGCCAGAGATGTGAGCGCGCCGCCAGCCAGCAGACACAGACCTCAGCCAGCACCGACCTCAGCCAGCACCGACCTAGATAAAATCTCGGCTTTCTATCAGCTCCCCCGTCCCTTCCTCCGCCAGTCCTATAGGACTTCTCCCTTCACACTTCACACGCCTTCTCACATGTTCTCCAGCATTTCTTAAATTACAAATCCCAGAGGCTTCTCCCCCGGCTTTTGTTGTTTCATTTTTATGGTGGAAACATTGCCATCGTTTTTCTCTCGGCATTTTGTTTGTGGAGCTAATTCTCTTGCTGCTACTTTTATTTAATCATTCACTAAATCATCGGATTTTTCTGTTTTTAAAAAGAATCGTCCGATTTATCGGACCGATAACACCATAACTAGACTGCAGTTTTGTTTCCCTGCCAGGTTACTGAACGTGTAAATATTTAATCCTTACAGCGCTGGAATATTTTTGTTTAAGCCGTGGAGACCAAATTTGAAATCACGACTTAATTAGCTCTTTCCGCTTCATTTGAATACCTATGTTATAGGTCTACGGCCATTATGAATATTTTACTATTTTAGCGCGAGGACCGACTTGAGACGTCAAAAGCTGATGTCATTAGACGTCAGATTCTCACGTCTAAGGTCGATCCCCGGTATAAAGGTTAATATTAACAATGTGCTACTTCTTAAATTACCACAAATTAGGACAAACTTCAAAAACATTTGCATTCCATAATCTAGTAAAATATTTATTTAAATATTTTATTCTTTCAGCGTTGGGACCGACTTTAAACGTCAAAATCTGACGTCTACAGACGTCAGATTCTGACGTTTAAAGTCGGTCCCCGCACTGTAAGGTTTAACATTTAACAACATCATCCTTTGTAAATTGCTACAAATTGAGACAAAATTAAAAATTTGCTTTCCATATTCTAATAAAATGTTGTGATAGGTACCGTTATTCACCTCTGACCAAATTCGAACGTTATTATAAATTGACACGTAACAAAGTGAATTTGATGAATCAGCTTTTTCTTGAGGCGTCTGCTTCTGACGTGATGATAAACAGTAGACTACGTGATCTCAATATGTTATGTTCACACATCAATAACAGAAGCGTCGACCCAATGCTGTTTCAATGTTGGGCCGGCGTCGTAGACGGAGGACCAACATTGAGTCAGCATTGGGTTCGCGGTTTTGCTGTTGACGTGTTCACATAGCAGATGGAGATCACTGGGTGATATGTTCACACATCAATAACATAGAGCACCACGTCTTAATAGCCAGACATACATAACACCAGGCATCTAGGCTATGTGTGGAGTTCACAGTAAACTGTATAGCATGCTTTTCTGGGATTTCTCAGGCAAATTCTCAACTGATTTTACTGAAATTTTCCTAGTACTAGTAAACTCACTTTCAACCTACACAATATGCATCAAAGAATAATTTGGCATCTCTAAAGAATGACTTTACTTCCTACACCCAGGGTTTTTGAAACGAAAATTTGTATGGGACTGTTTTAAAAAATAGCCATATTTTTTTTTATCCACCACCCACTTCAAATCATTCTCATCCACTACAAGTCGAGAATTGCGACAGCAATTCGCGGCTTGTAGAGGATGAAGATGACAATGGTAAATGCGTGCGAGATCGTGTGAAATATGTACACTCTATATCCCGGAATAATAAAGAAAGAACAGTTCGTTCTCTGCACGTGTAGCCGTACACAGCTTTCTGTGCTGTATTGTGACGTCACTGTTGTGGGTTTCCTTAAAACGCTAAATTGAATAATTTGAATTTTCGCCCACTTGAAGTTGTGTCTCGGTACTACGACCCCACCATTTCAAATGGATAAAAATTACTTGAGACCGAACTTTTGCAGAACTTGATGTTTATCACACATTTAATTCCCAAGAACAGTGATTTGATCAGCTTAGCGATTTAACCATTTAACCGCCGGTGCCGCAGATATTCTGGTTTTCATTTTTTATTAGCACATTAAGTACCGCATTTTAAATATGTTTAAGATGAAATGCGACATCAACCAGCAAGATTTGAAAATAGTTGACCTCCGTTTTGTCAAATCTGAATAATTTTCACTCACTTGAAGTTGTGGATCGCGTCAGCGAGACACAACTTCAAGGGAGTGAAAATTCAAATTGAATATTTTGGCGGTTAAATGGTTAAGGATTGAAAGTTAACCCCGGTCTAAATATGACGTAGGACCTAAGGATCAAAACACACCAACGCGAGCGCGATTAAGCACCCGACGAGTGACGCAACGAAAATCGCGTGACTCTCCACACACCAACGCGACGTACGACATGACATGTCGCGCGCATTGGTGTGCTTGGCGTTTAAAGCAATCTGTTCTCAAATCTCACACGGAGCACATTCAAATCTCACCCTAAGCATATTCATCTACGTAAATCTGGCTTGAAATTGACACGGCTCCCTGAAAATTAATATGTCCTTTATAATGCGCCTGTCTCAACCTCGGTTCACTCAGACGATGGGCCAACATTGAACGAACATTCACAAACAAACACGAGAAAGTGGCACCAGAACGAGGCAGCTGAGTCTGGTGATGGTGACCTCCTGAGGTTAGGGGTCAGAGGTCATGTGGACGGGCGGTCAGCATGGCGCGTCCGACAGCACTTTAATGCCTAGAGGGGTGAGTGATGGGGTGAGAGCCCGGGTTTTGCCTTCTATGGGGCCGACTTTCTCACATTGCCCTTCTGGAGTCCTATATACAAATATCTGCCAAATTAATTTCGATAGAAACATGCATAAATACCTAACTTCTGAAACTTCTTCTCTCCAAGTGAAAACATTATGTGTGTTTTCTTGTGTTTATGAAACACAATAATAGCAAATGAGTGAATGAGTCAGTCAGTCAGTCAGTCAGTCAGTCAGTCAGTCAGTCAGTCAGTCAGTCAGTCAGTCAGTCAGTCAGTCAGTCAGTCAGTCAGTCAGTCTGCCAGTCTGCCAGTCTGCCAGTCTGCCAGTCTGCCAGTCTGCCAGCTAGACAGTCAGTCAGTCAGCCAGCCAGCCAGCCAGCCAGCCAGCCAGCCAGCCAGCCAGTCTACCACTCATTCAATCATTCTTTTCCCTGTAATACCACATATTTCTGCCACCAGCCTGTAAAGAGTAACCTCGCGGATGTTTACTGCCCTTATGACCTTACATGCCTCCGCGGCGAGTAAAGTGTGATTAGAGTTATAAAATCTGACCTTATTCGCCCTAATTATATAGTTATAATTATGTCAGGTCATTGTGACGGTCGGACGCTGATGAGAAACGTGACGTACGAACGTGACGCAGGCTGGAAGCCAGGCTTATATGGGACGGCGGGCCAACGCTGTCTCAATGTTGGAAAAGCATCAGGGATGCTGGGCCTTTACTATGCTGGGTTAGCCCTGTCAAGCCTGAATTTACCAAACCGCGAATTGCTGTCGCAATTTTTGACTTGTAGTGGATGAAGCTGACTTAAAGTGAGTGACAAGTGAAAAAAAATGTAAACTGTTCCATACAAATGTTCCAAGGTTTTAGGATATTAGGTCATTCTTCAGTGGTTAAAGCTGCCTGCTTGGAAAGTCGGAGGTTGCTTGTTTGACCTCCGCTGTGGCATTCAAATTCAAAGGAACAAAATGTTTCTTCCCCGCTCACTTGTAAAGATTCAATATTCTGGGGAGCCTCTGTTACCGAGAGGTAGCGTGCTCGGCCTCAGACCGCTGCAGGGGTCAAATTTTGAATCCTGTGTCTGGAGGGCAGTGTCATCTCATTCATCTAACCATCCTCAGGAGGTGTTCCTGGCCCAGTTTAGCCTATATGTGCACAAAGGTGGCCTAAAACCCCATTTATTTCATTTCCGAGATAGAAAATGATGCTTTGCTGCATCGTGAGGGTTTAACCCTTACAGTGCGGGGATCGACTTTAGTCGTCAGGATCTGACGTCTTTAGACGTCAGATCCTGACGACTAAAGTCGATCCCCGCACTGTAAGAACTAAAATGTTTATAATGGTCATAGACCCATAACATAGGTATTCAAATGAATCAGAAAGAGCTAAATAAGCCACTTATTATTATTTCAAATTGAAAAAACATAGCCATTGCTGGCTACCTCAACCCTTTAAGTGCTGAGCGCGACTATTGTCGTTTAATCCGTGTCATTAGCCGGTCAAATCACTGTTATTGTGAATGGGACCAAGATTTGAATTATTCGTCTCAAATGAACAAACATCTGTATTTTCACCCACTTGAAGTTGTGGGTCGCGGTAGCGAGACACAACTTCAAGTGGGTAGGAATATCCTGAATGAATGAATGAATGAATGAATGAATGAATGAATGAATGGATGAATGAATGAATGAATGAATGAATGAATGAATGAATGAATGAATGAATGAATGAATGAATGAATGAATGAATGAATGAATGAATGAATGAATGAATGAATGAATGTGACTATTGGTTATGTCTCATTTGCGTTTGCGGATGAGGAATAAGTCTAATGATTTTACTATTCCTACCAAAGTACATAGTGCGTCAGACGCCATTACCTTCAATGCACTCTACTTTGACCTCATGAGTTGTATCAGAAATATATAATACAATTGTGTTATGTATTTCCGGTTGTATTTTTCACAAAAACATTTTTTTTTTAATTATGAATAAGACGCGTATTTTACAAACAAAATAGCTGTCATACGGAGATTTCACAATAATTATTTTGCTGGTTATCCATGGTAGTATTTCGTTGTCCAGTTTCTGGCAGGTGTTAAGGAGCCGTTCACGACAATAGATTATTATGTCTATGTTCACCACAATCAAATTCAGAGCTGTCGTTGAAGGTCATTGTGTACTGAAGGTCATTGCTGATTGTTCAACTAATGATCCATCGACCTTGTCTCATTATTTAAGTGTCATAATATCGACCACTAGAGCACCTCAGGTCGACCGCTGAGGCTCAGGTGGGTTTTGTTTAATCGTTATTCCTTATTTCCAAACGAGAAATATTGATATTGACATGATCAAGTCGCAAGCCAACCACACAGTTCGCGACCCTAACAAGGACAGCGTAGTCTATTGGCCGCGATGTATCTTTATGAAATGTGAAATGGATAAAATAGGCTATAGTGTGTTGTAAGGGAATGAATGAATGAATGAATGAATGAATGAATGAATGAATGAATGAATGAATGAATGAATGAATGAATGAATGAATGAATGAATGAATGAATGAATGAATGAATGAATGAATGAATGAATGAATGTGACTATTCGTTATGTCTCATTTGCGTGTGCGGATGAGGAATAAGTCTAATGATTTTACTCTTCCTACCAAATAATACTCATTTTATATTTGTTCTGTGAGACGTTGGGTCAATGTTGTTTTAATGTTGGGCCAGCGTCACAGAATTTAGCCTAACATTAAACCAACGTTCATATCTATCCCCAGCTCACTATAGTTTAATCTTCTAACACTAACCAGTTCATCCTTATATCAGATGACTTTGACACCACCATTAGCTGTGAGCTTTTGTCCTTGACCTACACCTCGCTCATTGAGACTGTAATCCACGTAAGAAAGAGAAATGAGCGGATTTAACAAGCCTGGCATATAACCCATCAATCAACCAGTCAGCTACACAGGCTGACGATGACCTTCAGAGGATGACAATGAAGGTCATCCACAGAATATGACCTATGTCCACACTTTGATCCCTGAGGCTGTACTGGTTGTGCTGAACCTTTGAAATCTAGGTTATGCACCCTTTACCGGCCAGGTCGCTAGGATTATAATATGATATGCAAGCGGTGTTTATTTACGTGCGATGTGGCAAAATACAGCACTTGTTCAATGAATGAGGTGTGAGCCTTTAGGCGAACACCTTGTTCATTGGACAAGTGCTGTATTTCCAATATCGCACAACAAATGAACAACGTTTGTATTTTTTCACACGATCAAGTCACACATGAAATATTACATTACAGAATTACTAGAATGCGATATAGTCTGATACCGATATACGTCTCACAGTGAAAACCACTGCAGAGTGAGAAGATGGCATGAAAAATAGCAAGAAGCAACGCGACAGACATGAAGGAGCAGAAAAAAAATATCCGCTGGTGACTCACAGTATGGACATAGTACATGTACTTTACTATCTCTCTCCAGGCTCACAGAAGGCGTCATGAGTATTTTTATAGAAAATAATATAACAAGAACATAACTTAGTAAAGCGTTGTGTTGTTTTGGTGGCACGCCATCAATGTCTAACAGCCATTGTCAACAGCAGATAGAAGCGTAATATTAGTCAGGGAGCTTAACCCTGACCTGTTCAAATTGTTCCACAAGCCTAATCCATATTTACCCCTGAATTGTTCCACAAGCAGCAAATTTGGACCATTTATAGGTCTCTCATGGAGGATGAATGGAGTTACCCTTCTTATTGCTACTCTGGGGACTATCCGACCCGAGGATAGCGGAGCTGCGCGAAATGCCACGGCGTTTCACCATTAAATTGCACAGCGAAACCCAAGTCTCCGGCCGTCTGGGCATATCTGGGGGTATATCCCCTAGACATGCCCATTACCCCTTATCGGGCGAGCGAAGGAAAACGCTCTCAATAACCCACCATGCCCTATCACCCCACCCTCACATCATCATCTGTACATCATTCATCTCATCAATTGACTACAACGTTTTTATCGTATTACAATGTCACTTGAAAGACCATTTGTGCCGAAAAGTGACGTAAAGCAATAATTTCCTACTAATAATCAGAGACACATTTAATACCACTCCTCTATGGTTTTCGACCATCCAAAATCTATTAATCACATTTTAAAGTTGATTTGGTAACTATTTACCATGTAAATATATGTTTCTGTTGACCGCTAAACAGCACAAGACAATTTAAACGTTATGTAATTTTGCTCTTTCTGATTCATTTAAATAGTCTATCTATGTTATGGGTCTACAGCCATTATAAATATGTTTACTCTTACAGTGCGGAGATCTACTTTAGACGTCAGAATCTAACGTCTGTAGAGTCAGATTCTGACGTCTAAAGTCAATCCCCACACTGTACAAGTAAACATCTATTATCAACTCGAAGAAGTTTATATATAATTATTTGAAACAAAGTTTTCAATCTATCTTTATGTCAATTCAAGCAATTGATCAATGTATTTGTATTTCCCTAGCTTCAACCTTTTTGTAACGATATGTAAAATGATATGGCTATTAGCCGAATAGCTATAAATAAATCAACTGACTTTTGCATTTTTAGCAATCTTAGTTATATAATACTTTCTTCCAAAATTGCATTCCTAATATTTAGATGAAATTTAAGGAACGAAAGCTAGTTGAAACTTAACCGCATCCACGTAATTTTCATTTGCTTACATCTTAGTAGTGCTACATCAATATCAATATGGGGTGTTACGTCAATATATTTTAAGTTTAACCAATCGGGAATTCAATCATTTATTTACCAAAGATATAAGAGCATGTTGTAAATGTAACACAATATGTCAAGAATATCCACAAGAAATACACATTTGTCGCTATATGCAAGAAGAATAGAATCAGAAAGTGTCGATTTTCCTTGGTATATGCATAAAGTTAAACTCTATGGTATATGTGAGTGTATATGGTAGGAATATTATGTAACTGTAATTTGTGGCCAGAATGTGCATTTTCCATACCCGATCTATAACCTCTTCTCACTGACCCGGCCTGAATGCACGCGCAATACGCTGCCTCAACGCTGGCACAGCATCGGGCCAACGTCTCCCGGTGCTGTGCCAGCATTGACCTCACCCCGGCGCCCGGCGCTGCTTCCATTATATGCGGGTGACCAGATGATTCGATCTTTACCCGCAGAATCTTGACCCCCTGACCGCTGGTCATTTATCTTCATCCCCCTCCACTCCCGCCATCAGATCCACGTGTGTCCTGGACCTCCCCATGCTGTGACCACGGCTATAATGACGTGCAAAGACAAAAGACAGTATCTGATTACTTTACATGTAGATACTGCCTTTTGGCTTTGCTTTGGGCGAAGCCAAAAAGCAGTATATGCATACTTTACAAACAAGCAGATACTGCAAAGCCAAAACGATCACTTTACAAAATAAGCCAAAAAGACAGTATCTGATCACTTTAAAAGTAAGCAGATACTACCTTTTCGCTTTGTGCAAAGTGAAAAGGTAAAGCCTTTTGGATTTGCACAGCAAGATCAATTTTGCTTCATATACTGGTATGCACTGATTTATGAGTGAGTGTCACAGTACACGTTTTCTGAAGTACAGACAGACACTGGTGACACGAGTGATTTTAACTGGTCTAGCTGGTCGCAAAATGGCATATCTGGCTAGAAATTTACAAATGGATATATAAAAGGGTTTTTTGCGGATTATTGATGCATCAGATGTCTAGATTGATATGAGCATGGGTGTGGACTCTTTAAGCATTTTGAATTATCAATGAAAATTCAAAATGGCCGCCGTCAATTTAAGAAATATAAACATATAGTCTGTTCATTTTAGATTGGTAATATCACGTATATAAAGCCAAAATGCCATGGGCATCATATATATTAGAGCCTACGCCTGGGTGCTATGGATATCATGACGATTTTCATGTGATTTTACCAAACTAACCATCTTGTAACTATATGTGCATTATATCTAAGTCATGCAGTGGTGACTTCTAATTATGTTAATAATATGTATGTCCGTCTGCTGTTCAGTACTCCGTAATAAACAGACTCTGTGTGCGATACAGAGTCTGTGATCATTGCCATTCGTAAAAGTGTGCCCCAAAACTCCGTCGATCGATTTCGCAATGAATTAATGCGTCATCGTTTGATCAGCGATTTTTATATTATTTTTAAATCACAGATTTACATATCATTGGAATAATGCCTTAACGATTTAAAACCAGTCCTTATAGGTTAATTTGTCATTTGAATAGGGTTACACTGACATTTTTCATGAAATTGTTATCTCAGCGTGCACTGTCTACCAGCATACATGGTCTGTATTCTCGTATAAGTTACGATATATCGTAGGCTTCTGATTGGTCGAGATGGCCATCTCAACCAGCCAGAAGCCTACGATATATCGTAACTTCTACGAGAATACGGGCCCAGAAACACAGCTTTTGTTCTGCTGTCCATCTCTGATGCTAACCCGAGTTGTTGCATCAAACTAGAACTATCTGTTCAGTGGCCAGCGTGAACGATCTGAGCTATCTTAGGAAATGACAGGAAATGAATCGGGCTTTAGGCCACCTTTGTGCACATATAGGCTAAACTGGGCCAGGAGAACCTCCTGAGGATGGTGAAATGATTGAGATGACACTGTCCTCCAGACACAGGATTCGAAATTTGAGCCCTGGCGGTCTGAGGCCGAGCACGCCACCTCTCGGTCACGGAGGCTCCCCACAATACTGACTTTCACATGTGGATGGGGAAGAAACATTTTTGTTTCTTTCAAACCGCCGAGACCGGGAACCGAACTCTGGCCTGAAAGGCAGCGGTGCTAACCACCACCCTAGGGCCCCCGCCTAGCCGTGGTCCAGGCGACTCGCTCCGCTTACCGATCAGCGCTAGTCCCCGCACAGCTATCTTAGGAAGATAACGGTTATGGGGACTGCTACCCTCTCTGCCCATCATATTGACCCCCTCCTCCTCTTTATGATGTATTACACACAGAGTGCCAGCTGAGCACAGCGGATACAGATGGATGTGTGCCTCACACTGTAAAGAACACGCAAAGACAAAATGAAATGAAATGAATCGGGCTTTAGGCCAATATGTGCACATAATTATAGGCTAAACTGGGCCAGGAGAACCTCCTGAAGATGGTGAGATGATTGACACGCAAAGCAGTATCTGCTGACTTTATAGTCAGAATTTGTCTATTTGTCTGAACGTCGTGTGAATACACATCCCAGCGAACATGAGACATTGAACCAGTTAACCCTTTAAGCCCTCACGATGCATTAAACCATCTTCTTACATCACTGAAAACAGACCAAATTTTCCTACAACCAAGGGCTTTAGAACGAAAATTCCCAGGAAACTGGTTTACCAATACATGGTAATTTTCTTTAATTTTTAAACCACATCAAATCATCTTCATTCACTACAAGTCGAGAATTGCGACAGCAATTCGCGGCTTGTAGTGAATGAAGATGACTATGGAAAATTCAGGCCTGAAAGGGTTAACCCGTGACCCTTAAAGCGCTGATTAATTTTTTTTATAAACCATGGAGACCAAAGGGTTTTTAAATTTAAAATCTTCATAAATGTCTTAGTTAGCTCTTTCTGCTTTATTTGAATACCTATGTTACTGCTATTTGTCTGAGCACATTTCAAACCCAGCGACCAGCCTCAAACCAGCATTAGTTCACGTCTTCAGGTTGCATTGAAATATCATGTCCTTGAAAACCAGTACTTATACTGCAAACAGCGGTAGCTGCTTACTTCACAGCAGTTATATTACTGCTGTATGACCCCTGAACACGGTGATTACAGATGGGCGGCGTCTGGCAGTGTAAATGACATGTCCTGCTGCCCCGCTATTATGTACATCCTGCCAAGCAAACATTTAGTTAGCTGGCGTCGAAAAGCTAGTGATGGTCTGTAGGATAAACAGTAGGGAACAGCCAGAATGGAATGAGAAGGGGGTCCAAGCAAACATTTAGTTAGCTGGCGGCGAGAAGCTAGTGATTACCTGTAGGATAAACAGAAGGGCACAGCCAGAGAAAATGAGAAGGGGTGTCCAAACAAATAAGAGAATGAGACGTGGCACGTTGGTAGATAGATAGATAAATAGATAGATAGATGTTTTATTGACACGATTTCAAGTCATTGCTGACTTATTTGTCATAGTAATATATATATATAAATATACAATATGTACAGCAGGGTTAGCATGGTTAGTTCTGTGAATTACATATCGGTAGACCACCTGACTGTCATGCCGGTATCCCGGGTTCGACCCCCAGTAATCCTACTTGGAGTTGGATTTTTCTGATAAATATCCTTGTTTCTCTCCTCTCAATTTTAGATTTAATTGAAATTTTCAAATGTGAAACTAGTGCTGTGTCAGACTTGTCCGCTCTACGCTTTCTACTGAATTTTCATTTTTTTTAATATACGGACGGACTTTTTTATTTCTACGGATGTTTTAAGATATACTTTTGTAATTGCGATTTTTTTCCTCTGAGTAACATTGCTATAGATAGGGATATGTACGGTAGCCAGCGGCCAGAGTGATAGTTGATAATACGGCTGCCAGCTAACACGACACGTTGTAAGAATGATGTTTTAATGCTGGGCCAGCGTCGCAGACTTTGGGCCAACATTAAAACATCATTGTTACGACGTGTCGTGTTTGCTGGGTGGCTGTTTGCCCATGAACTATACACAGATGACCAGGGCACGTTATTACAGGAGTGAAATAAGTGAGAGCAAGGAGGTTATATGGTATAACCTCCTTGCCTGCAACACAAGGTTATTCCTCAAGTATAGCTTGCGGAATAACCTTGTTTTGAGGGCTGTCCAGAATAGGTGAGAAACATAGCCGGCGGCCGTCACACCATGTCAATATGTAGACCTCTGATTATGACGTGAAGTGATGTCTAGTCAGTACCTAGCCCTTAAAGCGCTGAAATATTTTTCAATTTGAAATTATCATAAATGTCTTAGTTAGCGCTTTCCGCTTCATTTGAATTCCTATGTTATGGGTCTACAGCCATTTTAAATGTTTTACTTTTCCGGTGCAGGGATCGACTTTAGCCGTCAGATTCTGACGTCTACAGACGTCAGATTTGACGTCTAAAATCCGTCCCTGCACTGAAACGGTTAAAATATGCCATGTAGTACATAAACGCGACGCTGGGATTTAAAGAGTCGCATCAATAAAATACCCAGTTAACTTGATACTCTGGCCCAATGTTGGACTAACGCTGGCTCAGCATCTGAGATGCTGGGCCAGCGTTAGCCCAACATTGGGCCACAGTCTGATGTGATCTGGCTAAGGCGAGGGATCACACCTCTACACCTGCCGTCAAATTAACTTGTATTGCAAGTTTTTCGCCGATTTTGATGCAAGGACTGTTTTCGAGTCACGCGGCGACTTCCGTGAAAGTTTCATCAAAAAATATTATACACTTAAAAAGGTAGACCATTTAACATGTAGTAAATTTGTAATTACGACGCCCCTTTTTAAACCCATTAAACTGGTTAAATTAAAGGTTGTTTTTAGCCCTGAATTGCATTACATGCCAAATGGTCTAAGTTTTTAGCTCTACAATATTTTCTGATGAAAATTTTATGTTAGTCGCCGCGTGACTCGAAAATAGTTCTTGCAAAATTTCATGAAAATCGGTTGAGAATCGGCTGAGAAAACGGCGACTAACGTGCGATACAAGTTAGTCAGACGCGGGTTTATAATCATTGGATGCGGCCGTAAAATCAAATAGTCCCAGCCATCTCCCCGCGCAGACATATTACATTTAGCGCTTTTCATGATCCTGTCAATAAGAGTGTGTTCTCGCTGTAGCCTCGTTGTAGTCCCGCAGACAAATCCGGCTTGACGCCTGACCTTCAGCTGACCGCTATGACCTTCACATGGGCCGCTTACAATCTCTCTCATTCTGTCTGGTCGCAGGTTTGTCATATACCAGTCTGTCTGGTCACAGGTTTGCCATATACTAGTATCAGACTGTGTGGTCGCAAGTTTGCCAATTCTAGCGATTTCTCCGTTAGGAAGTACAACATATGTGTAGGGTCTATAATATTTGTACAACGTTGGCCCAACGGCTTTGACGTTGGTCCAACATTGTACAAATGTTATACAAATGTTTTGTGTTTACAGGGTTTTCTACCCAGTTTTTATTTACTTAGCAATGGTTAATCAGCGTGAAAAATCAGCGTGTGTTGTTATTTCGTCATTTGATGAAAATTTGGTCACGAAAAGTCAACCCCCCCCCCCCTATTTCAAGTTCAGTGGTAGCCCTGGTTACCACGTTAAGATGAATATGAGCTGATACCGGTGTACATGATGTATTACACAGTGTAAATCACCGATTTCTCCGTCATTTTCTACAGCGTGTGTTGTTATCTCGTCATGCTAGGCCTAAATGGAAAATTTGGCCATGAAAAGTCATGACAAAGACGTGATTTTTCAAGTTCAGTGGCAACCCAGTCTTCGCACGTTTAGGTGAATATGAGCTGATACCGGTAAATGATATATTACACAATATATCACTTCACTGGGCGTGAGAATGTTGTACAGTGTAAATGTGGCTTTACCTGTTATACCTGACAGCCCTAAGTTATAGAATGTAAATTTTCACGTGACCCACAACTTCAAGCGGGCGAAAATTTCTTACATTATTATGTACAATTTGATCCATAGCATTCGCCAATCTACCAAATTTAATGCTCCCTTTGTCCTTCAAATTTCATTGTTTGAAGGGAAAATACAAATGGTAATAACGACTACCCACTGGGCACACGACGTTATTGCGACGTTGAATCAACATCAATGGCGTTGATTCAACGTCGCAATAACGTCGTGTGCCAAGTGGGTATAGGTATGGATGTGATCAGCACTTTACATGTTAACCCTGTAACCGCCGGCCCCCAGTATATTCGGTTTTTACATTTTTATTAGCACATACATATCAGCTTTCGAACATGTTAAAGTTCAAACGTGACATCAATCCGCAAAATTTCAGAATTGTTGACCTCCACTGTGTCAGATCTGAATAATTTTCACTCACTTCAAGTTGTGGATCGCGTCAGCGAGACACAACTTCTAGTGGGTGAAAATTCAACTTGAATAATTTTGCGGTAAAATGAATAATTCTCAGAGTCAGTTGTGTGTTGTTTATCTCTGATTGATTGACTTCACACCTGTTTGTCATAAATCTCCAACTGTCTGTAAATTAGGCGTAATATATAAGCTGTAGAACACGCACGCCAATGATTGAACGCTGAAATACTTCTGTATAAACCATGGCGACCGAAGAGTTTTTTTCAATTAGAAATCATCATAAATGTCTTAATTAGCTCTTTCCGCTTCATTTGAATACCTATGTTATGGGTATACGACCATTAGAAATATTTTTACGTATACAGTGTGAGGACCGACCTAATACGTCAAAATCTGACGTCTACAGACGTCATATTCTGACGAGTAAAGTCGATCCCCGCACCGTAAGAGCTAATCACCAGCTGTCTGTAAATTAGGTATACATTAGCTGGAGAACACGCAATGCAATCCTTTATCCCCGTTAACCCTACCATCCAGGTATGCATTACTTAGATCCCGAATGGTTATTCAGATCCCGATTGTATGAAATCCCCGATTGTAATTGTCAAAATGAATAGGCTCACAACCTCCTTATTGTGGTTCCAATTGTTTTCTTCCATGTCATGTACTATCAAGCGAGATAGAAAGGGTCATTACTTGCACAGTATTCTATGAATTTTTTTCTTTCTTACACATTTCGATTTCGATATCAGCATGGGTGACAACGATATCAATTTTGCTATTAATTGTCTGATTTTAATTCAGCTTCAGGTGTTATTTTAATTACCACTGTTTTCCTAACACAACCAGAATTTAAATGAGAACTGTGTCTTTCAATCAATAACAGTTGCAAATGCTTTAATCTCGAATTTGATAAATCTAAGGGATTTATTGCACTCACACTAAAGTCTTGATGTTGTGGATCGCTGTCGTGGACACAGCTACTTGTAAATAAAAATGCGCATGATAATGTTCTTGTTATCGCGATTATGAAGATAAATACACATCATGCACTAAAATACTAATTGTTTAAAAGACATCAATCTGTTTTCCAACCAACCATTTAGATTCTTCCATTACTTTTCACAGACTGGTCGGGGAGAGCGAGATGGTTTCCGAATTTCACTTTCTCATTTGCAGAATGTCATTAGACATGTGACCAGGATCAATACAATGGCTCTGATTGTTTTCTGGACGTTTGAAAGACACCCAGGAAATTTGTTCCAATTTGTATTGAGTCCGCGTGGCTATCAGGAAAGTGTTAACGCCGTTGGAGGCTGTTTTCTGTGCTGTTTTTGTTATGCTGTCCATCTCTGATGCTAACCCGAGTTGTTGCATCAAACTAGAACTATCTATCTGTTCAGTGGCCAGCGTAAACGATCTGAGTTATCTTAGGAAGATGAAGAAGGTTATGGGGACTGTTACCCTCTCTGCCCATCATCTTGACCCCCCCCCCCTCTTCTTTATGATGTATTACCCACACAGTGCCACCTGAGCACAGCGAATACAGATGTATGTGTGCCTCACACTGTAAAGAACACACAAAGACAAAATGAAATAAAATGAATCGGGTTTTAGGCCATCTTTGTGCACATAATTATAGGCTAAACTGGGCCAGGAGAACCTCCTGAGGATGGTGAGATGATTGATGAGATGATTGACACGCAAAGTAGCTGCTGACTTTATAGTCAGAATTTGTCTATTTGTCTGAACGTCGTGGTCGTGAATACACATCCCAGCGAACATGAGACATTGAACCAGTTAACCCTTTAAGCCCTCACGATGCATTAAAGCATCATCTTACATCCGTGAAAACAGACTTAATTTTCCTACAACCATGGGCTTTAGAACGAAAATTCCCATGAAACTGGTTTACCAATACATGGTAATTTTCTTTAATTTTTAAACCACATCAAATCATCTTCATTCACTACAAGTCGAGAATTGCGACAGCAATTCGCGGCTTGTAGTGAATGAAGATGACTATGGTAATTTCAGGCCTGAAAGGGTTAACTCTTTAAACCCTTAAAGCGCTGATTAATTTTTTTTATAAACCATGGAGACCAAAGGGTTTTTAAATTTAAAATCTTCATAAATGTCTTAGTTAGCTCTTTCTGCTTCATTTGGATACCTATGCTACTGCTATTTGTCTGAACACATTTCAAACCCAGGGACCAGCCTCAAACCAGCATTGGTTCGACGTCTTCAGGTTGCATTGAAATATCATGTCCTTGAAAACCAGTACTTATACTGCAAACAGCGGTAACTGCTTATTTTACAGCATTTATATTACTGCTGTATGACCCCTGAACACGGTGATTACAGATGGGCGGCGTCTGGCACTGTAAATGACATGTTCTGCTGCTCCTCTATTATGTACATCCTGCCAAGCAAACATTTAGTTAGCTGGCGGCGAGAACATAGTGATGGTCTGTAGGATAAACAGAAGGGCACAGCCAGAATGGAATGAGAAGGGGGTCCAAGCAAACATTTAGTTAGCTGGCGGCGAGAAGCTAGTGATTACCTGTAGGATAAACAGAAGGGCACAGCCAGGATGGAATGAGAAGGGGGTTCAAGCAAACATTTAGTTAGCTGGCGGCGAAAGGCTAGTGATGGCCTGTAGGATAAACAGAAGGGCACAGCCAGAGAAAATGAGAAGGGGTGTCCAAACAAATAAGAGAATGAGACGTGGCACGTTGGTAGACCACCTAACTGTCATGCCGTTATCCCGGGTTCGAACCCCAGTAATCCTACTTGGAGTTGGATTTTTCTGATAAATATCCTTGTTTCTCTCCTGTCAATTTTAAATTTAATTGAAATTTTCAAATGTGGAACCAGTGCTGTGTCAGACTTGTCAACTCTACGTATTTCTCCGCTTTCTACTGATTTTTCATTTTTTTAAATATACAGACGGACTTTTTTATTTCTAAGGATGTTTTAAGGTATACTTTTGTAATTGCGATTTTTTTCCTCTGAGTTTCCGGCCGTCTGGGCATGTCTGGGGGTATATCACCTAGACATGCCCAGAACCCCTTATCGGGCGAGCGGAGGAAAACGCTCTCAATAACCCACCATGCCCTATCACCCCCACCCTCACATCATCATCTGTACATCATTCATCTCATCAATTGACTACAACGTTTTTATCGTTTTATAATGGCACTTAAAAGACCTTTTGTGCCGAAAAGTGACGTAAAGCGATGATTTACTACTACTACTACCTCTGAGTAACACTGCTATGTATAGGGATATGTACGGTAGCCAGCGGCACACCCGAGTAATAATTGATAATACGGCTGCCAGCTAACACGACACGTTGTAAGAATGATGTTTTAATGTTGGGCCAGCGTCGCAGACGTTGGGCCAACATTAAAACATCATTGTTACGACGTTTCGTGTTTGCTGGCTGGCTGTTTGCCCATGAACTATACACAGATGACCAGGGCACGTTATTACAGGAGTGAAATAAGTGAAAGCAAGGAGGTTATTTGGTTATTACAGGAGTGAAATAAGTGAGAACAAGGAGGTTATATGGTATAACCTCCTTGCTGAGAAGGTGGGCTGACTGGCCAGCAACACAAGGCTCTTTCCGCTTCATTTGAATTGCTATGTTATGGGTCTACAACTATTATAAATGTTTTACTTTTTCTCTGCAGGGATCGACTTTAGACGTCAGATTCTGACGTCTACAGACGTCAGATTTTGACGTCTTAAATCCGTCTCTGCACTGAAAGGGTTACAATATGCCATGTAGTACATAAACGCGACGCTGGGATTCAAAGAGTCGCATCAATAAAATACCCAGTCAACTTGATACTCTGGCCCAATGGTGGGCTAACGCTGGCTCAGCATCTGAGATGCTGGGCCAGCGTTAGCCCAGAATTGTGCCACAGTCTGATGTGATCTGGCTAAGGCGAGGAATCACACCTTTACACCCGCCGTCAGATTAACTTGTATCGCATGTTTTTCGCCGATTTCTCAGTCAATTCTCCACCGATTATGATGACATTTTGGAAAACAGTCCTTGCGACTACCGTGAAATTTTATTAAAACAATATTATACACTTAAAAAGGTAGACCATTTAACATGTAGTAAATTTGTAATTACGACGCCCCTCTTTAAACCCATTAAACTGGTTAAATTAAAGGTTGTTTTTAGCCCTGAATTGCATTACATGCCAGATGGTCTAAGTTTTTAGCTCTACAATATTTTCTGATGAAAATTTCACGTTAGTCGCCGCGTGACTCGAAAATAGTTCCTGCAAAATTTCATGAAAATCGGTTGAGAATCGGCTGAGAAATCAGCGAAAAATGTGCGATACAAGTTAGTCAGACGCAGGTTTATAATCATTGGATGCGGCCGTAAAATCAAATAGTCCCAGCCATCTCCCCGCGTAGACATATTACATTTAGCGCTTTTCATGATCCTGTCAATAAGAGTGTGTTCTCGCTGTAGCCTCGTTGTAGTCCCTCAGACAAATCCGGCTTGACGCCTGACCTTCAGCTGACCGCTATGACCTTCACGTGGGCCGCTTCCAATCTCTCTCATTCTGTCTGGTCGCAGGTTTGCCATATATCAGAGTGTGTGGTCGCAAGTTTGCCAATTCCAGCGATTTTTCCGTCATTCCCTGCAAACACAAACCTTTTGTAGGGTCTATAACATTTGTACAACGTCGGCCCAACGTCTTTGACGTTGGTCCAACATTGTACAAATGTTATACAAATGTTTTGTGTTTACAGGGTTTTTTAACCAGTTGTTATTTATTTAGCAATGTTTAATAGTACATGGCTCAGATCATTTAAAAAATCAGCGTGTGTTGTTATTTCGTCATTTGATAAAAATTTGGTCATTTCAAGTTCAGTGGCAGCCCTGGTTAACATGTTAAGGTGAATATGAGCTGATACCGGTGTACATGATGTATTACACAGCATAAATCACTTCACTGCGCGTGAGAATGTTATACAGTGAGAATGTGGCTAAGTTATAGAATGTAAATTTTCACGCGACCCACAACTTCAAGCAGGTGAAAATTTCTTGCATTAATATGTACAATTTGATCCATAACATTCGCCAATCTACCAAATTTATTGCTCATTTTGTCCTTCAAATTTCATTGTTTGAAGGAGGGCGGGGGCCCTAGGGTAGTGGTTAGCACCGCTGCCTTTCACGCCAGAGTCCGGGGTTCGGTTCCCGGTCTCGGCGGTTTGAAAGAAACAAAATTGTTTCTTCCCCATCCACGTGTGAAAGTTAGTATTGTGGGGAGCCTCCGTGACCGAGAGGTAGCGTGCTCGGCCTCAGACCGCCAGGGCTCGAATTTCGAATCCTGTGTCTGGAGGACAGTGTCATCTCAATCATCTCACCATCCTCAGGAGGTTCTCCTGGCCCAGTTTAGCCTATATGTGCACAAAGGTGGCCTAAAGCCCGATTCATTTCATTTTTGTTTGAAGGAAAAATACAAATGGTAAGAACGACTACCCACTGGGCACACGACGTTATTGCAACGTTGAATCAACGTCAATGACGTTGATTCAACGTCGCAATAACGTCGTGTGCCAAGTGGGTATAGGTATGGATGTGATCAGCACTTTACATGTTAACCCTGTAACCGCCGGCCCCCAGTATATTCGGGTTTTACATTTTTATTAGCACATACATATCAGCTTTCGAACATGTTAAAGTTCAAACGTGACATCAATCCGCAAAATTTCAGAATCGTTGACCTCCATTTTGTCAAATCTGAATAATTTTCACTCACTTAAAGTTGTGGATCGCGTCAGCGAGACACAGCTTCTTGTGGGTGAAAATTCACCTTGACAAATTTGGCGGTGAAAGGACTAAGTCTCTGAGTCAGGTGTTTGATGTTTATCTCTGATTGATTGACTTCACACCTGTTTGTCATAAAACTCCAGCTGTCTGTAAATTAGACGTAATATATAAGCTGTAGAACACGCACGCCAAATATTTAACGCTGAAATACTTTTGTATAAACCATGGAGACCAAAGGTTTTTTTCAATTAGAAATCATCATAAATGTCTTAGTTAGCTCTTTCCGCTTCATTTGAATACCTATGTTATGGGTCTACGTCCATTAGAAATATTTTTACTGTTACAGTGTGCGGACCGACCTTATACGTCAGAATCTGACGTCTACAGATGTCATATTCTGACGACTAAAGTCGATACCCGCACTGTAAGGGGTAATTACCAGCTGGCTGTGAATTAGGAAGATATTAGCTGGAGAACACGCAATGCAATGCTTTAGCCCTGTTAACCCTGCCATCCAGGTATGCATTATTTATTTAAAGATAATAGTTATTCAGATCCCAATTGTATCAAATCCCCAATTGCAAGATGTAAAAATGAATAAACTCACAACCTCCTTATTGTGGTTCCAATTGTTTTCTTCCATGTAATGTACTATCAAGCGAGATAGAAAGGGTCATTACTTGCACAGTATTCTATCGATTTTTTTCTTTTTGGATTTTTTCTTTTTTACATATTTCGATCTCGATATCAGCATGGGTGACGACGATATCAATTTTGCTATTAATTGTCTGATATTATTTCAGCTTCAGGTGTTATTTTAATTACCACTGTTTTCCTAACACAACCAGACTTTAAATGAGAACTGTGTCTTTCAATCAATAACAGTTGCAAATGCTTTAAAGTCGAATTTGATAAATCTAAGGGATTTATTGCACTCACACTAAAGTCTTGATGTTGTGGATCGCTGTCGTGGGACACAGCTACTAGTAGATAAAAATGCGCATGATACTGTTCTTGTTATCGCATTATGAAGATAAATATACATCATGCACAAAAATACTAATTGTTTAAAAGACATCAATCTGTTTTCCAACCAACCATTTAGATTCTTCCATTACTTTTAACAGACGGGTCGGGGAGAGCGAGATGGTTTCCGAATTTCACTTTCTCATTTGCAAAATGTCATTAGACATGTGACCAAGATCAATACAATGGCTCTGATTGTTTTCTAGACGTTTGAAAGACACCCAGGAAATTTGTTCCAATTTGTATTGAGTCCGTGTGGCTGTCAGGACGAGTGTTAACGCCGTGGGAGGCTGGTTTCTGTGCGGGTCAGGGGAAATTGTCAATTTGTTTTCTGGCATTAGTTGTGTTATAGCGCCACCTAGTGTAGACAGCTTGATAATAGACTGATTCCCGCTCTCTGGATAAACTATGTCATTTCATAGAATGGTTCCCACAATCTGGGTGAATTATGTCATATAGACTGGTTCCTGCTCTCTGGGTAAACTACGTCATATCATAGACTGGTTCCCGCTCTCTGGGTAACTATGTCATATCATAGATTGGTTACCGCCCTCTGGGTAACTATGTCATATCATAGACTCATTCCCGCCCTCTGGGTAACTATGTCATATCATAGACTCATTCCCGCCCTCTGGGTAACTATGTCATATCATAGACTGGTTACCGCCCTCTGGGTAACTATGTCATATCATAGATTGGTTACCGCCCTCTGGGTAAACTACGTCATATCATAGACTGATTCCCGTCCTCTGGTTAAACTATGTTATATTATAGACTAGTTCCCGCCCTCTGGATGAATTATGTCATATCATAGACTGGTTCCCGCCCTTTGGTTGAATTAGGTCATATTATAGACTAGTTCCCGCCCTTTGGTTGAATTAGGTCATATTATAGACTCATCCCGCCCTCTGGGTAAACTACCTCATTTATAGACTGGTTCTTTTAAATTTACCGCTATTTAAATCAAGTTGAAATGTTGTTGTTCATGGATGTAGCTGACATTTAACTGTCACTTATTATTATTTTAATCAGTCACGTATTTATTTTTTTTATCATTCACCTGTCACGGTATCATTTATTTGACACGTAGACCTATCTATTTTTATAATTTATCTGTCACGTCGGTATCAAATGTCATGACAAGTGTTCTTTTTTAACTCACTAATTAACACCTCAGATCTAATTACAGTTCAGTGCCGAGATGGCCACACGTATCATTTCTCGGGTGGATTCAGTTACAGTCTGGTTTAATGATTACTTTAATGATTACTTATTGGTATTTCCTATCAGTTTGATTCAATATTAGGGGAGCCTCCGTGTCCGAGAGGTAGCGTGCTCGTGAAAACTGTAAACTTGTTTGTATAAATAGAGACTCAGCTTGTCAAATAACTCAATCTTATAAATGCTTATGTTTTATAAATCGTAATATTTTATTTTTAACTCGACTTTAGACGTCAGAATCTGACAGACGTCAGATTCTGACGTCTAAAGTCGGTCCCCGCACTGTAACAGTTAATCAGCACAAGGGTTATGCAGCAAAGTGCTGAATATTGGTTTAAACCATGGTGGCCAAATAATGTTAGTTCAATTTGAATCATCATAATATCTTAGTTAGCTCTTTCCGCTTCATTTGAATACTTATGTTATGGATCTACGATCATTAGAAATATGTTGATTCTTACAGTGTGGGGATCGACTTTAGACTTCAGAATTTGACGTCTACAGACGTCAAATTCTGAAGTCTAAAGTTGATCCCCGCACTGTAAGAGTAAAACACGACTTATAGTATGAGTAGGTAAAAAGTTGGAGCGTCCCCCGCACTGAAAGGGTTAATAACATGCGTATTACGTCTGGTATCACGTTTAAGCGTTTTCCATCCAGATGTTCTGGAGGCCTGTTACCTAGCAACTGATGTGACGCTTGTCAGCGTCTTATTAGTTGCCAGGCAACTGTTATCAAACCAAATATGGACAATAAGGAGTCGCGTGTCACTTCTTAGCGAGTTGTATGACGCTTTAAGCCCCACATATCAACGGAAAGTACGAGGATTTCTGAGCTATAATCTTTTTTCACTCACTTGAAGTTATATCTCGCTGCCGCGATCCACAACTTCAAGTGAATAAAAACATGAAAATCATTAACATTACGTCGCAGCCTGTAATGTAGGCACAGCTTTTTTTAAAAATACATCTGATTAGTTGGTTAAATCATAGTAATTGGGAATTATTGGGAATGAAATGGTTGTTTAAACATTACATCAAGATTTGCAATTGTTTAGTCTCAAATTTAGCAAATATGAGTAATTTTTACCCACTGGATCGCGGCAGCGAGACACAACTTCAAGTGGTTAAAAAAATCAATTATATAACTTAACGGGTAACAGGGTAATTTTGTATACCTGAGGGTTTTAGAACGACACTTTTCGTGAAACTATTTTAATAAAATATGCCCATTTCCTTTAATCCTTAATTTTCCGAGAACCTAGGGGTTTAGAGTGAATATTTCCATGAAACTGGTCTACCAATATATGGCAATTTTCTTTAATTTCTAAACCAGATCAAGTCATCTCCATCCACTACAACTCAATTCGCGGCTTGTAGTGGATGAAGATGACCATGGTAAACTCAGGGTTGAAAGGGTTAATTTGTCATCCATCTCAAGACGTCTTCATCCGCTGGAAGTGAAGAATTGCGACGGCAATTGGCGGCTTGTGGCGAAAGAAGACGTCGACTGATAAAACGAATTAAAATCGACTATTGACAAAGGGTGAATCTGTTTAATTAGCAGGTTAAATGAGGTTGTTATCGAGATTGAAATGTATGTTTCGTCATCAGCATTTGCATTTTTGGAGTTTAAAATTAAACAAATATGAGTAATTTTCACCCACTTGAGGTTGTGTCCCGCCATCGGGACCCACAGCTACAAGTGGATGAAAATTATTGTTTAATTTTAGACAAATCCTGATGTTTAACCCTTTCAAGCCTGAATTTACCATTGTCATCTTTATCCACTACAAGCCGCGAATTGCTGTCGCAATTCTCGACTTCTAGTGGATGAAGATGATTTAAAGTAGGTGAAAAATTAAAGAAAATTGCCATTTATTGGTAAACCAGTTTCATTATTTTCATTATAAAACTCCTAGTAGTGGGAAAATTGAGTCTGTTTTCAGGAATGTAAAATGATGCTTTAATGCATCGTGAGGACTTAAAGGGTTAAACACGCATTTCGTTTCCAGTAACAATGATTTGATCGGCTAATAAAACTAATTAAAACGATTATGGTCGTGGTTAAAGGGTGAAGGTAAACTAAATTTTTATACATTAAAAAAACCAGCTTATTCGACTTTAAAATGACCTTGAAATGAACTTGGTGTGATCTTATAACTATGCCCCATTAAAGCCCTGGGGGTTACATAGCTATGTGATCAGTTTACTATATGCTGCATCTAATGGTTGTTTATTAGGATCTACTTGAAAAGATGTAATATTACATCACGATTAAGATAAATAAAAAATAATATTAATAATAATAATAATAAAATATATTTATTCAGGGTAAAATTATTAGCGAAAACACTATTTTACATAACTGCCCTGACTAGGCATCTGTGCACCATGGAAAACAGTGTATAGTAAGTGCAAGTAAATTAAATAGGACTCAGTTTCCACGTGTTCCAGAAGTAAGTTTTCTTGGGGAATTTCGACAAAGAAGAGTTAATGTTCAAGTAGCGTCGTATTCAACATTAGGCCAGCATTGTGCCAACGTCTGGTGTTTGCTGGCAGTGCTACATGAGCTGATTCTGGGAGTGATTAGTTTTCCTGTCAAAACAGAGATTTTCAGAGCGGTCCAAATCGCAGAGATTCCTTGCGAGGCTTAATATGTATGAGCCGGAAAATGTGGGGAAATATTATATGTCTACAATAATCACAAGTGTATCCTGGCATGGCCACAGCCTACTGTAGCCTTCATGTACTGTAGATCTGGTAATTTTCGCGTGTTTCTATTTTCGCGAATTTCTTTAAGAGTTTCCACGAAGTTTAGAATTCGCAAATTTTCATTCTTCTTCAGTAGCGCTATTATAAAAGTAGTTATCGCGAGATTCTTGAATTTGCGTCTTCCACGCAAAATTCGCGAAAATTAAAACCTTGCGAATATTACCAGATCACCAGCCACTGTGAATGTGCACCACATCAATATAACGTTATCCATGCACTTCACCCTTACAACGCTGACATAATATTGTATGAATCATGGAGACCAAAGGGTTTATTTCAATTTGAAAGCATCATAAATGTCTTGGTTAGCTCTTTCCGCTTCTTTTGAATACCTATGTTATGGTTCTATGTCCATTATACATATTTTACCTCTCACAGCGCGGGGATCGTCTTTATACGTTAGAATCTGACGTCTACAGACGTCAGATTCTGACGTATAAAGACGGTCCCCGCGCTGTGAGGGTTTAACCCTTTACAGACATTTTATCATATTTTAATTAAGTCTTCACCCCCTATGTGATGGACATTTCAGTGTTGTTTATTGCTGTTATTATTATTATTATTATTATTCAAAAACAATTCGATGTAAGCGCTCCACAGTCGTCAAAACATAGAAAAAAAGGGGGGGGGGGTCCACGTGAAATTTGATTTGCCTCCCGTAATTTTCTTTAAAATTTAATCATCAAGCAATGCTATTTTTGTATCCTCAGGACTACCTCAGAACATTTTGTGTAAAAAAAAACAAACTTTCAGACCTAACCACCGCCCGTCACCGTCGCCCACCCCCCCCCCCCCCCAGCCTATATCCGCCGCTGTATACATCCTATTTATTTGCATGCAAAATAATACAGTTACGGTCTGTACAATCAAATAAATACACATATATAATATAAAATTGATGAAAATTGCATAAAAGTGGTTGTGTGTATAATAATTCTTTATGCCAGGAAGTGGGGTAGGCAGCATATATGCCCAGTAATTCCACCCCTGACATTACCTGATTACGAACATAGTGCACACTTACAAACATGAACCCATGTGCAGGTGTCGTTTACATTAAAATTAGATACTAAAATATCGTTATATAATATAACATACAGCCTCGTCCGTTAGATCATGATTGATTCCTTGCCAATAATCTATAGTACTTCCACCATAAATCACGGGATCATATAATATATTTAGCGGCTCAATAGCAATGGAATACGTCTTCGGGTAATTTAGCCTCACGGTTTTCGCTGGTGCCGAGAGCAAACACTGCATGCTGCTGTTTGTAAACACGTCGGTTCGATTTTCACGGCAGCCTCTCAAAAACGCCTGTTCCCAGAAAATGTTCACCAGATGTTAAAGCTGCGGATCAAGGTTATCAGCATCTGGCATGTGATCTAGGCCTATGTGAAATTATGTTTTATTATTTGTCACACGCTGCCCGATATCACTCACTAATAATTTGCCGAAAAGAGAAACTTGATATTCTATAATTAAATTACAAAAACTAATGGTGTTGTCGTTTGATTAATTTTAGTAGAGGCAATGATTTATTTCATTTTAAGGTTTCTGCTCATTTGCACCTGATCTGATTCTCTGTTTCTGACTTTTATATCCGTCTGATTGTTTGTCAGTGCGCATGTGCCACATGGGGCACACTATTTCCGGGTTTATATCCTTATTTGTCGTGATTGCCGGCGTCTGTCACGTGTCTCAGATCACCATGGATACGGTCAGGCGGGGTGACTTCCTGTCTGGCACTTGCGGATCTGAGTTGACCGCTTGGTACAGGCTGCGTAGACATCTGAACCTTATAAAGACAGTGAGAAGGGGACGTGCCGCAATGGCGAGGGCGCCTGACTGCCTTGCCAGTCATGCCTGCGTCCCGGGTTTGAACTCCACCGATCCTGTGTGGGGTTTTCAGTGGGATATTCTTGTTTCTCCCTTCTCAATGTGACTGGGCGATCACGGTAATGGCGGCCTTATCGAGTTAAGGTTGAGACCAGTTATTCGACGTTAATATCGCGCAGGGCCACGGGTTGTGCGCTCCTCACACCTTATAAAGACGTACGACAGGCGGACCTTATAAAGACGTACGACAGGCGGACCTTATAAAGACCTTATAAAGACGTACGACAGGGGAGCCTTATAAAGACCTTATAAAGACGTACGACAGGGGAGCCTTATAAAGACCTTATAAAGACGTACGACAGACGGACCTTATAAAGACCTTATAAAGACGTACGACAGGCGGACCTTATAAAGACGTACGACAGGGGGCCCTTATAAAGACCTTATAAAGACGTACGACAGGGGGACCTTATAAAGACCTTATAAAGACGTACGACAGTCGGACCTTATAAAGACCTTATCAAGACGTACGACAGGGGGCCATTATAAAGACCTTATAAAGACTTTCGACAGGGGGACCTTATAAAGACCTTATAAAGACGTACGGCAGGGGGACCTTTTAAAGACCTTATAAAGACGTACGACAGGGGGACCTTATAAAGACGTACGGCAGGCGGACTTTATAAAGACCTTATAAAGACGTACGGCGGGCGGACCTTATAAAGACCTTATAAAGACTACGACGGGCGGACCTTATAAAGACCTTATAAAGACGTCATGTTGCTGATCCTCAGACATACACGTGACACGGACAGGTGTGGACAGAGACAAGAAAAAACATCATACAGATCTCAAAGAAAACCCACTATATAGGTCCACCTCAGAACGTTAACCCCCTACAATCCTAAGCTATTTTTGTATAAAGCATGGATACAAAAAGGGTTATTTTCAATTTGAGATCATCATAAATGTCTTAATTAGCTCTTTTTTTCCGCTTTATTTGAATACCTATGTTATGGATCTACGGCCATCAGAAACATTTTTTATTCTTTCAATGCGTGGACCGTCTTTGTACGTCAGAACCTGAATATCTACAGACGTCAGGCTCTGACGTATACGGACGGTCTCGCATAAATATTCAAATAAAGCGGAAAGAACTAAATAGCACATCACACAAATCTCACAGAACACTCACTACCCAGCTAACACGAGATGGGTGCGACAGTAGCCCAACATTAGAGCAACATTGGCTCAACGTCTCGTGTTTGCTGGGTATAAGTTGACCCTTGCAGCGCGGGGATCGACTTTAGTCGTCAGAATCTGACGTCTACAGACGTCAGATTCTGACGACTAAAGTCGATCCCCGCACTGTAAGAGTAAACATATTCCTAATGGCCGTACACCCATAACACAGCTATTCAAATGAAGCGGAAAAAACTGACTAAGACATTTATGATGATTTAAAATTAAAAAAACCCTTTAGTTTCCATGGTTTGTACAAAAATAGTTCAGCGCTTTAAGTTAAACCAATGTGTAATTGATGTTAGGCTAGCGTCACTTACAATGGGCAGGGGGTACTGGGATGATTGCTGGTAGTAGTACTTTTCGCCCCCATCTGGGAAGGGTCATTAGGGATCTGTTTCGTCTGTTGAATGCTATGTACGGCATTGTACGGAAGCACTAGTCTACAGCAATCATCCAAGGGCAGCTGCAGCCTCGTCGTATCTGGCTATAATCTTCGGGCGGATTGCCAGTGGCGTACCCTGGTTCCTCCGCTCAACAGCGGAGCCAATGCAGCACCCGCGTCAGTGCTGGCGCTGATGTAGGCCGTGGTAGCTTTAAATAACCGGCAATAGCGTGTTTGACATTAGGTCTCTCACATGGGATGAATGGAGTTACCCAGAGAAGTTATCCTTCCTATTGTTACTCTGGGGACTATCCGACCCGAGGATAGCGGAGCTGCGCAAAATGCCACGGTGTTTCATCATTAAATTGTACAGCGAAACCCAAGTCTCCTACCGTAGGGCATGTCTGGGGGTAGATCCCCTAGACATGCCCAGAACCCCTTATCGGGCAAGCGAAGGAAAACGCTCTCAATAACCCACCATGCCCTATCACCACACTCTCACATCATCATCTGTACATCACTTCATCTCATTAATTGACTACAACGTTTTTATCGTATTACAATATCACTTAAAAGACCATTTGTGCCGAAAAATGACGTAAAGCAATGATTTACTACTACTACTACTTACAGTGGGCAGACTTTCCAACCTTGGAGAAAATGTATGATTGTGAAAGCAGACGAGCGAATTAAGAGAATCAGCAGTGGGTCGGGTCAATCGGGTCAATGTTTCGAATGCCTCCTGGTCTGGTCAATTGTGTCAATGTTTGGAAGAGCTGGATTTCCTAAAATTCTCAAGATTAACCATATGATAACATGCTCTTATTTTATTATTAGAAACGCAAAGATTTAGCGTAAATTTTCTAATAAAAACGAGACAATGTTAGGTTATTTTGTATACGGACCACGTATAGGCCTACATACATGTGACACAGGCAGATGTGGACAGCGAAGAGACAAACAGAAATCTCACAATGTATCCACAAAACCTTCCTAACAGATTCTGACGTCTAAAGTCGATCCCCACACTGGAAGAATTAAAAAAATATAATGGCTGTGGACCCATGACCCAGTTATTCAAATGAAGCCGAAAGAGAAACTAAGTTATCTATGATAATTTCAAATTGAAAAAAACCTTCGGTCTCCATGGTTTATATAAAAATATTTCAGCGTTGTAGGGGAATGAAGGCATAGTGTGGTCTGTCCAACTCCTATACACATGCAGGGCCGTATCCAGATGGGGGGGGGGGTTGTTGGGTGTCTGTAACCCCCCCTGAATATAACCGAAATGCCCAGTTTTTCAAAATTTCCTTGGGGGCATGCCCCCAGACCCCCCTATTAGCGGATGGTCGACCTGTAACCCCCCATTTGTCTTAGTCTGGATACGGCCCTGACATGATCTTCTGATCACAAGGTACATTACACTGGGCCGTATTCTCGTACAAGTTCCGATATATCGTAGGCTTCTGATTGGTCAAGATGGACATCCCGACCAATCAGAAGCCTACGATATATCGTAACTTGTACGAGAATACAGGGTCTGAGAGACGTGGACAGCTACAAGACAAACACATTACAGAAAACTGATGATATAGCTCCAAAAGTATAGTCCGTATTAAAATACACCCGTGAAGTTAGCCTATTGTTAAAACAGTAGATTCGGATCTACGAATCTACTACTATTTTGTACTGGTCAAGATGGGCACAGTATACGGGTTTAACCACGAAACTGCATGTCTAATATTTCCATATTTCTTGGTTTAGCGATACTGACAATGAAATTGAGGTTTTCTATATCCAATCTTGGAACATCTGCACATATTCTGTGTATTTTAAGTCGAAGAAATAACTCAATTGCAATAGATTCGTAGATCCGAATATACTCGTGCCTCGTACATTCGGATCTACGAATCTATCGAATTTCGTTCTTTCTCCTTGACATAACAGACTCTGTGTGCGATACAGAGTCTGTAATCATAGCCATTAGTAAACCCAAAAATCCGGTGCGCGGACGATCGATTGCGCAATAAATTGATGCGTCATTTTTTAATGAATGATTTGTATTTTACTTGATAATTACAGATTTACATCTCATTGGAATGAACGAATAATGCCTTAACCCTTGTCCTGCTGAATTGCTTCAATTGTATTTTTCGTCATTTGAAGTTGGAATTGCTAACGCAATTTCCAGCCTCAAATGACGAAAAATATTACTATTTATGAAAAATAGACATGTCTAAAATTAAATTACTGTATCAACTAAGCATCTACTAAAAACTATTTTATCAAAATTAAGTGATATTTTCATTGACCTAAAACATCCCTAACCCCGTATATATCCGGGCATAGCAGGACAAGGGTTAACGTGGAGATTTAAACGCGAGTCTTTATAGGTGAATTTATTATTTCAATAGGGCTACCTTCTCATTCTTCAGGCTTTTTTTTTATCTCAGCGTGCACTGGCTACGATGGGCCACATTAGATCAACATTGGTTCAATGTCTCACGCGGACTTGAGAATTATCGTATCCTATGTTTCACTCATTTATATTAGAAAAGGTGTGATTTTTCTAATAAAATTGTGTGAAGTTTTGATAATCGATTTTTTTCTGAGCACAGTACACGCGTCTGCCTGGCCGCATACTATATATAGACAGACGTGAATGACACGTCACAATGACACGTCACATAGCTATAGAAGAAGTTCTATTGATTGATTGATTGATTGATTGTTTTAATGCTGGGCCAGCGTGTTGGGCGATGAATTGGCATTTAAACGATATCTCTTAGCATTGTGGAAACTCACACTATGATATTTCATTAGAAAAAGTAAGAATGTTACTTATCTAATGTCAATGAGAGAAAGATGTGACCAAGAGCCTCCCAGCAAGACGCAGAAGACATGTTGCTTTAATATACGGTGGGCAATCAATATAAGAACATTGGTCCAACGTATCAATACAAATATGAAGATTTATCCTTTATTCGCTTTTGAAAAGTTAGGAGGTATCTGTTATGAAGAAATTCACATTACGCTGGCCGATATGGGCTTATATCCCCGCATTACACTGACAGATATGGGCTTATATCTCCCACATTACCCTGGCTGATATGAGCTTATATCCCCGCATTACACTGATATATATGAGCTTATATTCACATATTACACTGGCAGATATAGGCTTATCTTCCCACATTACACGGGCAGATATGAGGTTATATTCCCACATTACACTGGCTGATATGAGGCTATATTCCGACATTACACTGGCAGATATGAACTTATATTCCCACATTACACTGGTAGACATAAGCTATATCCCCACATCACACTGGTAGACATAAGCTATATCCCCACATTAACCTGGCAGACATAAGCTATATCCCCTCATTAACCTGGCAGATATGATCTTATATCCCTACATTACACTGGCAGATATGAGTTTATATCCCCACATTACACTGGCAGATATGGGCTTATATCTCCACATTACACTGGCAGATATGGGCGTATATTCCCACATTACACTGGCAGATATGGGCTTATATCTCCACATTACACTGGCAGATATGGGCGTATATCCCCACATATTCTTATTGACTAGGGTCTAATATCGAACATGCCTACCTGGAGACTGAGATTCCCAAGCTGTGTGGTTTAGTCCATACACTCTTTGTATAATCCAGATTATAGTACTATGTTTATATAACGTAACTCCTTGCTTGGTAAATCAATGTGTCAGACCGCACGTGAAGTTATCAGGTTATGTAGTCACGTGTTCGAGTCCTCTGAAGGTGTATTCAGAGAGGTGTATAGTTATTGTGCTCTGCTCGTGCTCCCAGGGTATCATGTGTGGTTGCTGTGCTCTACATGTGCTCTGATACAGAGTATGAATGGAGAGTCTCCAGTTCGTCTGTAGTTCTTGAGTTATTGTAGCCTGTCTGTTACTGGTAGCTCGTTTTCAGGTTGTGAATAAGTCGTCACACACTCCACTGAGCCTATCTATAGTGTACTTGTTACTGAGGCTATCTAGTGTGGTTGAATGTGTCGTCACACACTCTACTGACGTATTTGTTGGGATGTCTTCACCTCGTGAATGGGCTGTCTGTGAAGGTGTGGTTAGATCAGCGCGCCATCCTTCATCCCCGGCCAGCAGTACTCAGTCAGTGAGTGAGTGTGTCAGCCACAGCATCTGACGCTGCCAGGGTCTGCAACTAAACTCTGCGGAGAAGATGCCAGGGCACTCCAAGAAGACGCCAGGGCTCTGCTAGAGATGTGAGCGCGCCGCCAGCCAGCAGACACAGACCTCAGCCAGCACAGACCTCAGCCAGCACCGACCTCAGCTAGCAGACACAGACCTCAGCCTCACAGTAAAACAGCAGACCTCAGCCATATAGTAAAACACGTCTGAAACTAAACTCCGCAGAAGCAGCGCAGACTGCAGGAATGTCAGAGCACACCGGCAGACCGGCAGATCACAGGAAAGCACGCCAGAGCACGCCGGCAGATCAGAGAGCACCAGAGAACATGGTAGAGCACATCGGCAGATCTCAGATCACAGGAGAGCACAGAAGAGCACACCATCAGATCAGAAGCGCCGCAATGCCAGAACAATCCGGCAGACAGCTACCCAGCAAGCACAGGACATTTGTATAGCATTTATACAACGTCGGCCAAACGTCTTCGACGTTGGTCCAACATTGTATAAATGCTATACAAATGTTTTGTGTTTTCTGGGTAAGCGTTGGGCCAGCGTTGTTTTAATGCTGGGCCAGCGTTAAAGGCGATGAATAGCATTGACCCTCGCACCACTAAGCACGTTTTTAGTCTGTTTATCAGCAAATTAAAATCACTGTTAGTGGGGAAGAAATGGGTCTTCAAACATGTTAAACACAAATATTTGCAAATCTTTAGTCCCAAATTAAAACCCTTTCAGCCTTCACGATGCATTAAAGCATCATTTTACATCCCTGAAAACAGACTTAATTTTCCTACAATCAAGGGTGCTAAAACGAAAATTTCCATGAAACTGGTTTACCAATACGTGGTAATTTTCTTTCTTTTTTAAACCACATCAAATCGTCTTCATTCACTACAAGCCGAGAATTGCGATAGCAATTCGCGGCTTGTAGTTGATGAAGATGACAATAGTAAATTCAGGCCTGAAAGGGTTAAGTAAATATAGGACACAACTTCAAGTTGGTGGAAATTTAACTTTTTTAAATTAGCGCTTCAAGGCTTAAAACAACATTGTCTAAGTTTCTCATTGCTGTTTTAATGCTAGGCCACTATTGGGTTTTGGTGCTTGATATTTTTTATTGTTATGCCTTGTTGGACGTTGAAGCTGACATAATTTGATATCTTTATAAATGTATCACACACTGGGCGGGGGCCCTAGGGTAGTGGTTAGCACCGCTGCCTTTCACGCCAGAGTCCGGGGTTCGGTTCCCGGTCTCGGCGGTTTGAAAGAAACAAAAAATGTTTCTTCCCCATCCACGTGTGAAAGTTAGTATTGTGGGGAGCCTCCGTGACCGAGAGGTAGCGTGCTCGGCCTCAGACCGCCAGGGCTCGAATTTCGAATCCTGTGTCTGGAGGACAGTGTCATCTCAATCATCTCACCATCCTCAGGAGGTTCTCCTGGCCCAGTTTAGCCTATATGTGCACAAAGGTGGCCTAAAGCCCGATTCATTTCATTTTCATTTGTATCACACACTATTTTAAGATTCTTCTCTTATTTGATTTGCATCCGTGCTTTTGTATTGCACATCGATCTCTTCTTATACCTTCACGACATGACAAGTGTTATGTCAAGGAGAAATAACGAATCTATTGTAATTGAGTTATTTCTTATACTTAAAATAGACATAATATGTGCAGGTGTTCCAAGATTTTATATAGAAAACCTCAATTTCATTGTAAGTATGGCTATTTTACCATGAAATAATAGACATGCAGTTTCATGCTTAAACACGTATAGGGCGGGGGCCCTAGGGTAGTGGTTAGCACCGCTGCCTTTCACGCCAGAGTCCGGGGTTCGGTTCCCGGTCTCGGCGGTTTGAAAGAAACAAAAATGTTTCTTCCCCATCCACGTGTGAAAATTAGTATTGTGGGGAGCCTCCGTGACCGAGAGGTAGCGTGTTCGGCCTCAGACCGCCAGGGCTCGAATTTCGAATCCTGTGTCTGGAGGACAGTGTCATCTCAATCATCTCACCATCCTCAGGAGGTTCTCCTGGCCCAGTTTAGCCTATATGTGCACAAAGGTGGCCTAAACACGTATATTGTGCCCGACCTGGCCAGTACAAAATAACAGTAGATTCGGATCTGCGCATCTACTGTTCTAACAATAGACTGACATCACGTGTATTTTAAATTGTTATTATTGAGCATCCTCGACGCAATTGAATCTAATTATTTGGCAAACCTGTAGAATCTATCATAAAAAGTGCGTTCAGAGCGAGTGAGTGTGTGATTGAGTGAGTGCACAAATGAGTGAGTGCAGAGTGAGTAAGTGCGTGAGTGAATGCGTGAGTGAGTGAGTGATTGAAGAATTTTACGACGCTGTCTGCACTTTAGCGCGACAAAAGGAAGCCTGATGTTGGGACTATGCCCTACTCTTTGCAAAAACTTTTTTTTTGGTCGCCCGGTCCGCGATTCGAACCGCAACGCTTAAGTTGCCACTATATGCCATTCATAGAATAAATCATCAATTGCCAGCAGCACAAAGACGAATAATTATGTGAATACAAATAATTCATTAAGTTGACGAATCATTTAACCCTTTCAAGCCCGAATTTACCATTGTCATCTTCATCCACTACAAGCCGCGAATTGCTGTTGCAATTCTCGACTTGTAATAGATGAAGATGAATTGATGTGGTTTAAAAATTGAAGAAAATTGCCATGTATTAGTAAACCAGTTTCATGGAAATTTTCGTTCTAAATCCATTGGTTGTAGGAAAATTAAGTCTGTTTTCAGGGAAGTAAAATGATGCTTTAATGCATTGTGAGGGCTTAAAGGGTTAAGTGGATTTATATTCGTCCATCGTTTGCCAAACAACTAAAAACTACAATTATCATCTACATCTACAACGCTGGGCCAGCATTAATCTAACAATTAAGTTTTTCGTTTTTGCAGTGATAGACAATTCATGAATGCAATTCAATAAATGAATGAATGAATGAATAGAATGGTTTCAGGCCACATGTGTGTACATATAGGCTAAACTGTGCCCGGAGAACCTCCTGAGAATGGTGAGATTAATGATAAATATAACACTTTCGAATCCAAGCACAGGATTCGAAATTCGAGCCCCGGGGACTAAGGCCGAGCTCGCTACCTCTCGGTCAATATTGAATTTTTACGAGTGAGCAGGGAAGAATCATTTTGTTTCTTTGAAATGAATGCAATTACCATGCGACAAAAAAACCTATAAGAAAAGAGAAGTAAAAACCTGAGTTGCCATTTATGACCGAGTGTAGAGCGCGACCATCCACCTCTATAGCTATCTGACAGATCTAGGAATAACCAGCTCAGCACAAATCAATTTTCTCATATCTGGCTTGCCATTCAACCCCGTCTTTCTCGCCCCCCGTGTATCACGTACCACCTTCTCGGCCCTTGTTTATCACGTAGCCTACCTACCTCTGGACCCCCTTTTTCCAACAAACAGAAGATGTTGTTTTAATGTTGGGCCACCGTCTGCGACGCTGGCACAGCATAAAAACAACATCGGGTCAACGTTGGTTGTGTTCGCTCGTTTCCTCTCGGCCCCCATGTAAGTCGTCTCTCGTTCTCGGCCTGGTGGATCTCGACCCCTCCACGCCCCCCGCACATCCAGGTGAACAGCTGTACCATAGATTCCCGCCGACTGTCTCAAACCAAGGAATATAAAAGGTTTCTATATTCCTTGTACAAACAGAACATGGAAACTCTCCTCAATGCTGGCTCAATGTCAGACCGAACTCTCACACGTTTGTCCAACATTCAGCCTAACTTAGTAGAAAGTTTCTTGATGGCACGATACGCTGATTGATTGATTGATTGATTGAGTCAGTCAGTCAGTCGGTCGGTCGGTCGGTCGGTCGGTCAGTCAGTGACCTCAAGAGTTCTTTATGGTGCTCACACAGTCACATAGAACTGTTTCGGACACTATGACAAAGATAGCTAATTAATTAGGCCTCACTGGCATAATTGAAACAGATGCTAGAAAATAGCATGAATATGATACCCTCATGATTCATATGTAGGCCTATAAAAATAACGTTGGCTTAATAATGGCTAGGCCACTGGATTGAAGAGATGTATCTGCCATTTTACCAAGTGACAGATACGACTTTCTAATAGCTCGATATGGGAACTATCTATCGTCCCTTTTATTAAAGGGTCATATCTGCCATCTCTCAAGGTGTCAGATACGATCCTTTAAACCTCATATGACGACATCTAGTCAGGGTGTTTGCGATGTCAGAAGCTATTATGACGACATGTAGTCAAGTGACTGGTTTATCAGAACCTCATATGACGACATGTAGCCAGAACCTCATATGGCGACATGTTGTCAGAACCTCATATAACGCCATGTAGTCAGAACGTCATATGACGACATGTAGTCAGAACCTCATATGACATGTAGTCAGAGCCTAATATGACGACATGTAGTCAGAACCTCATATGACGACATGTAGTCAGAACCTCATATGACGACATGCGGTCAGAACCTCATATGACGACATGTAGTCAGAACCTCATATGACGACATGCGGTCAGAACCTTATATGACGACATGTAGTCAGAACCTCATATGACGACATGCGGTCAGAACCTCATATGACGACATGTAGTCAGAACCTCCTATGACGACATGCGGTCAGAACCTCATATGACGACATGCGGTCAGAACCTCATATGACGACATGTATTCAGAACCTCAAATGACGACATGCGGTCAGAACCTCATATGACGACATGTAGTCAGAACCTCATATGACGACATGTATTCAGAACCTCATATGACGACATGCGGTCAGAACCTCATATGACGACATGTAGTCAGAACCTCATATGACGACATTCGGTCAGAACCTCATATGACGACATGTATTCAGAACCTCTTATGTCAACATGTAGTCAGAACCTCATATGAAGACATGTAGTCGGAACCTCATATGACGACATGTAGTCAGAACCTCGTATGACGACATGTAGTCAGAACCTCATATGACGACATGTATTCAGAAACTCATATGACGACATGTGGTCAGAACCTCATATGACGACATGTAGTCAGAAACATATATGACGACATGTATTCAGAACCTCAAATGACGACATGTAGTCAGAACCTCATATGACGACATGTATTCAGAACCTCATATGACCACATGTATTCAGAACCTCGTATCACGACATGTAGTCAGAACCTCATATGACGACATGTAGTCAGAACATCATATGACGACATGTATTAAGAACTAAACCTCATATGACGACATGTAGTCAGAACCTCATATGACGTCATGTTTTCAGAACCTCATATATCGACAAGTTACTTGTAGGCAGGGTGTCTTGGTCAGAATCACATTGGACTCCGCCGTTATTTACTGGATTGTCTGACATCTCAGAGATCACGTCCCAGTGTCTCAACCCTTCTCGTGAAAAAAATATTTTTATTCACAAAAAGCATCGCCTGAGTTGAATTACTAGTACTTGATTAAATAAATATACTTGGAAATTTGAAATTATATAGGCCTAAGATCACAGCATCTCATGGGTTAATATTTTAGCGTATAATTATACAACCTCTTTGATAGGTCTAAGGCCTAGCATCACATTGGCTAATAATTTAACGTTCAAGTATATAGACCTCTGGCCCTAGCATCTCATGGGTTAATATTTACGTAGACTTATATATATATATATATATATTCACCTTGAATATATAACACGTCTGATTTTATAACATACCCAATTATTACATCTCAAACGAAACGTCAGAACATATTATTGAGGTGGATTATACCATTTTGCATTATATGGGTCAACAATATAGCCCTGAAATTTTTTTGTATAAACCATGGAGATAAAGAGTTTTTTTCAATTTCTAATCATCATAAATGTCTTAGTTAGCTCTTTCCGCTTCATTTGAATACCTATGTTATGGGTCTACGACTATTGTAAATTTTTAATTCTTACAGCACAATTCAATTCAATTCAAATTATTTATTTATGCTTGAAACATGCATACATGTATACAAATAATTATAAAAATTCAAAGGAGAACTGCAAAAGGCTTATGACAAGCCGCTCTGATTTTATAACAGCACAGGGACCGTCTTTATACTTCAGAATCTGACGTCTATAGATGTCAGAATCTGACGTATAAAGACGATCCCCACGCTGGAAGGGGTAAACTCACAATACGCCCCGAGTTGCCTAGATTTACACGAGGGAGGTTAAAACTGTAAATGAGCTTGTCTGGACGGACGGGGTTATGTCTGCCGTGTCGTCCTCTCCGAGGCCGTGGATGGATGTATTTGCTTTACTCGAAAAATCCAGCATGGCGGTGACTGAGAGCGATCCCGACCCCAAGGTCCGAAAAATGTCTATAACTTCTTAATGACTGTGCGACCTCTGAACTGAGCATGCGGGCATGGAACTGAAATGTTACTGATTCTAAAAATCCTATATTTGGCCTGATCACTTCCCGGTATTTTTCGATATGACAGTCCAAAGAAATGTCCCACGATTTTGTGCGCGGTCAATCTGTGGCTTCGGCCACTGGGGCTAGGGATTTGTCTGGTCGACAAATCCGATTATATAGTTCTGTTCTCCCAATGTTGTTTTAATGTTGGTCAACCATCTAGGACATTGGTCCGGCATTAAAACAACATTGACTGGCCACTGTTGCATTGTTTGTTTCCATTTTACATTCATTCCAGCCGGAATTATTGCTAATGCATATTCTGGATTGTTTGTTTCTATTTTTAATTTAGTACAGCAGGAATTGCTAATGCATATTCACGTTACAAATTACGGGAAATAAATTGAGTTTCGAAAAATTGCCATATAAGTTTAATTTTTTTGATGAATTGACAATTTATGACAAATAATTTATTCAGTTTCACGGCATTTTTTTTGGTTTGAAACTGAGATTACCATTGTCATCTTCATCCACTACAAGCCGCGAATTGCTGTCGCAATTCTCGACTTGTAGTGGATAAAGATGACTGGAAGTAGGTGATAGAGTCTGACGTATAAAGACCCCGGTCCCCGCACTGAAAGGGTTAAACTCACAATATGCCCCGAGGTGCATAGATTTACACGAGGGAGGTTAAAGCTGTAAATGAGCTTGTCTGGACGGACGGGGGGGGGGGGGGAGAGCGGGGGTTTGTCTGGTCGACAAATCAGATTATATGGTTCTGTTATCCCAGTAACACGAGACAATCTATCAATGCTGTTTTAATGCTGGCCAACCATCTACGACGCTGATCCAGCATTAAACCACATTGTCAGGCCACTGCTGTATTGTTTGTTTCTATTTTTAATTTATTACAGCAGGAATTGCTAATGTATATTCACGTTACAAATTACGGAAAATAAATAGAGTTTTGAAAAATCGCCATATAAGTTTAATTTTTTTGATGAATTGACAATTTATGACAAATAATTTATTCAGTTTCAGGGCATTTCTATTGGTTTGAATCTTTATTTAACTCTTACAGTGCGGGGAGCGACTTTAGTCGTCACAATCTGACGTCTACAGACGTCAGATTCTGACGACTATAGTATTTATACTGGCCGTAGACCCATAACATAGGTATTCAAATGGATCGGAAAGACCTGAATAAGACATTTATGATAATTTCAAAATAAAAAACCCTTTGGTTTCCATGGATTTCAGAAAAATAATTCAGCGCTTTAAGGGTTAAACCGTATATATGCGTTCTTCTAGCCGAGCAAGGGTTAACGCCATTTGTTTGGGATGTACTGCGCTGTCTGGCGCATCAGAGATCATGTTTCTGTGTCACAACACCTCTTACACCCCGCTTTTATTCCTTACTGTTTTAATCCTAAATTATCTAAATGTTCACTCACTTGATTGTCTGTCTGACATCTCACCGTCTCAGTGTCCTGACCCTTTAACCGCCGAGTTATTTAACTGTTTTTTTCACCCACTTGAAGTTGTGTCTCGCTACCGCGACTCACAACTTCAAGTGGGTGAAAACTATCATATTTGTTTTTTTTGGGACCAAACATTCGCAAATCTTAATGTTTAACCCTTTAACCGCCGGTGTCGCATATATTCGGGTTTTCATTTTTTATTAGCACATTAACGTAACACCTTTTAAACATGTTAAAGATAAAATATGACATCAATCAGCAATATTTGAAAACAGTTGACCTCCATTTTGTGCAATCTGAATAATTTTCACTCACTTAAAATTGTGGATCGCGTCAGCTAGACAAAATTTCATGTGGGTGAAAATTCAGATTGAATAATTTGGCGGCTAAAGGGTTAAACCATTATTTCATCCCCAATAACAGTGATTCAACGTAATAAAACAAATTAAAAAAGACTATAGTCGTTCCCTTTAAACCCTCACGATGCATTAAAGCATCATTTTGCATCTCTGAAGAATGACTTAATTTCCTAAAATCTAGGGGGTTTTAGATCGAAAATGTTCATGGAGCTGTTTTATTAATATCAAATTTTTTTTCATTTATCACCCACTTCAAGTCATCTTCATCCACTACAAGTAGAGAATTGCGACAGCAATTCATGGGTTGTAGTGGATGAAGGGTCGACACATAAAATTACGGTCGGTCGGTTACCGGGACCAAACATTTTTTTTGTTTTGGCCTAGGCCTATCTATCGTTCGCTTGGATATGAAAGGTTATCTGCTACTTCAATGAGTGGCAGGTACACCCTTTCCCATCCAGGGTTCCCTATGTGTGGTTTATACCGCCGTCTTCCATCGCCTGGCATCGCTTGTGCTTCACTTTACGGCCCCTGATATTACCGTGTTAAAAGTCATTTAGCGGCTGATAACGGGTTTAGTAAACCACGCGGCTATCGTAACGTCATGATAGCCATCTGTCTGCTATAAACATCCTCATCAGCTCTGTATGGCGATCCATGTTGGACTGGTGTTGGGCCTGTATCGCAGACACATGTGTTGAGAGAGGGACGTGGCGCAATGGTTAGAGCGTGAAATGTCGCCTGCCGTGCGGTTTCAAACTTCACCATCAGATGATTTACTTAACTCGGGTGTAAATGAGTACCTGGTAGGACAGAGATGGCAATGTGTATGATAAGTTCAATGCGCCGAAATGGCTGCAGGGCTGTATGCTCTCAGTGGAGTTGAAATGGAAACACAAATGAACAGGTCCAGTGACCAGGGGGTAAAATGTATAGTCGTGTGATAGGTCTTTAGACTTAATATGCTATCAGACTATAAACCTGCACCATTAGCTTGTTACAAGAATCATGTCAATGCGGGCTAGGATTTTTTACCGCGCTCAAACTGCAAAAAAGCCCCATTGTAAATTATAAAATGTTCAGTTTTATATGAGAGCTTTGTATAAGAAGTGACTTTATTCAACCTGTAAAGCGCTGAAATATTTTTACATAAACCAAGAGAACAATTTGAAATCATCATAAATATCTTAGTTAGCTCTTTCCGCTTCAGTTGAATACCTATGTTATGGGTCTACTGCCATTATAAATATTTTACTTTTTCAGTGCGGTGATCGACTTTCGACGTCATATTCTAACGTTGATCCCCTCCCTGAAAGGTTTAAGTAATTGTGTTATTTACTTGAAATATACATCTGTTAAAGCAGTTATGAAATGTGGCCGTCCCCGATGGTTCATTCGTTACTGGGGCTTGTAGCCTGGAGGTACCAGGTTTGAATCCCGGTCGGGCCGGATATGTGGTATAAACATATTCATGTCAAGAGGATAGCATAGTAGCTACAAAAAGCTAATCGAATGGTTTCTTCGTCCACAACAATAAAATACAATCGAAAGAAAACAAAGAATAATCACAAACACAGCATGGCTGGCTCTTTTTCATCGTGGTTGTGCATATACAGTGTTCCAAACTGTTCAAAGACCTGGAGTGTACAGTGCTGCCTATGGTACTGTGCACTATAAAAAAGTCTTAAAGTCATTGGAAATAAGAGTAGGGCATAGTCCCGGCTTCGGGCTTCCTTCTGTTGCGATATTGCCATGATTGTGCAGAAAGCAACTTAAAGCAATATTCACTCACAGTTAGGAAATTTACTTTTCCCCTCACGTAATCGCTGTGGTGATAAATAAGCGGAAACAAGACGTGCTAGGAAACAAGCTGTTTGTTTTTAATGTTTATGACACCTTTGTAAATTTAAATTGATCACTAATTGCAGCGTCAGTTTATTTAATTTATAACATCGAATAATTATCATGTATTCTTTGAATACGATTCTTATTGTTTCACTTGAATGCAACTTCTCACCATGATACTAATAATGAAACAATTGAGTAGACTGGTGGTGTATATATATGATAGGTGTCCGCAATCTGGGCATTTGTTTTGATGAATTTGTGTAATAGCTTGCGAGAGTTTTGTGGACGCCACGTTCTGAGAATGAATTAGGTGTGTTTTGTATCAGCCTCAGACTGCTGGCGTCTGTCTCCTATCTGGAGTAATACTAAGACCACACAGTAACATGACAGAGGCTGGTGGTGGACGGCGGACTCTGTGATATAGAACAAGACAAACATGTGACATCAAAGAAACCTAACAAAGGCAATACATAACAAAGGGTAGACTTCCTTTGCTGTATCTCTGATTGCCAAGCTGGAAGAAAACCCCCTTAAACCCCGGCGATTTACATTTTCTTTCACTTTTCCTTTTTCAGTGCGGGGATCGACTTTTGACGTCAGAATGTGACGTCTAAAGTCGATCCCCGTACTGAAATAATCAACAATTTCTAATGGCCATAGGCCCATGACATAGGTATTCAAAAGAAGCGGAAATAGCTAACTAAGACATTTATGATGATTTCAAATTGATAAAAAAATCCTTGCTCTCTATGTTTTGTATACAGCTATTTCAGCGTTGTAAGAGTTAAAGTTATTGAGAGCGTTTTCCTCCACTCGCCCGAGAAGGGGTTCTGGGCAAGTCTAGGGGATCTACCCACAGACATGCCCAGACGGCCGGAGACTTGGGTTTCGCTGTGCAATTTAATGTTGAAACTCTGTGGCATTTCGCGCAGCTCCGCTATCCTCGGGTCGAATAGTGCCCAGAGTAACAATAGGAATGCCCACCACCATGCCCTATCACCCCCACCCTCACATCATCATCTGTACATCATTCATTTCATCAATTCACTACAACGTTTTTATCGTATTATAATGTCACTTAAAAGACCTTTTGTGCCGAAAAATGACGCAAAGATTTACTACTACTACTACGTAAGAGTTAAAGTCAAAGAAATGTGATAATGAACAAGTTTGAGGGGAAGCCAAGCGGTAGAGGGTCCGGAAGCTGATAGGTTTTTAGCTTGCCTCAGATGAATTATGTCAGTCTGAATTTTATTGTTCCATTTTCAAGGTCCGAGGGGGGCATTGCCCCCCCTTCCACTTAGTCCCAAGATAAGGTGGTGTCTGTAACTATGTTGCCTAATGAGCGACAGACATAGGCCCTACTACAAGGAGAGTCTCGTGATCATTCATTATACATCACGTCGTATTCACGTTACGTCTTTAATAGTGTAGTCAATTATTTATTCTTATGTTTTATATGACAAATTCTTTAACCCTTAAAATGCCGAATTACTATCCCATAAACCATGGAGACCAAAGGGTTTTTTCAATTTGAAATCAACATAAATGTCTTATTCAGCTCTTTCCGATTCATTTGAATACCTATGTTATGGTGTCTATGACCATAGGAAATATTTTCAAATTTACAGTGTAGGGTTGACTTTAGTCGTCACAATCTGACGTCTACAGACGTCAGATTCTGACGACTAAAGTCGGTCCCAGCGCTGTAAGTGTTAAAGCGCTCAAATATTATTATATAAATCTGGAGACCGAAGGCTTTTTTTCAATTTGAAATAATAAATGTCATAGTTAGCTCTTTCCGCTTACCATTCTCAGGAGGTTCCCCTGGCCCAGTTTCGCCTATATGTGCACAAAGGTTGCCTAAACCCCCATTCATTTCATTTTATTAACTTTGAACTTTGAATTGGTACTCCAGCAGCACCTCCTTTTTGGAGTATCAGGCTGGAGGGGGGAAAGGGCTGGTGGACTTAGTCAACCAGCTGACTCTTGAACGCTGCCACAATTGCTGTTTGCCTTCGAGTTGTAGTGATGTATACTGCCGTGCAAAGCTAAAAGGCAGAATCTGCTCACTTTACAAGTAAGCAGATTCTGCCTTTTGACTTTGCACGGCAGTAGTAAGGAAACAAAGAAAACATGCACCAACAAAGGAATCAAACAAAGGGAATACGTCCTTAGTTCTGAGGAATCTGTAATAAAACATTCTGTCTAATAAAACACAACTCTCTTGATAATTCATTATATATCAATCAAAGAGGTTTAATTTTCAGGGTTGTTATGTCAATTGTTGATCATTGTGTTTTATATCATGCCGTATTTAACCCTTTCAGTGCGGGGATCGACTTTAGACGTCAGAATATGACGTCTGTAGGGTTGAGACAAGGTATTTTTAAGCATCCCCGATAATATCGGGATGCTTATAGTGTTTAGCATTATTCCATCTCCGCCGCCGCTATCTCCGCCGCCGCCGCGGGCGCATTTGAAATTTAGCTATCACTAAAAAGTTAACTGATGAATTTGTTTATTTTTTACAGACATGACCTATTTGCGTGGGCAATTCTTCCCATATATTTTTTTGGCATTTTCCAAGAAGGTCGCCTAAAAAGCTTGTGGGCACGATAACTTATGAACCGTTGGTTGGATTGCATTCAAATTTAGTAGGTTTGTTCTCTGGTTATTTTTGATGATCTGATTACCTTTAAGGATGAATCCATTAAAAAAATAGCTGCCGCTGCCATTTAAAAAATTAATTGGGGGGGGGGTCATTATTTTTTTATACATACTTGAGTGGTCATGAAATGACCTGGAAATATCTACACTCCTTCAGCACTGTCACCTGTCCATGTGTGGACACTGCTAACCTTCGTCTCTGGCTTGGATAATAATGCAGTGGTTAAAAACCAGGCTAGTGGGAATTCCCTTACTACCAAACCCATGGGAGGGGTGGGGTTCAGAACTTTTCAGAACACCTCGAATTGGCAAGCTGCTATTATCCACAAGAGACCCTAGCCTTTCCAGTTCTTGAGCTGAGTGAGAGGGCTGGTTTCGAGTCTAGGAAATAGGCCTATCTAACGGGGATGCTTTTAATGTTTTCGTGCCGAAAACAGTCCCATCTAGTTTTCCTTATTAGCCCTTTAAAGCCTGAATTTACCATTGTCATCTTTATCCACTACAAGCCGCGAATAAGATTACTTGAAGTAGGTGAAAAAGTAAAGAAAATCGCCATGTATTGGTAAACCAGTTTCATGGAAATTTTCGTTCTAAAACCCTTGGTTGTAGGAAAATTAAGTCTGTTTTCATGGATGTAAAATGATGCTTTAATGCATCGTGAGGTCTTAAAGGGTTAACAAGAGGTTTCTGTGTCGTCTGATATTGGAGGCTTGGGGATCGCTTTAGGGGCGGTTTCCTCGCAATATTGCCTTCACCTTTAACCCTTTAAGCCCTCACGAGGCATTAAAGCATTAATTTACACCATAAAAAACATATTTGATTTTTTTACAGCTATATATGTCTTTATGTCTTCATTCACCTCCATATTGAAGAACATGTATTATCATGGCATGCAGTAAAGACAATACAAATACTATTCTACAAAATATTATAACAGATGAATTAATAATTAATTGAGTATTATTTTAATTATAAATGGTGATAAAAGCTAAGGGTTTTAGAAGGCAAATTGATCTACGAATACATAGTAGTTTTCGTCAATTTATCACCCTCATCAAATTATCTTCATCCACCACAAGTCGAGAATAGCGACAGCAATTCGCGGCTTGTAGTGGGTGAAGATGACAATGGTAAAATCAGGATTGAAAGGGTTGAAGTGATAGTTTTCCTTAAAAACAAGGGGTTTCTGTGTCGTCTGATATTGGAGGCTTGGTGATCACGTTAGCAGCGTGGAGTCGAATGGGTTTTTTTTCAATTTGAAATCATCCTAAATGTCTTAGTTAGCTCTTTCCGATTAATTTGAATACCTATGTTAGGGGTCTACGACCATTAGAAATATTTCTACTCTTACAGCGCGGGGATCGACGTCAGATAAATGTCGATCCCCGCGCTGTAAGAGTAACCTGCTGAGCTGTAAATTAGTGCTTCGCATTCATTTGAACCTGAAATTGTTACTCTCTAAGGAAGAAGAATATTTAAAGGAACTAGTCCAGGCTAAAATCATTAAAAAGCGGTGATTTTATTTTGGGTTCTTAATATGACCATATGATGTAAACATGTCCAAAGACTAGAACTGCAAATTTTTATAATTTTTCTGCTGCGCATTCACAAGTTAGGCTAGATATAGAGACGAAATTCCCGCATTTCCTATTTTTAACATGGTTGTCAATAATTAGAAATCAGGAATTTCGTCTCTATATCTAGCCTAACTGGTGAATGCGCAGCACAAAAATTTAAAAAAAAATGCAGTTCCAGTCTTTGGACATGTTTACATCATATGGTCATATTAAGAACCCAAAATAAAATCACCGATTTTTTTATGATTTTAGCCTGGGCCAGTCCCTTTAATTTATAGCAATGAATATCCCTCGAATCGAATCATCATATTAAGTGAACATTAATCAGTGGCGGATCCAAGTGGGGGGGGGGGGGGTTTAACCCTCCCACCCCCCCCCCCCCCCAGAAAAAAATCATCACCATATTTAGGGATTTCCTTATGATTTAGTGATTATAGATATACCGAGTGAGAAACAGCGCCCAAGATGCCTTAGATTGCATGAGAAAACCTTTGGAAATCAAAAATTTCACCGGGGGCGGGCCCCTCGACCCCTTTACAGTAAATAATTTTTTTGTCAAATTTTAAACCTCCCCCCCCCCCCTCACTGAAAATCTAGATCAGCCCCTGTTATTTTTATTGTTTGTAACTTGCTTTAAAGGTTAGACGTATTATATGGGTTCTAACAGAAAAACGTTAAACCTTTCAGCGTGGGAATCGACTTTAGACGTAAGAATCTGACGTCTCTCGACGTCAGATTCTGACGTCTGAAGTAGATCCCCGCACTGAAAGAATTAAATATTTATAATGGCTGTAGACACATAACATATGTATTCAAATGAAGTGGAAAGAGCTAACTAAGACATTTGTGATGATCTCAAATTAAAAAAAAAAATCTTTGGGTCTCTTGGTTTATATAAAGATATTTCAGCATTGGGTTAAACGCCAAATCAACATAATGATGGTGAATAATAAAAATATTCATAAACAAACGCTCCGTTCTCGGTGATTCAATGTAATTGTACAAATGTACAATTTGTATTTTCTAATGTTTGACCCGTTTCTCCAGCAGCGCACATGGTGCTTGTTAAAGTGCCTGCTGATGACCTCTGTGCTAGAGGTCATCTGGCCGCCTTCATCTGACCTTCACCTCCCTGCCACATGACCTTGGATGACCTCTACCTCTCATCCATCATTTTGCGGAGATTGTTTCTCGGGTCTTTATTTAATTTCACGCACTATTTACTCGTCTTGATTTAGACATTGATAAAAACAGAGGCATCTTAACGCTTTAAAGGGACATGCCCAGGTCTAAAATCATAAAAAAAATCGTTGATTTTATTTTAGCTTAATAATATGAACATATGATGTAAACATGTCCATAAACTAGAACTGCAAAAGTTTTTTTAATTTTTGTGCTGCGCATTCACCAGTTAGGCTAAATATATAGAAGATATTCCCGTATTTCTTATTTTTGACAAGGTTGTCAATAATTAGAAATCAGGAATTTCGGCTCTTTATCTAGCCTAACTGTTGAATGCGCAGTACAATTTTTTTTTTTAAATACAGTTCAAGTCTATGGTATTTTTACATCATATGGTCATATTAATTAATAAGCTAAAATAAAATTACCGATTTTTTTATGTGTTTAGACCTGGGCATGTCCCATGGTGCTGCATTTTTTACATAAACCATTGAGACCGAACTTGTTGTTTAATTCGAAATTATCATAAATGTCTTAGTTAGCTCTTCCAGCTTCATATGTTTTGAATCTACGACCATTATACACATATTTTACTCCTTCAGCGCGGGGAGCAAGTTTAGACGTCAGAATATGACGTCTACAGACGTCATATTCTGACGTTTAAAGTTCATCCCCGTGCTGTAAGTGTTAGGCGCCAATCACGACTATAGTCGTTTTGAATCTGTTATATTAGACGATCATTGTGGGGAGCCTCCGTGACCGAGAGGTAACGTGCTCGGCCTCAGACCGCCAGAGCTCGAATTTCGGATCCTGTGTCTGGAGGACAGTGTCACCTTATTCATCTCACCATCCTCAGGAGGTTCTCCTGGCCCAGTTTAGCCAAACACAAAGGTGGCCTAAATCCCGATTCATTTCATTTCATAAGCCGTTAAAATCACTGTTATTGAGGTGGAATGAGTGTTCAAACAGCAAAATTTGCAAATGTTTTGTTCCAAATGAAACAAATGTGAGTAATCTTCACCAGCTTATAGTTGTGGTTCGCGGTAGCGAGACACAAGCTCAATTTAAGTCACATAATTTAGCAGAAAAGGGTTGCATAAAGAACATTAACCCTTAAAGCGCTGAATATTAAAAAAAACCATGGAGGGTTTTTTTCAATTTGAAATCATTATAAATGCCTCAGCTCTTTCCGATTCATTTGAATACCTATGTTATGGGTCTACGACCATTATAAATATTTTATAGCAAGTTTCAAAGAATAAAAAAGTAATGTTCACTTAATATAATGATTCTATTCGAGAGATAGTCATCTCTATAAATTAAATATTCTTTTTCCTTGAACAACAATTTTAGGTTCAAATGAATGCGAAGCACTAATTTACAGCTCGGCAGATTAACCCTTACAGCGCGGGGATCGACTTTAGTCGTCAGAATCTGACGTCTACAGACGTCAGATTCTGACGACTAAAGTCGGTCCACGCGCTGTAAGGGTTAAGCGCATCGTCAAAAAGTCGTATCAATCACTTTGTAATGGCAGATACGACCCATTGATCTGAAAAAACCCGAGACACTTATCACTTTATAACACTTTTACTGAACAACAATGAATAAAACAAAAATTAGTAAAGAATTAAACAAAATTAACAGAAGAAAATCTAGAAAGTAATAAACTCAGCTATATTATAGCCAACCAGTGATAACAGTATAATTATGAAAAAATAATTCAAATATGCGATAGCGTAAAAAACAATAAATGAAAATTAATATTTAATAAATCTCGCCATCAAACATGAAGGATCGCTAGAGCAAACCATATGCGCAATGATGACGGCATTTTTTGCTATTTCTTCGATTATCGCCCAGGGACGCTTCAGCAATACCTCTACAGGAAATTAGCTATTTCCGAGGCTAACAACTTTTTTAGCTTGAATAAATAATGAATAAAGTAGTTTGCTTAAATTATTCTGCTGCGATAACCTGTGCATTTCTGAAGTGTTCTTAACCCTTTCAGTGCGGGGAAAGACTTTAGTCGTCAGAATCTGACGTCTACAGACGGCAGATTCTGACGACTAAAGTCGATCCCCGCACTGCCAAGAATAAAATATTTCTAATGACCGTAGACCCATAACATAGGTATTCAAAAGAATCGGAAGGAGCTAACTAAGACATTTATAATGATTTCAAATCGAAAAAAACCCTTTGGCCTCCAAGGTTTTCATTAAAAAAAATCAGCGCTTCAAGAGTTAAACCCTTTAACTCTGGTTTCAATCTTAGCCCTTGCAAATATTTTGGTATGAACCAGGGAGACCAAAGGTTTTTTTTTATCCCCCAATGGAGCGGGGGGTATTGGCGTCACCTCGAATGTCCGGCCCGCCGTCCGTCTATCCGCATTTCGTTCACTGAGCATGCAGATCTCGAAAACACGTGGATGGATTTCTTCAATTTTGCACACACACATACCTTAGGGGTTGTAGATGTGCCTCTTGGGTTTTATGAAATTTGACCTACTTAATTGGCCACCATCTGCCATAATAACTTTAATATGTTTGGAAAAACGTGTCTGATAGCTAGCCTACAATAACACAAACTGTGCAGTTTCAGATAGGGATATTCCCTGGAAAATGTCAAAATGGTCCAATTCAAAATGACCGACTATCGGCCGTAATTAACACTTTAATATGTCTGACATCTGACAAACTGTGCTAGATAGACCATCACTATAGAACACAATTTTCGGTTTCAAGAAGGAATATGATCTCCGCAATTTCCACTTCAACATGAATGAATAATACCGGTTTTATTAAATGCTCGAGTGTAATGGATGCATATCAAGTGTGTTGCTGGTTCATCTATTTCTATGTGGTTCCTTTTAGTCCGCCTTTCAATTTTAAAACGTGGGCTGTTCCAATTGAAGTTCGGCGTCGTCGATGTCTATGTCATAGACTCTATATCTATGGTCTATGTCACCGTCGGCGTGAACATTTTCTTGTGGGCACGATTTTAACCAGTTGTCGGACAAAATGACTGAGAAAAAATCAAAATGCCATGGCCGATTTATCGCGTTTTATCACATTTACGTCGGACAAAAATGAAATGAAATGAATCTGGCTTTAGGCCACCTTTTTGCACATATAGGCTAAACTGGAGAACCTCCTGAGGATGATGAGATGAATGAGAAGACGCTGTCCTCCAGACACAGGATTCAAAATTCGAGCCCTGGCGGTCTGAGCCCGAGCACGCTACCTCTCGGTCACGGAGGCTACCCGCAATACTGAGTTTTACGAGTGGATGGGGATGAAACATTTTTGTTTCTTTCAAACCGCCGATACCGGGAAACGAACCCCGAACTCTAGCGTGAAAGGCAGTGGTGCTAACCACTACCCTATGGCCCCCTTCCTCTACGTCGGACAAGTTCAATAACGGTGTGCTATTGTCGCGTATGCTCTCTGTTAGGTGAGGTTTCACGCTGTTAAATCGTGACCATGAAAAAATAAATATGACAAAATAATCCTCTTTTTTTAATATTATATTGTCTTCTGTAAAATGATATCATATCACGTTTGCCTCTAAATCCGTCTTTATATCCACCCACTTCTCATCAGTCGACATTATGACTGGGTAACAGGTATTGTCCAGCAAAAACACAATATTTACCCAGTGTTTGTTTAATGTTAGGCCAGCGTCGCAGACGGTGGCCCAACATTAAACCAACATTGGGCCAGCGTGTCGTGTCTACTGGAATGGGGAGACAGGGCCGGAGCTAAAAGACAAACTCGCCAAATTAGTTGTCGTTCTCTTGACGCTCATTCCGTATTATTGATCTGTCCTCGGTGGCACTGGTTTCCCGCCATATTCCTGTTTTCCCGCCATACTGTGTGAAGGGGCAAATTGGGCGGCATCAAATCTCTCGAGAATATTAGTCATTATTATCCTGCACGAACCGTATATATACACGCTTTCAAATAGGCTACGTGAAACGTTAAACAAAGAAATAAAATGAAATGTTAAAAAACCGAGAAAATTACATTGAAATTGATCGAATAGTTTGATGTGGGTAAACAAATAATTCAATTTGAAGATATCTATTTTTAAAGTACAATTTCTTACTTTTTATTTTAAAGATTTGACTTTCTAGTTAAAAACATGTAAAGACGGTACAATTCATCGAGTGAAAGCCAAGCTGTTATCAACTTTGGTTGACGGGAACAGCTCGAGACAACCTCCACGAGGTTTTCATTATTTGAAAAGCTTCAAATGATGAAAACTAATTGTACTTATGTAAGTTATTAAGTAGATATCTGCAAATTGAAGTATTTGTTTACCTACATCAAAATATGCTATCAATTTCCTGCTAGAAGTCACGCCATCAATCGTATTTTCAAATGACTTTAAACTGGTATTCCAGCAGATATGGTAGTACCATGTGTTGCGTTCTAACCATAGACTTGATGAAGGGTGGGATTTAGAAATCTATTTAGAAGAAAAGGGGTGCGATGTGCACCTTATTTATGAAAATATCCATTCATTTGAATAATAAAATACTAAAAACTACTGTATTTCTTGTCAAGACTATACAATTAGTGTGATAGGACATGCATCTATACTATATGCAAACGTTGCTAATTTGAGTGTGATGTGGGAAAGCACTCGTTCAATAAATAAGGTGTGTGCCTTTAGACGAACAGCTTAATATGCATTGAACGAATGCTGTATTTTCCCATAACGCACGAAAATGAACAACGTTTGTATTTTCTCAGACAATGTGTTGGAACTGCAATACTTGTCTGTTATGTCATAAGTCACACATGACTATATTATGTCATATGTGACTTAAAGTCACACATGACATAATATAGTCATGCATTATACGAAATACGGCGTGAACTCATCATTGTCGACTCGATCACTGAAGTTAAGCAACGCCGGGCCCGGTCCATAATTGGATGGGTGACCGCCTTATTCTACCAGGTGCCGTATACACTATCGTGGGGCTCAGAGAACCACGCAAATCAGATGGCTCATCTGACTGACCTACAGTTGGACGTAAAAGAACCTCAATGGACGTAGGCGCAGTTTCTATCCGGCGAGACCCCGGAAAATCCACAATGTGTGAGTACTTGGCACATAAGGCGAATTTGCTTGGAATGAAAAATAGCTTGATGCGCCTCAATGGCAGCTCAGCTCTATATCTCCCAGGAGACTGAGTTGGAATTTGAATCATAACAGGCCTTGCTAGGTTACTCTCGATGTTAAGCGCTCTGAACAGCCTCCGGCTGGATACATGCGCTACAGATAGAGAGTGATATGGACTGATACCGATTTAAGACACACCACTACATTATTTTATTTGTCCGACCACTACATTCTAAGCCGGGAATGGAGAATTATTGTTGATCAAGTAAAGACCAATTATGGTGGTAGGCCTATGGTGATATAATCAGTCATGTGTGACCAAGCTGTTGATTATGAGGGATCCTCATTATGATCGGATGTGTTTTAAGTCAGTTAAAACCCTCGGAGCTCTACATTCTTAGCTGTGGAAAAGGCCGAGGCCTTTTCCACAGCTAAGAATGTAGAGCACTTTGGGCTTTATCCTATATCGGTACAAAATACCATATAATTTTTACCATTGTCTTATTTCATACTCCAGTTACTGTAGCATAATTATGCACTTGCATATATTTTTGGTTTCTACGCTTTCCAAAGTGTCTTTTATATATAATTAGTATGCTATACATAGTAGCTATTTTATCTCTGGTTTTGGTGCGGGAAACAAAATGATAGACCCTATGTTATCTTGGCAATGCCTTTTAATTTTATTTTAAGTAGTAGCCATTTATATTACCGAAATACCCAGTTTTTATTATGGCAATGCCACTTAAAATGATTTTAGTTGTTTGTCATACCATGTATATTGTCATTTGATTTTAACAAACTAACATTCTTGTATATACATGTACATATATCTCTCTTATGACAAATAATTCTGTAATGACTTTTATTTCTGTCAATAAAATATCTGTCTGTCCGGTACATACGTCTCATATTGAAAACTATAGTGCTCACAGTTCTAAAATCTGGATAAGGCTAGTTAGTTACCCAGCAGCTGTAGCAATGCACCCCTCCTTGGGGAGCCCTGTAAGACCGTAAGGCTCGCACACAGCAGCTGTGGCATTGTACCCCTTCGTGGGGAGCCCTGTAAGACCATAAGGCCCGCACACACGGCGGAGTTTCTCATTTCCGTCGAGGGTCACACGGGTTAAGTCCTACTAAACGATCCGTTATATCTCCCATCTCAACGCCCAGCCTATATTATGGGGATGGCTTGAAAGTACGGAACAAAACGAGACTGTCGGACAAACATTTTTACAAAAAAAATGATTACATAATTTAAATTTTCATCCACTTGAAGTTGTGTCTCCTACCGCGATCCACAACTTCAAGTGGGTGAAAATTTGCCATATTTGATTAATTTAAGACCAAACATTAGCAAATATCGATGTTCAAACACTCATTTCATTCCCAATTTACTGTAATTTAGTTAGGCCCACCTAGGCATGGTTGTCATAAATTTAGAAATTGCCAGGTCATAACATGCATTGAATTTGAACTTTTATTGTAATAATATAATTGGACTAATCATATTTTAGCAAGAAAAATAAAATGAGAAAACTATCAATACACCAGAGAAGTTTTTGACAACCATGAATAAAACTAGGTGGTGGGCTAGTCCCTTTAATCCTCAAAGTGCTAAATCAAATAATTTAAATTTTCACCCAAGTGGGTGAAAATTTGCCGTATCTGTTTAATTTGGGACCAAACATTTGGAATTTGTTATGTTTAAACACTCACTTCGTTCGCAATAACTGCAATTTAAGTGTAGCATAGAAAATGCAAGGCCCAACACTGGCAGTGTTTCTTTACTTTTTAAAATATGCTAGCTAGCCCTGAATGTAGGTAGCTCGGGCCTTCTAATAAATATCAATTGTAGCTGAATGAGACTGTGGCTATAGGGAGTCTAGCCTAAGCCTTTCTAAAAAACAATCACCTCATGTCTTCTACCTCTATGGTAGCCTATTATCCACATAACCTGTGAAAAGTTTCGGTATCTATGGCTTTTGCTATCCAGCCAGTTTTTACATCACAGCGCCGCGCCGGACCCCACAGCGCTACGCCCCATATATTAGCTGAGATGACTCAAAGCGACTCAATCAGGGTAATATCATAAAAAAATCGGTGATTTATTTTGGCTTATTAATATGGCCATATGATGTAAACATGTTCATAGACTAGAACTGCAAAAGTTTTTATTTTTTGTGTTGCGCTTTTACCAGTTAACACTGGTCAAGCGAGATAGAAGGACCAAATTCCCGTATTTCTTATTTTGAATTTTGGATTTATATCTCGCTAAGCTAGTAAATGCGCAATTTTTTTTAAAATTTTTGCAGTTCTAGTCTATGGGCATGTTCACATAATATCGTCATATTAGCAAGCCAAAATAAAAATACTCAATTTTTTATGATTTTAGCCTGATTGTGTTGCTTTAAAATCATTGATTGCCGTATTGGTGTGTCAGGTAGCCCAACAAATAAAAATCGGACCCCTCCCCCTTTCAAAATTCTGGATACGCCCCTGACATCACGGGCCTAGAGGGACAAAGAATATAAATTGTTCATTCTGATATCATTATCTCTCTTTCTTGAAGAATACAATCATGAACTAGCCTCAGCAACATTCTCTTCTCACACATACCACCCAGTAGACGACCTTGACACTTGTTGGCCTTGACAGTAGCCGACCTTGACACTTGATGAGTCATTGTCCACCTCGTGACGCATGCGCTTCACCTGTGTCGCGCATGCGCGTCACGTCCACGTGGTCTGTAATGGTGGCTGATTGCTGATACAGCGCCATCTAGCGTGATCAGCGTCTAAATAAAATACAATGAACACAGTGACCCATTAAGTCCCAAGATCATAAAAATACAGTGACCCATTGAACCCCAAGATTATGAAATCCAATATATATATATATATATATATATATATATACAGTGACCCATTAAACCCCGCTATTATGAAAATATAATAAATGTAGTGACCCATGAAACTCCCAAGATTATGAAAATATAATAAATGTAGTGACCCATTAAACTCCCTAGATTATGAAAATATAATAAATGTAGTGACTCATTAAACTCCAAGATTATGAAAATATAATAAATGTAGTGACTCATTAAACCCCAAGATTGTGAAAATATAATAAATGTAGTGACTCATTAAACTCCAAGATTATGAAAATATAATAAATGCAGTGACTCATTAAACTCCCTAGATTATGAAAATATAATAAATGCAGTGACTCATTAAACCCCAAGATTATGAAAATATAATAAATGCAGTGACTCATTAAACCCCAAGATTATGAAAATATAATAAATGCAGTGACTCATTAAACCCCAAGATTATGAAAATATAATAAATGCAGTGACTCATTAAACTCCAAGATTATGAAAATATAATAAATGCAGTGACTCATTAAACTCCAAGATTATGAAAATATAATAAATGCAGTGACTCATTAAACTCCAAGATTATGAAAATATAATAAATGTAGTGACTCATTAAACCCCAAGATTATGAAAATATAATAAATGTAGTGACTCATTAAACTCCATGATTATGAAAATATAATAAATGTGGTGACTCATTAAACCCCAAGATTATGAAAATATAATAAATGTAGTGACCCATTAAATTCCAAGATTTTGAAAATATAATAAATGCAGTGACTCATTAAACTCCAAGATTATGAAAATATAATAAATGTAGTGACTCATTAAACTCCAAGATTATGAAAATATAATAAATGTAGTGACTCATTAAACCCCAAGATTGTGAAAATATAATAAATGCAGTGACTCATTAAACCCCAAGATTATGAAAATATAATAAATGTAGTGACTCATTAAACCCCAAGATTGTGAAAATATAATAAATGTAGTGACTCATTAAACCCCAAGATTGTGAAAATATAATAAATGCAGTGACTCATTAAACTCCAAGATTATGAAAATATAATAAATGCAGTGACTCATTAAACTCCAAGATTATGAAAATATAACAAATGTAGTGACTCATTAAACTCCCAAGATTATGAAAATATAATAAATGTAGTGACTCATTAAACTCCAAGATTATGAAAATATAATAAATGTAGTGACTCATTAAACTCCAAGATTATGAAAATATAATAAATGTAGTGACTCATTAAACCCCAAGATTGTGAAAATATAATAAATGCAGTGACTCATTAAACTCCAAGATTATGAAAATATAATAAATGTAGTGACTCATTAAACTCCAAGATTATGAAAATATAATAAATGCAGTGACTCATTAAACTCCAAGATTATGAAAATATAATAAATGCAGTGACTCATTAAACTCCAAGATTATGAAAATATAATAAATGCAGTGACTCATTAAACCCCAAGATTGTGAAAATATAATAAATGTAGTGACTCATTAAACTCCCAAGATTATGAAAATATAATAAATGTAGTGACTCATTAAACTCCAAGATTGTCAAAATATAATAAATGTAGTGACTCATTAAACTCCAAGATTGTGAAAATATAATAAATGCAGTGACCCATTAAACCCAAAGATTATGTAAATATAATACATGCAGTGACTCATTAAACCCCAAGATTATAAAAATATAATAAACGCAGTGACCCATTGGATTATACACAATGGATTTTCTGTGAAGTTGAAGATGATTCCTGCATCCGCCCCTGGCATGGGCATAAAGTTATTTGTGGATCATACAAATTCTGTATTTTCTGATGTCATGCAGTAGGATGGTCACTTGACTCCTATAGGAGATCAACCTGTCATATGACATGACTGATGACCAGTAAGTCTGTCGCGGGGAATCCCCGTGGTATCACCCCGATACCGCGGGGACTCACCCCGGAGTCAACCTAGATTCAACAACTAACCCTTTCACCGCCAAGCAGTCACGTCTTTAACCCTTAACGCGCTAAAATATTGTTATATAAACCAAGAGAACAAATTTGTTGTTTTTAAAATTGGAATCGTCATTAACCCTTTAGGTCCCAACGATGCATTAAAGCATCATTTTACATCCCTGAAAACACACTTGATTTTCCTACAACTAGCGGTTTTAAAAGGAAAAATTCCATGAAACTGGTTTAACAATACATGACAATTTTCTTTGAAATTTAAACCATATCAAATCATCTTCATCCACTACAAGTCGTGAATTGCGACAGCAATTCGCGGCTTGTGGTGGATGAAGATGACTATGTAAACTCAAGCTTGAAATTGTTAATGTCTTAGTTTAGCGCTTTCCGCTTCATTTGAATACCTATGTTATGGGTTTACGGCCATAATGAATAATTAACTCTTTCAGTGTGGGGTTCGACTTAGATGTTGAATCTGACATTTACAGACGTCAGATTCTGACTTCTATAGTCTGTTCCCGCGCTGAAAGCGCCCAGCCGTTTTATTAGCCGATTGAAACATCAAGACTTACAAATGTTTGGTCCTGAATTAAACTAATATGATTAATCTTCATTCACTTGAAGTTGTGGATCGCGGTAGCGAGACACAACTTGAAATGGGTCAAAATTAAATAAGATAACTTGGCAGGTAAAGGGTTATCATACAATGTTGGTTAAATGTTGGGCCGATGTAGCAAACGGTTGCCCAACCTCAAACCAGCATTAAAACTCCACCACTGAAGTAGTTCGGAATCAAAATTATCCATATAATGCTGTTTCATTGCTGGGCCAGCGTCACAGACTGTGGCCCAGCATTGACACACCATTTACCCAGCATTGCTTCTACTACTGTATTAGCGGGCGGGGGCCCTAGGGTAGTGGTTAGCACCGCTGCCTTTCACGCCAGAGTTCGGGGTTCGGTTCCCTGTCTCGTCGGTTTGAAAGAAACAAGAAATGTTTCTTCCCCATCCACGTGTGAAAGTCAGTATTGTGGGGAGCCTCCGTGACCGAGAGGTAGCGTGCTTGGCCTCAGACCGCCCGAGCGCGAATTTCGAATCCTGTGTCTGGAGAACAGTGTCATCTCAATCATCTCACCATCCTCAGGAGGTTCTCCTGGCCCAGTTTAGCCTATATGTGCACAAAGATGGCCTAAAGCCCGATTCATTTCATTTACTACTGTATAAGCAATCCACATTATATGAAATGAATGAAGTTTTAAGCCACATTTGTGCGCATATAGGCTAAACAGGGCCAGGAGAACCTCCTGAGGATGGTGAGATGAATGAGATGGCATTGCCCTCCAGACACAGGATTTGAAATTCGAGCCTTGGCGGTCTGAGGCCGAGCTCGCTATTTCTCAATCACTAAATATTGAATCTTCAGGAGTGAGCGGGGAAGAAACATTTTGTTCCTTTGAAACTTGAATGCTAGAGTGGGGTTCGAACCCGCGATCACCGACTTTCCAAGCAAGCAGCTTAAACCACTGCACCATGTTGTTTTAACTTTGGGCCAGCGTTGTAAACTGTGCCGGGCTGGGGTTAGCACCGCTGCCTTTCACGCTAGAGCTCGGGGTTCGGTTCCCGGTCTCGGCGGTTTGAAAGAAACAAAAAATGTTTCTTCCCCATCCACGTGTGAAAGTCAGTATTGTGGGGAGCCTCCGTGACCGAGAGGTAGCGTGCTCAGCCTCAGACCGCCAGGGCTCGACTTTCGAATCTTGTGTCTGGAGGACAGTGTCATCTCAATCATCTCACCATCCTCAGGAGGTTCTCCTGGCCCAGTTTAGCCTATATGTGCACAAAGGTGGCCTAAAGCCCGATTCATTTCATTTGTAAACTGTGCCCGGCATGATTCTTGCATTTTATGGTAATGTGGAGCATTGCGACTCTATCATATGGAACTGCCACGGGATCAACATCCACCATACAATGCTGTTCTAATGCTGTGCCAACATCGCAGACGTTGGTCCAGTATCGAACAGCATTTAACGAGCATTGTATGTAAATTGGAAGCGTTTCGCCGCATCACTGAAACTTGCCACGAAATCACCAATTCCCATAATCCTATTTTATCCGCCCGGAAGTTACAGCTCGTTTCGCGGGGTTTGTCTTGTTTTTTCGCCGTTATAACTCCCCGGCCACAGACTTGATGAAGCTCATAACCCCGGAGGCGGAGGGGTCTTGTTAGCCATGACGAGCTCACACCCATGTGGGCCGTGGATTCTTGTATTGGTTTTACCCGGGAAAATGAATGTTTTTTAAACATGGCGGTGACTGAAAGCGATCTCGACCCCAAAGGCAAAAAAATGGATGTAACTTTTTATTGACGTTGAGACAAATGATCTGAGCATGCAATGCTGTAGGCGAAATATTACTGATTCTGATAAAAGGGATTCCTGATTTCTAATTATTGACAACCATGTCCAAAATAAGAAATACGGGAATGTCGTCTCTATATCTAGCCTAACTGATAAGTGCGTAGCACAAAAACTAAAAAACTTGTGCAGTTCTAGTCTATGTACATGTTTACATCATATGGTCATATTAAGAAGCCAAAATAAAATCACCGATTTTTTAATGATTTTAGCCTGGGCATGTCCCTTTAATCTCATATCGACCTAATTAGTCGAGGCCAATTCTTGGATATGACCGTCAGAAGGAAAGTTCCACGATTTTGTATGGATCAATCAGTGGCTGAAACCTTTAGTTTCAAGTTGTGTTTCAGCCACGTTTGGGCTAGAGCCCTGTGTTGTGGTTAGGTTTTAGCATCTTACACAACAACTTATCTTATCCACGAGCACGCAGTGCGATACCTTGCTTTATCGAGCACAGCGTACAACTATTATAAATTCTGTAAAACTCAATGACCTTCACCTCCTTTTTATTACCGAGCTGGCTAATACAATGAAGTATGGGGGAGGGGTCTTATCTAACCTTCTTTTCACCGAGTGACGTCACTGCGTTTCACAGAATGAAGTATGGGGGAGGGGTGTTATATAACGTTGTTTTCACCGAGTGACGTCACTGCGTTTCACAGAATAGCGAGATACCTTGAATGTCACGCGTCTCAAGACCGGCCAATCAGACAGCGCTTGACAGCAAAGCTTGCTTGTTTCCGTTGGTATGATAGATCAGATAGATATATAAGCTCGGAATCTCACGCTGATGTCATTGTGTTCCCAGCTCCCTGATGGCGGCCACTATATGATTATTAGACTCCATGACGAAATTCGGTACACCGCACGTCCAAAATGAGAGATTCCCAACTTGTCTATATAATACATCTAGCAACGGAAACAGGTAACTGTGCATGAGAGATGAACAACAGGTCAATTCTTCGTGACCTTTTATGACCTATTTAAAAATCTGAAACATTTAATAAGGTTTGAAGCTCAGACACACCCCAAGATGACCACATCGACAGAATATCTGATTGTAGTACTCGATACAGCCAGGCTCCGATTTTGTATGGGTGCAATCTGTCGCTGAAGCCTTTAGTTTCAAGTTGTGTTTCAGCCACGTTGGGACTGGGGCCCTGTGTTGTGGCTAGGTTTTAGCATCTTCCACAACAACTTATCTTATCCACAACACGCAGTGCGATACCTTGCTTTATCGAGCACAGCGTCCAACTATTATAAATTCTGTGAAACTCAATGACCTTCACCTCCTTTGTTTTCACGAGCTGGCTAATACAATGAAGTATGGGGGAGGGGTCTTATCTAACCTTCGAGTGACGTCACTGCGTTTCACAGAATGAAGTATGGAGGAGGGGGTGTTATATAACGTTGTTTTCACCGAGTGACGTCACTGCGTTTTACAGAATAGCGAGATACCTTGAATGTCACGCGTCTCAAGACCGGCTAATCAGACAGCGCTTGACAGCAAAGCTTGCTTGTTTCCGTTGGTATGATAGATCAGATAGATAGATAAGCTCGGAATCTCACGCTGATGTCATTGTGTTCCCAGCTCCCTGAATGGCAGCCACTATATGATAACTGGCCGCCATGACAAAATTCGGTACAACTGACTGTCCAAAATGAGAGATTCCCAATTTGTCTATATAATACATCTAGCAACGGAAACAGGTTACTGTGCATGACAAATGAACAAGAGGTCACTTTTCCGTGACCTTTTATGACCTATTTATAAATCTGAAACATCCAATGAGGTATGAATCTCAGACACACCCCCAAGATGACCACATAGACAGAATATCTCATTGTAGTACTCGATACGGCCAGGCTCCTGTGGTGGCATTAGCGTGAGACTGGCCAAGGGAAGATGGGTTTTAGTGACCCCTGCAAACGTAAAACATCCATTCAGTGTTGCGGTTTAACCCATTCAAGTTTGAATTTACCATTGTCATTTTCATCCACTACAAGCCGCTAATTGCTGCCGCAATTCTTGACTTGTATTGGATGAAGATGATTTGAAGTTGGTGACAAATGAAAAAACATATATTGTTATTATTGAAAAAGTTCCATGAAAATTTTCGTTCAAAAACGGGAAATTAAGTCATTCTTCGGAGATGCATAATGATGCTTTGATGCATCGTGAGGGTTTGAAGGGTTAATGCTGCGACGCTGGGCCAGCATTAAACCAACACTGGGTTTTAACTTGTATTCCTAAAATATTTTAGTCGAATAGTATATTAACCCTTTACCCGCCTAATTTTTTAATCTGAATTTTCACCCACTTGAAGTTGTGTCTCACTGACGCGATCCACAACTTTAAATGAGTGAAAATTATTCAGATTTGATAAAATGGAGGTCAACTGTTTTCAAATATTGCTGATTGATGTCACATTTTATCTTTGTCACATGTTTAAATTTGGTACTTAATGTGCTAATAAAAAATGAAAACCGGAATATATGCGGCACCGGCGGTTAAAGGGTTAAAGGGACAGCATATGTTGACATTTCATTTATATTTGTATATCCTACTGATCTTATCTAAAAATACAAAAAATTATGAGAAAAACTTTAAAAGCACTAAAAAATAGTTTTATTTCGAAGTCGTATATTGCCTTGTTAAAAAACCTTTCCAGTATGCAACACTTTATACCACAAAAAGTCACCGTCTCAAACGATGGAATCAAAGCCTACTCCAGGGTATTAGAAAGACACCGCCTTTAATTGGTGTCTTAAAGTGAGGGCATGAGTGATTCGCCTGCAGCACCTAATGTCTGCCCAGCGCTGGGCTGACGGTATTAACATGTGGCCCAATGCTGTGCTAGCATTCAACCGTCCCTCAGGTATTCAAATAGTTTATATGGGTTAGGCCTATGTCTGGATTCTTAGAAATGTTTAGAAAAAATGTTTTTTTAAATCTGAAAATTTTGAAAAAATCATGATCTGCATGATACACTGCTTCATACAAAACAAATTGCCAAAATTGATATCATCCCATGGAGCCCCGTTAACAACAAATGATTTAAAAACTATAAATTGAAAATTAAAGAGCTGTGAATGCACCAGGCAACCATCCCTCGCCAAGCCTAAGGGGTTGGTTAGTCCCTTTGAACCCCTCATGTTGCCTCAAAACATCATTTCACATCTCCGAAAACTGACTTAATCGCCTACAACTTTGGAACGGATATTTTCATTAAACTATTTTAATTATATCTGACAATTTTATATAATTTATCTCCCAAACGCAAGTTATGTCGCTTAAAGTCACCCACTTTAAGTCATCTTTATCTACTGCAATTTACGACTGGTAGTGGATAAAGATTTAAATGATATATCTAGGCTTGATGAGGTTTTTCCACGAGATCGAATAGTGCTATGCGGAGCATGCGCTCTGTAAGCAGGAAGTTGTCTGAACATAAAAATAAGCTATCAATCAATTAGAGGAGGCTACAGCAACATACACAAGCAGGACGTGGAGGGGGGGGGGGGGCTACAGCAAGGAGCAGGAGGAGGAATGTTATTAACCTGTTGGGTCCCAATCCCTGATTTTGTCTGTAAACCCGTTAAGCGCTGCAGTTTTGAATTTAAATTTTTACTCAACCACATAAAGTTGCGTCTCGCTACCGCGACCCACAACTTCATGTGGGTGAAAATTAATTATATCTGTAGACTATAAGCCAATCTATAAGCCAAATCCAAGGCTCATTGCTCTTTCAAATTTTCTTTTTTGAATAATAAACAGAAAGGCGACAAACGTGTGTCTTGATTAACCCTTGTCCTGTTAGGGCCGCCCGTATATCTTTAAGTTTTCAAGAAAGTTTCAAACAAAAAGAAGAAGAAAAAGGGTATTTACCACTAAAAAAAAAAAAAAAAATGAAAATATCAACACATATACAATGTTCACAATACAAATGTCATTGAAATGGATAAAATAGTTTGTAGTACTAGCCCTTTAACCGCCAAATTATTCAATTTGAATTTTCACACACTTGAAGTTGTGTCTCGCTGACGCGATCCACAACTTCAAGTGAGTGAAAATTATTTAAATTTGGCAAAATGGAGGTCAACTGTTTTCAAATATTGCTGATTGATGTCACATTTTATCTTTACCATGTTTAAAATGTGGTACTTAATGTGCTAATAAAAAATGAAAACCCGAATATATGCGACACCGGCGGTTAAAGTGTTAAAGCAGGAGTTGGCAGGCGGAACTCTGAAGTAGGAAGTTAGAACTCAGAAGCGTGCAGACCCCATTTCTGCTTGTAAATAACAACACTTATTGTGCATCTGGGTTCCAGCGGCTGGGAATGCTTAATTACATTTCAGACGGGGATCAGTGTGTGCGGGGAATCCGCCATTTTGTCTGGGGGCTGACGGGACCATTGATCTTCCTAAATTAAACGTTCACTGATCTGTTTTAAATTAGCTGATCGATCACCCACCCCCCCCCCTCTCCACCCCTTACTCTCGCGACGTGAAGGAAGGCGGGGGACACCCACTGTTTTCACAAAAAGGCTCCTAGATTCTGCAAACTAGCTTGATTTAGCACTGTTTGGAGGTACACTAGTTCCTTAAACGCCAGACACCCTCTCATCCTCTGTAGACCTGTCATGCAGATACTCTTTCTAAAATGGTGTCATGCGTGATACTCTTTCTAACATGGTGTCCTGCTTTCTAATGAGCCGTCAACACTCGCATATGACGACCAGTAATTCGCAGTTTTCGCATATTTATCTATGCTAAAAATGTTCTATGTTTTGTTCAGATGTCTTATGAATAGCTGCTGTACCACCTTGCAATATGTTCGAATTGAAATCGATTTTGTGTGTTCCTAAGGTGAAATAGCTGCTCATGAACTTTCGGCATGAAAATGGACACTTTTGTTGATTTATATCAACATGGATGAACCTTCCCCGTTATTTTTTTTCCTGAGAATACATTATTGTCTAAACATCCAATCCAATGTGATACAACAGCTATTCATAAGATATCTAAACTACTGAACCTTTTACTTGCTAGAGACGCGTACTCCTGAATAACCATTTACCCGCTAAGTTATCTTTTTTAAATTTTCAACTACTTGAAGTTGTGGCTCGCGCCAACTTCAAGTAGGTGAAAATTACTCATATTTGTTTAATTTGAGACCAACAAATTGCAAATGTTGATGTTGTAACACACATTTTATTCCAAATAACAGTGATTTAACCCTTCCAGCGGGGGGATCGACCCTGATGACATCGCCAGGCTCTGACACAGTGACCTCCATTTTTAAATGTAATATTTCTAATACGATCACAAGTTTACGCCTGCTGAAAATGGCCTAGTTGTCATAGGCACTTAAAATATTCGTCTCATTTTCTTGGCATCCGAGATTTTTGGTAGACAGCGCGAGTGTCGTTTCTACACAACTGGCTGTGTAAACAAAATGGCGGTCAGTGTGACTGGGCCTCGGGCAGTAAATGAGTCAGGCGGCCCAGTCATACCGGGTAGGGGGGATCGACTTTAGTCGGCAGAATCTGACGTCTGTAGACGTCAGATTCTGACGTCTAAAGTCGATCCCCACACTGATTTAGTCGTGCTTAGCGCTTAAAGGGTAAAATAATAGTTTTATTATTCGTCTCCTTGGATACACCCTTTCATATCCAAGGGGACGAAATAGTCTGTCCAAGGGTGGAGGCTTGTCTAAAATGACCGTTAGCTTTTCGCTGATTATTCCGACAATTCTCAGGCGATTTTCATGAAATTGTGTAAACACCGTTTTCTATAGTCAATTTACATTTATCTGGAAATTTAGTATACAAAATTATGTACATTTCAAAGATTAACCATTATTTTGACAATTAGTAAATTTCTAATTATGACGCCCATCTATAAACCCATTAACTTCATCCCTGTTTATTCTCAGAATTTCCCCAGGGTAATTCAATAATAAAACACACCACTACATTATTTTCTTTGTCCGACGACCACATTCTCAGCCGGGAATAGAGAGTTATTGTTGATCAAGTACAGACCAATTATCATTGGTAGGCCTATGGTGCTATAATCAGTCAGGTGTGACCGAGCTGTCGATTATGGTCGGATGTGTTTTAACCCTTAGAGCACTTAGTCAGGAAATTTAAATTTTCAGTCACCTGAAGTTGTGTTTCGCTACCGCGATCCACAACTTCAAGTGACTAAAAAATAGTTTAATTTGCAAAATCTAGGTTGAAATGTATATGATTATCACAGATTTGAGACATATTTATTTTTTAAAACCTGGTTATGCAAAACAATTAAAACATGAGAAAACAATATATAGTCAATTGTAGTCGACATCAGTGCTCTACATTCTTAGCTGTGGGATAGCTAAGCTAAGAATGTAGAGCTCCTCGGGCTTTATCCTATACTGAGCAGTAGTGTACATCTTTGATATCTGCCTTATGGCTGAGATCTGGCTTTCATTTAACGATTTCATTATGTTTACCGTACAATACTGTAGATCTGGTAATTTGCGCGTGTTTAAATTTTCGCGAATTTGTGATTTTGAGATTTTTTGCGAGGTCTAGAATTCGTGAATTATCGATTTCGATGATAGGTAGTGCTATTACAATAATAATTTTGGCGAGATTCTTAAATTCGCGAATTTCCAACCCTCGCAAAGTTCGCGAAAATTAAAACCTCGCGAATATTACCAGATCTACAGTATTGACAAACTTGAGTGGAATTTGTAAATTTAACAACACGGACATATGAGTCGCTGTAAAACAGAATTGGATTAAATTTTACAAATTATCCGCACGTGGCATTTGCATTTTTTTATCATTATGTACTTTGTAATGTGATAACTACATTAGATACATTGCTCGTCCTATTTAAAAAGTATGGTATTAAATTAGAAAGCTCTAACTCTTGCGATATCCGATATGAATATAATTACCAGACTCTGAACACATGTTTATCCTTTCAATTTTTTATATATGTTTTATTTTTTTGCCTAATTGGAACATTTGAATGGATGAATATTTGCACTATCAGTCTATCTGATACACTGTTAAAATACTCTCTTGTCCCTAATAGACGAACCGGTTCGTTTGTTAAAACGGCACCTTTTTTGCACACAGGTTCGCTTGTTGTGGTCATGTTCAATTATTTAAAAAAAAAAAAATAGGATTACCAGAGTCGCCCACAGCAGGCTGAGCATGGTGTGTTTGGGCTATTATAGTCGCTCATAACAGCAGGGTTTGAAATTAGTGGTGGTCCGGTGGCCCGAGGCCACCAAAAATTCTGCAGGACCACTGGAACACTGGGTTGCAGTGATCCGACAGGCCACTGAAATTTTCCGGACCAAAATTGTTTGAAAGATCGTAATTAATTTATTTCTCTGTTGAGAATAGTGGGTAGCAGTGGTGTGGCAGACCACTAAAATTTCCCAGCCAAAAATTGTTTAAAAGTGTTGTGTATTCAGATACAATTTTTAAAAAATTGACAGGACCACCAGATATAGAAGAGGACCACCAGATTTTGGGGGCTGGTGGTCCGCTGGGCCAGTGCTCCAGAAAGTAATTTCTAACCCTGAACAGGCTAAGGGTTAAAACAAATTATTTTCTAGAATGTGGTCCAAGGATTAGATACATGTACACAGATACCTGAATAATACAAAATGCACAGAATAAAATGATGTCCAACTTTATCTCAGATACCTTGACATATCATGATGGGATTTTTTTTCCAAGAGGTGCTTTTATTGTGCACAGGTTCTATTAACAAAAAAGAGCTTTTTTTCCTAGAGGTGGTTTTATTCCGAACGCTCTTCTATTAGGGACTGGAGAATATACCTTATTTCCAAAGGCTTGAAGGCTAGCCTGACCAATATTAACCCTTACGGAGCGGGGGTCAACTTTAGACGTCAGAATCTGACGTCTATAGTCGACCCCGCTCAGACCACCTGGGTTAGAATTTCGAATCCTGTGTCTTAAGCCATCCACGACAATGGCTGAACGTTATTCCAGCATTGGTTGAATCTCACGATCGTCTTTGTTGCATTGCAAATACGAGAAACAGAACCAATGTCCATTTATCCCCGAGGATCGACTTTAGACGTCAGAATCTGGCGTCTACAGACGTCAGATTCTCACGTCTAAAGTCGATCCTCACACTAAAAGAGTAAACATATTTATAAAGGCTGTAGACCCATAACATATAGGTATTCAAATGAAGCGGAAAGAACTGACTAAGACATTTATGATGATTTCAAATTAAAAAACCCTTTGGTCTACATAGTTTATACCACGGGCGGGGGCCCTAGGGTAGTGGTTAGCACCGCTGCCTTTCACGCCAGAGTTCGGGGTTCGGTTCCCTGTCTCGGCGGTTTGTAAGAAACAAAAAATGTTTCTTCCCCTAGTCAGTATTGTGGGGAGCCTCCGTGACCAAGAGGTAGCGTGCTCGGCCTCAGACCGCCAGGGCTCGAATTTCAAATCCTGTGTCTGGTGGACAGTGTCATCTCAATCATCTCACCATCCTCAGGAGGTTCTCCTGGCCCAGTTTAGCATGTATGTGCACAAAGGTGGCCTAAAGCCCGATTCATTTCATTTTATTTAGTTTATACCATATACTACTGTATCTCTATATCTATGGCTTATACACAAATATTTCAGCGTAAGTATTGAATGGAGATCAGTCACAACTTCACGGATCAATATGACATCTGTAAATGGGACACCGAGACTCCTGACGGGGGGGTCAAATATTATGGACATGCCTGGGGGGGGGGAGGGGGTCGAATGTGGATATGCCTGGGGGGGGGAGGTCGAATGTGGACATGCCTGGGGGGCGAGGGGTAGGCAAATGTTGACATGCCTAGAGTTCTGGAGGGGGGGGGGGTGCGTCACCGGATTGAGAGTCCCATACAGCCATGTATCAAACTGAATTGTGGGGAGCCTCTGTGACCGTGGGGAAGCATGCTAGGGATTGAATTTGAATCCTGTATCTGGAGGGCAGTGTCATCTGATGCATGCTGTTCTCCTGCCCCAGTTTAAACACAAATGGTGCTTGAAGTATTTTATTTCATTGTTTCATTAAAATGTTGATCAACGTAAAAACAATAGAACATAACAGGATAACAAAGCGCAAAACAGCCCAAACGGAGCAGATATAGGAGGACTATGCTCATTTAACCTGTAAAAGTTATAACATTACATTTTTCACTCATTTGAAGTTGTGTTTCGCTACTGCGACCTTCAAGTAGATGAAAATTACTCATATTTGTTTAATTTGAGATCAAGCATTTGCAAATCTTGATGTTTAAACAGTCATTTCTTTCCTAATGTAACAGTGACCTAATCGGCTAATAGAACATAATTAAAACGACTATTATGTAGTTAAAGGTGATCTATCACCCCTTATATGGTATGAATAATGATGTCCTTATATGGGGTGATTGGCTATCATGTGACCCTCTCTTTCCCCATATAAGGAAACACTTGTGCCCCATCTTGTAACAACTTTGATTTATTTGTCACAAATTTATTCATACTATATATATAAGGGGTGATAGATCACCTTTAAAGTTCTGATCATCTGATCTAACCCGCATCTGGCGCTAGAGAGTCATTCACGGGTCGCCAGTTGCCTTTTGGTGAAGCAAACACGAGGCACTGTCTCAATGCCGATTCCGCACTGAAAAAGTAAAATATTTATAATGGCCGTGGACCCATAACATAGGTATCCAAATGAAGCGGAAAGAGCTGACTAAGACATTTATGATGATTTCAGGTTGAAAAAAACCCTTCGGAATCTACGTTTATACACAAATATTTCATCGCATTAAACGTAAATGTTGGCCCATCGTCTACATCAAATCAATGTTGATTTAATGCTGGCCCAGAGTCGTAGACGATGGGCCAACATTAAATCACCATTGAGTCAGCGTCTCGTGTTTGCTGGGTGGATTGCGCTGGACTCACGGGTCTCTAGTTGCCGATGCTGGGCCAATGCTGGGCCAGCTTCGCAGACGATGGCACAGCATTGGCCTAACCGGGACAACGTCTCGTGTTTGCTCGGGTCGTCTTTTCTGGATTGCGCTGTAGAGCCGCTCACGGGTCTCTAGTTGCCAATGCTGAGCCAATGCTGGGCCAGCGTCCAGACGATGACACAGCATTGGCCCAGCATTGGGACAGTGTCTCGTGTTTGCTGGGGTCGTCTTTTCTGGATTGCGCTGTAGAGCCGCTCACGGGTCTCTAGTTGCCAATGCTGGGCCAATGCTGGGCCAGCGTCCAGACGATGGCACAGCAAGGGCCTAACACCGGGACAACGTCTCGTATTTGCTGGGGGTCGTCTTTTCTGGATTGCGCTGTGGATTCACTGACGGGTGTCTAGTTGCCGGGAGGTGAAGTGCTGAAGGCTTGTATGTTTGGCCCAACAGACAAATAATCAATCAGGATAACATTCCCCCCCCCCCGCGGGACCCCATCTATATCCCTTTAACCACCGTTGCCGATTATATTCGTTTTTTATTAGCACATTATATACCAGCTTTTTAACATGTTCAAGATAAAACGTGACATCAGCTATAGCAGAATTTCAATATCGTATATTATAGATGTTCAAGCCAAATAACGCTCAGCTAATTAAAATAACTCAATGTTGTAGATGTTAATATTTTACTAATATATATATATATTTCGTCATTTGAAGCCGGAAATTGCGTCAGCAATTCCACTTTCAAATGAATGAAAAATAGACAACAATTCTGCAGCACAAGGGTTACCACAGTAGACATATGAACATCAACTCAGTCTCTGTCATTGATGTTTTCTGTGGATTGCTCACCCCTGTGGATGACTCCCCCCACCCTCCGGTGTCCCGGGTGACCCCCAGGGATTCCAGATCAGGATATGGATCTCATTTTGACAGATCAGTCCACTCTCATTCACATCTCACACGTCACAGCTGGCCCCAGGATGTGTTCCGTCAGGGGTGTGGGGGTGGGGGGAGGGGAGTCTGGAACCACCACTCAGTACCAAAGGTAAATTAAAAAATATTTTCCACATTAATTGTTTTGTTGTCATTTCAGTAATCATAACCCATTCCAAGCACTCAAAATTAAAACTATCAAAAAAGAACTCTGATTGATCCCCCCCCCCCCCACCTTGAACCCACCCCTCTATTTATAGACCCTTTCCCCTACACTAACATTCCTGGTGGAAATCCTGCCTGTCCATGGTAAAATTTACTCCAGGAAAATTGCGTTGCCGTTTTGTATGCCAGTAATAAAAATTATTCGTCTGACGTCTAAAATCGATGCCCGCGCTGTGAGAGTAAACATATTTATAATAATCATAGCCCCATAACATAGGTATTAAATTTATTCGGAAAGACCTAACTAAGACAGTTATGATGATTTCGAATTGAATAAAACCCTTTGGTCTCCATGGTTTATACAAAAATTTTCAGCGCCTTAAGGGTTAAACCGTTGAGACAGATTATTTTGAGATCGTCAGGGACGATTGGCGGATCTAAGTGCCGCAGATGGTAGTTTTCATGCTTGGAGGGTCAATCTCAGATGTTTGTTTGTATACTGCCAGGGCCAATATTCTCGTACAAGTTACGATATATCGTAGGCTTCGGATCGGTCTAGAAGGCCATCTCGACCAATCGGAAGCTCACGATATATCGTAACTTGTACGAGAAGACGGGTCCTGTCATGCAAACCCAGATATTGGATTGATTTTGGTTCGACTTCTCGGATATGTATCCGACAGGACAATCCAAGCAAGCAAGTTACGGTGAACCAATGTTGTTTTAATGTTGGCCCATTGTCTACGACGCTGGCTCAACATTAAAGCAACATTGGTTCAATCGTTTATGTTTGCTGAGATGATAGGTGACCCAACAATATCGGCATGCCAGAATTCCAGTGAGTGAATACTGCTTTACGTCGCATTTTGGTTTCATGGTAATATCGCAAAACAAGGAAGTTAGAGACCGGGATTATGCCCTAGTCTTATCGAATGAACTCTGGTGTTACAAAACCAAATATTTGTTGGCATCAAGCCTTGAGCGGCCATTTTCCAAGATGGCCGCCCAAAAGCCTGTGGACACGATATCTTATTAACCGTTGAATGGATCACATTCAAATTTTATAAGGTGGTTCCCTGGGTACTTCTGATGATCCGATTAATATTGTTATATTTTATTGAAGTATTATATACATTGTGCACTACCAGACTTGTATAGATAATACGGTACATGTACTGTATGTCTGTTTCTGGTGGCCCAGCCATCAATTTTTATCAAAACGAACGACTGTTACTGTTTTTTATGATTATGTGAGACATATAAATTGTAATTGTTTTTTTTTTGTGTTGATGGCAAATAAATAAATAACTTTTGGTAAGAATTCATAAAGAACAAGATGGCTAACAGAGGACATGTTGAAAACAAATTACCTGTTGGGTGTGATTTTTTTTTACTTGTGACAAAACAATATGTAACGGGGATCTGCGTTTTATGTTCTCGTGCCGAAACAGTCACATATAGATCTAGTTCTAGACAGCATGGGCGGGAGCCCTGTTGCAGTAGTTAAAGCTGTCTGCTTGTAATATCTAAGATCGCTGGTTCGAACCCCACTCTGACTTTTAAGTTTCAAACAAAACAAATATGTTTTTCCCCGCTCACTCGTAATGATTAAATATTGTGGGGGAAACTCCGTGACCATGAGGTAGCGTGCTCAGTCTCAGACCGCCAGGGCCCGAATTTCGAATCCTGTGTCTGGAGAGCAGTGTCATTTCATTTCATCTCACCATCCTCAGGAAGTTATCCTGGCCCAGTTTAGCCTATATATGCACAAAGATGGCCTAAAGCCCAATTTATTTCATTTCATTTGTAGACAGCATAATGCTTGATGTAGCCTGCCCTGTACGCGGCATTCTACAGTCTCGTGCTACCGGACCCCGGGCTCCCGTCTTACGCACGTGCTCTGACAACCCCGGTATCCAGAAACATGAGATATCGGGATCGATATTGTTTTAATGTTGGGACAGCGTGCCCAACATTAAAACAACATTAATCTGGTGTTTCCCCCTGTAAACATCAGCCCGGTTTTACATTACAGACTCGGGTTTACACAGCTGCCTCCAGCCGAGTGTTCAACATCCGCTTGTTTAACCCTGACAGCGCTGGAATATGTGTGTATAACCATGGAGATCAAAGGGTTATTTTAATTTGAAATCATCATAAATTTCTTAGTTAGTTCTTTCCGCTTCATTTGAATACCTATGTTATTTTATTCTTTCAGCGTGGGGACCGGCTTTATACGTCAGAATCTGACGTCTACAGACGTCAGATTCTGACGTATAAAGTCAATCCCCGCGCTGAAGGTTTAACGGTAATAGCATCTTGTAGCCGCAGACAGACACACGCAGTAAAGTGTGGGTCGTGGATTGAAAAATGTGTTTTACTTTGGAAATCAGCGGTTTTTTTCAACATGGCGCTGAATGAGAACGATCTCCACCCCAAGATCCGAAAAATGACGACAAAATTAAACCCTCTTGCTGCTATATGGTTCAAGCAGATTTTAGATTAACAAAAATATCACCAAATTTGTGAAAAATATTTTTTGGTAGATGCTTAGTGAATCTAATTCGATATTGGAGATGTTTTTTTCCTCATAAATATAAAAAAATTCGAAGCTTCAAAATAACGAAAAAAAAGAAGTAAACAATACAGCAACACAAGGGAAAACGAGCTGTACATTCGTGAATAGAGGTGCAATGTTACTGATTCTAATAAACCTATCATCCACCAGATTAATCCTGCCCAAGTCTTATATGAGCGCCCAAAGAAATCTGTACACGTTTTTGTGTGTGTGAAATCTGTGGCTAAAACCTTTAGTTTCGGTGACGTTTGGGCTCAGCATTTCCTATATCTTGACCCTTTCAGTGCGGGGACCATCTTTAGACGTCAGAATCTGACGTTTAAAGTCGGTCCCTGCACTGAAGGAATTAAAACAAATTATAATGGCCGTATACCCATAACATAGGTATTCAAATGAAGCGGAAATATCTAACTAAGACATTCATGATGACTTCAAATTGAAAAAAAACCCGTTGGCTCCCATGGATTATACCCAAGGGGGCTGCTCCCCATAAAGCTGGCATCCCAACCGTGAAGGAGAAAAGTCAAAACACGTTATTAGGGTTGTTTTTTGTGAAAAACGTGTGTAACGCGCGTTACGTGTTTAGGGGGTCAAAATGACCGAAAACCTCCAATAAGGGGTATTTTGAAAGAGAAGAATGTTTAGAAATACAGAATTAGGGGTCATTTTTTCAACCTTCACTCAGTGGCAAGTAAAAAGGGGTATTTTTTCAAGTGAGCTTGCAGTGTTTAGGGGTACTTTTTCAATTTCACTTGCAGTGTTTAGGGGTGGTTTAAAAATCTCATCTTCACGGATAGCACGCCAGCTTTATACAAAAATACTTCAGTGTGGTAAGGGTTAGACCAAGGATCGACTTCAGACGTGAGAATCTGACGTCTGTAGACGTCACATTCTGACGTCTAAAGTCGATCCTCACACTAAAAGAGTAAACATATTTATAATGGCTGTAGACCCATAACATAGGTATTCAAATGAACCGGAAAGAGCTAACTAAAGGTGCGGCCCAACTGAACGCCATGGCGTTTTTTAACGCGGCGCCGTCAAACTTTTCCCA
>OZ024903.1:109637134-109653735 GCA_964017125.1 Flabesymbios commensalis | reverse complement strand
CTTACTTGAAGTTGTGTCTCGCTACCGCGACCCACAAACTTCAAGTAGGTGAAAATTACTCATATTTGTTTAATTTGAGATCAAACATTTGCAAATCTTGATGTTTAAGCAGTCATTTCATTCCTGATATTACAGTGACTTAATCGGCTAATAGAACAGAATTAAAACGACTATTATATAGTTAAAGTTCTGATCTATTTACATCCACGGGGATTGAGCCCGCATCTGGCGCTAGAGAGTCATTCACGGGTCTCCAGTTGCCTTTTGGTGAAGCAAACACAAGGCACGGTCTCAATGCCGGTTCAATGTCAGCCCACCATCTACGACAGTGGCCCAACATTAATCCAGCATTGGTTAAACGTCTGCCCGGCAAACTCGAGACGTTGTCCCGATGTTAGGCCAAAGCTGAGCCAGCGTCGTAGACGTATCTATATACGTCAGATTCTGACGGATATAGACTCCGCACTAAAAGAGTAAAATATTTCTAATTCTGTGAAACTCAATGACCGTGACCTCCTTTGTTTTCACCGTGCTGGCTAATACGATGAAGTATGGGGAGGAGTATTATATAACCTTGTTTTCACCGAGTGACGTCAGTGCGTTTCACAGAATGAAGCATGGAGAAGGGGGTTTTATATAACCTTGTTTTCACCGAGTGACGTCACTGCGTTTCACAGAATGGTCGTAGACCCATAACTTAGGTAGTCAAATGAACCGGAAAGAGCTAACTGAGACATTTATGGTGATTTCAAATTGAAAAAACCCCTTTGGTCTCCATGGTTTATACACAAATATTTCATCGCATTAAGCGTTAATGTTGGCCCATCGTCTACGACTCTGGGCAACATCAAATCAATGTTGATTTAATGCTGGCCCAGAGTCGTAGACGATGGGCCAACATTAAATCAACATTGAGTCAGCGTCGTCTCGTGTTTGCTGGGTGGATTGCGCTTAACTCACGGGTCTCTAGTTGCCAATGCTGGGCCAGCTTCGCAAACGATGGCCCAGCATTGGCCTACCACTGGGGCAATGTCTCGTGTTTGCTGGGGGTCGTCTTTTCTGGATTACGCTGTGGATCCACTGACGGGTGTCTAGTTGCCGGGAGGTGAAGTGCTGAAGGCTTGTATGTTTGGCCCAACAGACAAATAATCAATCAGGATAACATCCCCCCCCCCCCCCCGTGGGACCCGTCTATATCCCTTTAACCACCGTTGCCGATTATATTCGTTTTTTATTAGCACATTATATACCAGCTTTTTAACATGTTCAAGATAAAACGTGACATCAGCTATAGCAGAATTTCAATATCGTATATTATAGATGTTCAAGCCAAATAACGCTCAGCTAATTAATATAACTCAATGTTGTAGATGTTAATATTTTACTAATATATATATATATTTCGTCATTTGAAGCTGGAATTTGCGTCAGCAATTCCACTTTCAAATGAATGAAAAATAGACAATAATTCTGCAGCACAAGGGTTACCACAGTAGACATATGAACATCAACTCAGTCTCTGTCATTGATGTTTTCTGTGGATTGCCCACCCCTGTGGATGACTCCCCCCCACCCTCCGGTGTCCCGGGTGACCCCCAGGGATTCCAGATCAGGATATAAATCTCATTTTGACAGATCCGTCCACTCTCATTCACATCTCACACGTCACAGCTGGCACCAGGATGTGTTCCGTCAGGGGTGTGGGGGTGGGGAGAGGGGAGTCTGGAACCACCACTCAGTACCAGAGGTAAATTAAAAAATATTTTCCACATTAATTGTTTTGTTGTCATTTCAGTAACATAACCCATTCCAAGCACTCAAAATTAAAACTATCCAAAAAGAACTCTGATTGATCCCCTCCCCCCCCACCTTGAACCCACCCCTCTATTTATAGACCCCTTCCCCTACACGAACATTCCTGGTGGAAATCCTGCCTGTCCATGGTAAAATTTACTCCAGGAAAATTGCGTTGCCGTTTTGTATGCCAGTAATAAAAATTAATCGTCTGACGTCTAAAATTGATGCCCGCGCTGTGAGAGTAAACATATTTATAATAATCGTAGCCCAATAACATAGGTATTCAAATCAATCGGAAAGACCTAACTAAGACAGTTATGATGATTTCGAATTGAATAAAACCCTTTGGTCGCCATGGTTTATACAACAATTTTCAGCGCCTTAAGGGTTAAACCGCTGAGACAGATTATTTTGAGATCGTCAGGGACGACTGACGGATCTAAGTGCTGCAGATGGTAGTTATTATTCTGGGAGGGCCTATCTCAGATGTTTGTTTGTATACTGCCAGCGCCCATATTCTCATACAAGTTACGATATATCGTAGGGCTGGGATTGGTCGAGATGGTCATCTCGACCAATCCGAAGCCCACGATATATCGTAACTTGTACGAGAAGACGGGTCCTGTCATGCAAACCCAGATATTGGATTGATATTGGTGCGACTTCTCTGATCTGTATCCGACAACCGAATCCAAGCAAACACGAGTTGTTGAAGGAATGTTGTTTTAATGTTGGCCCATTGTCTACGACGCTGGCTCAACATTAAAGCAACATTGGTTCAATCGGTTATGTTTGCTGAGATGATAGGTGATCCAGCAATATCGGCTTGTTCCTGCATGCCAGAATTCCAGTGAGTGAATACTGCTTTACGTCGCATTTTGGTTTCATGGTAATATCGCAAAACAAGGAAGTTAGAGGCCGGGATTATGCCCTACTCTTATCGAATGAATTCTGGGGTTACAAAACTAAATATTTGTTGGCATCAAGCCATAAGCGGCCATTTCCCAAGATGACCGCTCAAAAGCTTGTGAACACGATATCTTATTAACCGTTAAATGGATCACATTCAAATTTTAAAAGGTGCACGGCTCCCCGGGTATTTCTGATGATCCGATTACCTTTTGGTAAGAATTCATTAAAAACAAGATGGCTGACGGAGGACATGTTAAAAACAAATTACCTGTTGAGTGTAATTTTTTTTACTTGTGGCAAAACAATATGTAACGGGGATCAGCTTTTTATGTTCGTATAGGCTGGGTCTCGTAACCTGGGGGTACCAGGTTCGAATCCCGGTCGGGGTGGATATTTGTCATCGTGGTTGTGCATATACAGTGATCCAACTGTTCAAAGGCATAGAGTGTACAGTGCTGCCTATGGTACTGTACACTATAAAGAACCCTTGAAGTCAGTCGAAATAAGAGTAGAGCATAGTCCCGGCTTCTGGCTTCCTTCTGTCGTGATATTGCCATTATTGTGCAGAAAGCGACGTAAAGCAATATTCATGTGGGCCTATATAGACAGCATAATGCGTGATGTAGCGACATTCTACAGTCTCGTGCTACCGGACTCCAGGTTGTCTGAGGCACGTGCTCTGGCAACCCCAGCATCCAGAAACATGAGATACCGGGATCAATGTTGTTCAAATGTTGGGCCATCATCTACGACGCTGGCCCAGCATTAGGACAACATTAATCTGGTGTTTCCCCCTGTAAACATCAGCCCGGTTTTACATTACAGACTCCGGTTTACACAGCTGCCTCCAGCCGAGTGTTCAACATCCGCGTGTTTAACCCTGACAGCGCTGGAATATTTGTGTATAACCATGGAGATCAAAGGGTTATTTTAATTTAAAATCATCATAAATGTCTAAGTTAGCTCTTTCCGCTTCATTTGAATACCTATGTTATTTTATTCTTTCAGCGTGGGGACCGGCTTTATACATCAGAATCTGACGTCTACAGACGTCAGATTCTGACGTATAAAGTCGATCACCGCGCTGAAGGTTTAACGGTAATAGCATCTCGTAGCCGCGGACAGCCACACGCAGTAAAGTGTGGGTCGTGGATTGAAAAATGTGTTTTACTTTGGAAATCAGCGTTTTTTTTCAACAAGGCGCTGAATGAGAGCGATCTCCACCCCAAGATCCGAAAAATGCCGACAAAATTAAACCCTCTTGCTGCTATATGGTTCAAGCAGATTTTAGATCAACAAAAATATCACTAAACTTGATAAAAATATTTTTGGTAGATGCTTAGTGAATCTAATTCGATATTGGAGATGTTTTTTCCTCAAATATAATACTTTTTCGAAGCTTCAAAATAACGAAAAATAGAAGTAAACAATACAGCAGCACAAGGGAAAACGAGCTGTACATTCGTGAATAGAGGTGCAATGTTACTGATTCTAATAAACCTATTACCCACCAGATTAATCGTGCCCAAGTCTTATATGAGCGCCCAAAGAAATCTGTACACGTTTTTGTGTGTGTGAAATCTGTGGCTAAAACCTTTAGTTTCGGTGACGTTTGGGCTCAGCATTTCCTATATCTTGACCCTTTCAGCCCGGGGACCATCTTTAGACGTCAGAATCTGACGTCTTTAGACGTCAGATTGTGACGTCTAAAGTCGATCTCCGCACTGATAGAATTAAGACAAATTATAATGGCCGTAGACCCATAACATAGGTATTCAAATGAAACGGAAAGAGCTAGCTAAGACATTCATGATAACTTCAAATTGAAAAAAAAACACGTTGGCCATGGTTTATACCCAGGGGGCTGCTCCCCATAAAGCTGGCCTCCCATCCGTGAAGGAGAAAAACACGTTATTAGGGTTGTTTTTTGTGAAAAACGTGTGTAACGCGCGTTACGTGTTTAGGGGGTCAAAATGACCTAAAACCTCCAATAAGGGGTATTTTGAAAGAGAAGAATGTTTAGAAATACAGAATTAGGGGTTACCTTCACTCAGTGGCAAGAAAAAAGGGGTATTTTTTCAAGTGAGCTTGCAGTGTTTAGGGGTACTTTTACAATTTCACTTGCAGAGCTTAGAGGTGGTTTGCAAATCTCATCTTCACTGATAGGACGCCAGCTTTATAGGGAGCTGCCCGCCCCCCTGGGGGTTTATACAAAAATATTTCAGCATGATAAGGGTTAGACCAAGGCTACTAGCTTGGTTAGACACACCTCGCCTGCTGTGAAACATACTGATCCAAGATCTCAGAAATAACAACGCCAAACATCTAGCATTTGGGAATACCTGAGCGATGTTTTGTCTCGTTCGACATGAAAGGGTGTATCTGCCACTTTACAAAGTGGCAGATACACCTTTGCATGTCTAAAGAGACGGTAGAATTGCCTGGCATGCTGGTAAACAGGCAGATCCAACATCTGAGATATATTCCAACGTCAATCAGGGGGTCTTCAGAAAACTCCCAAAACTCAGAAAACTCCCAAAATACATGAATGTGAATAGACCTATAAAGCTTAACGCGCTTTCTGCACAATCATGGCAAAATCTGACTGAGAGATGCCCGAATTCGGGAATATGCTCTACTATTATCGAATTAATTCAAGTGTTCTTTATAGTTCTTTATCATGTGTATAGACTATCATAGACAGCACTGCACCCTAGAGGTCTTTGAACAGTTTGGAGCTATTCACCCCATCCACGTGTAAAACTGTTGTGGGGGGCCTCCCTGACCGAGAGGTAGCGTCCGCAGGAGGTTCTTCTGGCCCAGTTTAGCCTATATGTGCACAAAGGTGGCCTAAAGCCCGATTAATTTCATTTGGAGCTATTCAAGCACAACCTCTTTGACAAACATCGAGCCACAGCCAGACCGAATGAGCCATCAGGGGCGTTTCTTTTTTTCCTCTTGAAACTATGTCTGGTGAATATCAATGTTTTAAAATACACCGGTGACGTCAGTCTATTGTTAAAACAGTAGATTCGGATCTACGAATCTACTGTTATTTTTTCATTCGCCGGGTTGCGCACAATATAAATATTTCAACATGACACTGGATGGCTAATGTTTCATAGTTAACCATGCTGACTATAAAAACGAGATTTTTTATATTAAATCTTGAAACACATGTTCCTATGTTGTGTATTTTAAGTCGAAGAATGAACTCAATTACGATAGATGATTCGTAGATCCGAATATACATTCGGATCTACGAATCTATCGAATTTCGTTCTTTCTCCTTGACCTAAACGTGACCTCATAGTGACATGTCAAACCTGCTACCATCCTGATTTACAATTTTGTATAGACATTTTTAATGTATATTTTTTTCATGTTCCGATAATTTGTATTGGGTGAATAGCTGCGTGGTCAAGTCCAATACGAACTGCGTTGTATTTCGGAACATTGTGAATTTTTGTGAGGTTCTAAAATCTAACGTTTGGAATGCCAAGAACATGCTGATAAAATGCTTCCGAATATCATTAATCCAAATGGCTAGTAACCATGTTGAAAAAATGCGACATAGGTGGTAGTCCGGCTTTTAAAGCTATTATAAATCTTGGAATATTTTTTATTGGCTGACTTGGAAATATCTAGTGAGAATCCTTGTAAACACAAAACATTTGTAGAACATTTGTACAATATCGGTCCAACGTCGAAGACGTTATACAAATGTTTTGTGGTTACTGTGATGTAGGTAGAAAGTGTATATTCAAATACATTCTCAATATTATTTTTACAATAATAAATATTGCCATTATTATTGGTAATAAATTAATTAACACCGACAAAATGTGTGAAAACTACAAAAACCCATATATTTTGTAACATTATTTAGGACCGGATAGATGTCTTGAATAATTTGTAGTGTGTGATATTTTTTCGCGTCTCCAGAAGTATTTCGGGCTTCAATAACAATATTGTATTATATCGGTAACATTGACAGACTGCAAATTGGTCGCTGTTTGATTGAAGGCAGATGACTTATTATAAGATTTCAAATCAATTTATCTCCCTCTCGTCTCGTCTGGGAAACGTTAGCCCAATGTTGGTTTTATGGGGTTCCATTGTCTGGTTTGTTTTTTGTCTCTCGCTACACTCAACCAGGCTGTGGCGAAAGAGGCCCAATATTTTTTAGCCAGAAGTGAAATTTCTTAGCATGTGGGAACGCTAGCGCTATAGCGCTCACCCAACATTACCTATAACACTGTGCCAACGTCGGTAAGTGAAATTGCTGATGAGTTTTGCCCTCCGAGGAGACTCGATCAAAGCGTGTCATTGGGGATGTTATTCATGGTGGTGTGATAACTAAATATGGTTGTCTTTGACAAAAACGTCAATCTCGGTGCAAGGGATGCATCCAGATACTGTGCATGTGATTGGTCGAGATGGCCATCTCGACCAATCTCATGACCGAGATCGCTGAGAGCTAGCAACCAATGTATTAATTAGTCTCCCCTTTAGAACCACCCCTAATCTGTGTGTCAGTGTGTTTTTGTATGTCCAGTCTAGCTTGACAATGTTCGAGTATTGGGGCTGGTCCATAATAATTAGGGTCCCCACAGCCGTTTGAAAAACTAAGCCTAGAAATTGTTTGTAAACACGGTACGGTACACTCCTTGATTATGATATTAAACCGATTGCTCCAGGCTTATTTTTTTAACCGACCGTTCCCCATAGCTAGGACAGGTCGGTGGCTTCTGTATCTTCATGCACTCCAAAACAATGTTAGACCAATGCTGTATCGACAATATGTATAACATGAGTCCAATCTGTATCCATGTAGGCCTATGCAGACTGACAATGTGTCTCGTTTCGATGCCTCATCAGGTCATCAAGGGTCACTACGGGGTCTTCACACATGAAAACACAGCACCTGGCACTGGGCAAGATTTTCTCACAACAGCCTTTTATGGATTAACTACACAACAAATTGAGACAATGTCGGGTTAATGTTGGCCCAGCGTCTGCGACGCTGGGCCAGCAATAATCCGACATTTTCTCAATCTCTCGCGTTTTATGGGCATTGCATTAAACTTTATTGTACCGTGGGACCTTGACTGGTCCAGACCTTGTAATTCTCGTACAAGTTACGATATATCGTTAGCTTCGGATTGGTCGAGATGGCCAATCCGAAACTTACGATATATCGTGACTTGTACTAGAATACGGACCAGGCCTCCTACAAAACTACAAAAACCTGTAATAATTACCTAGATCTCGTAAACTGATAGGCCTATACATCGACAATTAACCACCTATTTCATGTAGAATTTAAGGAAAGCCCATTTCGTTCGTATAGCTCAGTCAGATAGTTGCGCTAGGCATATGTATGTTTTATTATGATTTATGTGTGACCTATACTACCGAGTAGATAAGTTGGGAATGGTTAATACAAAATACAAAAAATCAGCTAAAATGAGCAATATCCTTTTTATCCCCCGCCCGTAATGGGGAAGGGGGATTTTAGTCGCGCCAGGATTCTTTCCGGCGTCCAGCGTCACGTTTTCTTGTGGGCGCAAAAAATCAAAGTCGGAAATTATTCAAATTTTATTTTAACTATCACATTCCCCACGATATGGAGATGTGCGAGTGATTTTTTTAAGGTTTTACTGAAATTCAAAATGGCCGCCATGGATAAACTTCATATTTTTTTGTGGGCGCAAAAACTGAAAAATTGAAATCAGTAATAATTCACATTGTACAATCACATTACCCACCATCTGGAAATATGCATGTGATTTTACTGAAATTTAAAATGGCCACCACAAATCGACTTTTTAAATATTTGTGCCCGTAAAAAGTCTAACCTAATTTTTGGCGGGGGGATGATATAGGACTTCAGTCCTTTTGTTTATTTTTTTCAAGATCTAAATATTTATTATTTTATATATTTAAATAAAATAGCAGTCTGTTCGTTGAAATTGCTGTTCTCGCATCTCATAGGGCTCATAGGGCATCTCATTTCGTCCGATGTCTGCACATAAATATATATATCCGACACAAAAAGAACCATTTGTTAAGATTATTTCTTCAGATCTATATATCGCCCTTTTTTCTGCAACAAGTTTTACCCCAATATCAACCCTTTCAGTGCGGTGATCGACTTTAGACGTCAGAACCTGACGTCTAAGGCGATCCCCACACTAAAACTATTTACAATGGCAGTTCCGTAGACCCATAACATAGGTATTCAAATGAAGTAGAAAAAGCTAATTAAGACATTTTATGATGATTTCATTTAACAAACTTTAGCGCTTTGAAAGTACATGACATTTCTTTGATTTTGAAGGTGTATGAAATAAACCTAAGTGTATGAAAGCACAGAACGTTCTTATTATAAGGCCTATTTTCTGTTTTATTGATTTCACCGAAAACATTCCATGTGGTTGATTTGTGAGACATGAGTGCTTGAAGGTCAGCATATGCACTGTTTCTGATGAGTAGACGCTTAATTATTGAGCGACTGCGTACCTCACACTTGAAAGAAGTTACCATTCTATAAAAACAGATGCATAATCGACATTATGGCACTTGTAGCGCACTACAGCCCTGTTCACAATTGATTACTCCACTCTTGTGCAAACATTGTTCTCCCATTGATGATTCAGGCAGCATCAATATTATGACACTGTCATTCTATCACATCCCGCATGATGAGCTATCCCCGCCTTCCTCTGCCTCTTGCTCAGATCGCGCGCGGGAGTCTTATTGATTATGACGTAGATAGAATGTCACAGGTTATTGTGACGTCTTACTTCCGGTTCGCCTGTTTTTCCATCACTGCCTTACATCCATGCTGTGGTCGTTTTCCCCTGGGTCAGTGAATCTATTCAGTGCAATAATAGAAAAGGTCCATAGATCACTTTACTGCCTTCTCGTCTCCAGACAACATCCTACCTTAACTTGCTTACGCCAACTGTAATATATATAGTGGTGTAAGTTTGGTTATATATATATATATATATATATGTAATATCAGAAATACAAATTATGCATTTTTGATAATATAGGCCTATATATGTAATCAGATATGTATGATCACCCAACAATGGCAAGACAAACAATTTGTTATTAACTCTTTTCTAATTAACTGTGTTCGAGATTGATATCTTTTTCAGCCCACCTTTTAATTTTAATTAAAACAGGTGGGCTATTGCAATTGAAGTTCGGCGTCGTCAGAGTTGGCGTCGGCGTTAACATTTGCTTGTGGGCACAATAATTTGAAAAAAAAAATCGTGTATCCTTCCCAAATTTGTTATGCATGTTACAAATGACCAGTTTTCGGACAAGTTCAATAATTGCTGATTTTTTTCGCATTTTACATCAATAATTTGACCTTGTGGGCGCGATAACTCGACCAGTTTGATAATGGCTAAAAAAAATCAAAATGGCCGATTTATTACGATTTTTCGCATTTCACGTCAATAATTTGACCTTGTGGACGCGATAACATGAAAAGTTTTTTATCAATCCTTCCCAAATTTGTAATGCATGTTACCAAGGACCAGTTCTCGTACAAGTTCGATAACGGCTGTAAAAAAATCAAAATGGCCGATTTATTGCGATTTTTCTCATTTTACGTCCTTGTGGGCGCGATAACATGAAAAGTTTTTCATGTATCCTTCCCAAATGTGTTACCCATCATCCCCCCCATGTTACTAATTACCAGTTCTTCGCTAAGTTTGATAACGGCAGAAAAAATAATCAAAATGGCCGATTACTTGCGATCTTTTGCATTTTACGTCAATAATTTGACCTTGTGGGCGCAATAACTTTATTTCAATAATAGCGACGGGCTATCGTCGAGTGCGCTCTTCTTCAAGTTGAAATTAATCGATATTGACACTTGACTAGGCCTGCTGAAAAATCAGAACATTAGTTTTTTAACACCACTCTAGTGGCATTCACTTTAGCCGTGGTCAATGATTTTCGCTCATTTTAAATAATTCTCAACCAATATTTATGCAATTTTTCTGTGCGTCATAATTGGAATGTTCGGGTTAATCGCTCCGAAAAATAATGCTTACAAAATGTCGTTAAAACTGGTTGAAAAATAAGCGAAAATCGATCATCACTGCTGTGACGTAAATCTAACTATTATGGTGATGTTCAAAAATATAGGCCTAATGGTCTGTCAATGAAAAGTTGTTACTTTTTGGAACAAACACAGCACATTTTTAGTTTTATCCCGTATCTAGGCCGGCACCAATGACGTTTGTCAAACAGAACGTGAAATGTGATAGAATAACGAGGCGAAATTCTAGACACATAATCTCACATGTTTTCCGTTTTAGTGAAATTGATTTTTAAGGTCAACCATCTGTCCGGATTGATTGTCTCGGTGCAAAATATGGCATTACACGAACCAAATGTAGCATTACACGAACCAAATGTATCATTACACGCACCAGGGAGATTGTGTTCACGCCGCTATATTCAACCCTTCCCACGCTGAGATATTTTTGTATAAACCATGGAAGTCGAATGTTTTTTTCAATTTAAAATCATAATAATTGTCTTAGTTAGCTCTTTCCGCTTCATTTGAATATATACCTATGTTATGGGTGTACGACCATTGAGGGTGCACATAGGTTAAAAAACGAATCAAGCGAACGGCGAATCGCCTGTTCTTACGCTCTGAGCATCGAGGATTTCGGCTTATAAATAGTGTAAAAAACGAACCTAAAAATTAATATCTATTTTTATCTATATTTATATCATTTTTCCCTTATAAAAGCTAATAGCGAGGCCAAAAAATGGCTAAAAAGGGACCTGGTCGAATCCATAATTCCCAGGACCCATGTGCACTCTCACCATTATAATCTTTTTAGTTATTTCAGTCTTTAGATATCAGAATGTGATGTCTAAAGATGGTCCCCGCGCTGAAAGGGTTAATATTAAACCCTTTGACCGCGAACCACCACTATGGTCGCTTTTTTTGCTCAACCCTTTAACCGCGAGTGCCGCATATATTCGGGTTTTCGTTTTTGATTAGCACATTAAGTACCACATTTGTTAAATATATTTAAGATAAAATGTGACTTCAACCAGCAAGATTTGAAAAGAGTTGACCTCCATTTTGTCAATTCTGAATAATTTTCACTCACTTGAAGTTGTGGATCGCGTCAGCGAGACACAACTTCAAGTGGGTACAAATTCAGATTGAATAATTTGGCGGTTAAAGGGTTGATTAGGCAATGAAATATATGTTATTGGGAATGAAATGAATGTCTAAACATCAATATTTGCAAATGTTTAGTCTCAAATTAAACAAATTTGAGTAATTTATTTTCACTCACTTGAAGTTGTGGGTCGCGGTAGCGAGACACAACTTCAAGTGGGTGGAAATTATTCAGATTTGACAACATGGAGGTCAACTTTATTTATTTTAGCGATTGTGAAGGGTCACCGTGTGTCAGTATTAATACTTTGCAATCGCTATGGTTGCCGTTTAATATTTCACAATATTTGTTTTGATGTCAATTCAGCCGAGGAACTGAGCTGATATATCACAAAGTAAAATATGTTTTAAGCTTGATCTCTTCTCTTACGTGATAATTGAGAAACTTTTTAGTGCGCAAATTTATGTCACTGACAGGGGGAAAAAAATAGGCCCTACATATATGTATGTGAACATACATATACATACATTATTATTTTCCGCAATTCCCAAATCGCATATATGCGATTTGGAAATTTCGAGAAATAGTAATAATAAAATGATGTGAGTATTTATAGCGCACATATCCAGCCTATGGTTCCTCATGGCGCTTACAGCATATTCTCCCTGGATTGGAACTGTTCATTCGTGTAGCATTTCAACCGTAAAAGGCGAAGTATAAAAGGCGGGGTATAAAAGGCGGGGTATAAAAGGCAGGGTATAAAAGTCAGGGTATAAAAGCGGGGTATAAAAGGCGGGGCATGAAAACGGGGTATAAAAGGCGGGGTAAAAGTCGAGTATAAAAATTGGGTATAAAAAACGGGCTATGAAAGAAACGGGCTATAGAAATGGGGTATAAAAACGCGGTATAAAAGTGGCTATAAAGACTGACATTGGACAGGTGCTGTATTTAGTGGCTGATACCGTAGGCCACTTGTTTTAATTCCTCTGTTTTAGATCAGAAAAAAAAAAAAAATCTAATGAGAGAGGGCGGAAAAAAAACATTTAAGAAAAAAAAACATTGAACCTATTTTTGGAAAAGTTAATGAGGGCGACAAGATAAAAAAAACATTGGACATATTTCTGGAAAAGTTAATGAGGGCGACGAAATAAAAAAACTTTTGACCTATTTTAGAAGAAGTAAATGAGGGCGACGAAAAAAAAGCAAAAGAAAAACATAGCTGGAAAAATATTTTTATCTTCCGAAATGAACTTCTTTTTTTTTGGAATGTTTTTTTTATCTCCCGAAATTGACTGTTTTTTCGGAAATCGGCTACAATCTAATGCGCGCGCTGGGCAGAAAAAAACCGCATGTTTTTTTGGTAATGCGCGGCCTAAATCTAATGCGCGCGCTCATCTAAAACAGAGAAAAAAACATAGTGGCCGTAGATGATACGCAGTGAGAATCACTGCTCAGATTGAGAAAGTAATAGAAAGATCAGAATGTTAGATATGACTCCCTGATTCCTTACCGATCAATAAAGACGTGATAGATTCCCCAGCGGACAGGAGACGTTGGCCCAATGGTGTTTTAATGCTGGGCCAGCGTCGTAGACGGTGGCCCAACATTAAATCAACATTGGGCCAACGTCCCCTGTTTGATGGATTTCCTCGCGTCACCAGATGATATTTCTCAGCTCTATCACCGTAGACAATGGTTATACGCGACCGGGGTGATAAATAGTGTTACCATGGCGACATGTGGATAGAATATGCCTGATCTTGATCTACAGGGGGATTCACAATAACCGTCAGCGACTGATTTTTGTTATAGGAGCCTACATTAATTGATTTATTTTACTTTCGAATTGAATACATATCAAAAAGTACTATATCATTTGGGACTGCTTGTTAACTTAAGACAGTATTTGTTGTTGAAGCCTGTGATTGGTGGCCTTGAAAATAGAATCTAGGCTACTTGAAAATGTGTAGGTTTAACAAAACATGTTTTAACCTTTACAGCGCGGGGATCGACTTTGTGCGTCAGAATCTGACGTCTGTAAATCTGACGTCTTTATTTCTAAAAACCGTAGACCCATTACATAGGTATTCAAATGAATCGGAAAGAGCTGACTAGGACAGTTATCGTGCTTTCATGATTGAAAAAAGACTTCGGCCTCCTCCTTTTATAAAAATTAGCGCTTTAAGAGTTAATGTCCTTGAATTGTACCCTGTGTGACAACTGCAGATCTCATGTAGGCCTATCCTGGTACTACAGCAGTAGGCCCTATGCATTATAATCTGTGTGTTAACCCTTTAAGCCCTCACGATGCTTTAAAACATCATTTTACATCCATGAAAACTGACTTAATTTTCCTACAACTAGGGGTTTAGAACGAAAATTTCCATGAAACTGGTTTACTAATACATGGTAATTTTCGTTAATTTTTTGACCCCCTTCAAATCATCTTCATCCACTAGAAGTCGAGAATTGCGACAGCAATTCGCGGCTTGTAGTGGATGAAGATGCCAATGTAAAGTCAGGATTGAAAGGGTTAAGTTATAGTATCGCAGTCCTTGAAACGTGATCTTTTGGAAATTAAATTGTCCTGAATTTTGACACTAGCAAAGTTTACTAAGCCTGTGTTATATATTGTATTTCAGGTGTTGACAGTGATTTAATCTATACCCACAGGGGCTTTCATTTACACTTGGACTGTTATATTTTGTAGGCCTATATTAACTCTTACAGGGCGGGGATCGACTTTGGTCGTCATAATCTGACGTCTACAAACTTCAGATTCTAACGTCTAAAGTCGATCCTCGCACTGTAAGAGAAAACATATTTCTAATGGCCGTACACCCATAACATAGGTATTCAAATAAATCAGAAAGATCTAACTAAGACAGTTATGATGATTTCAAATTGAATAAAACCCTTTAATCTCCATGGTTTTTATGAAAAAAATCAGCGTTTTAAGGGTTATATTTGTTCCCACGGCTGGATAGGGGGTTAATCTAACCACATATTCAGTACAATGTCCGTGCAGCATATTATATAGTGTTTACAAAGCCCGCATTATGTTTTTGTTATATATTGTTTATTTTATATCGTTGTTATATATTGCATATTTTGTTTCCAGGTCTTGAGAGTGACTTAATCTACCCACAGGGTCTCTCTTGTACAATGCCCGCTGACATACAGCAGCAGATTGTAAACTGTTTACCAGGACTGAGGAAGGCCAAGGTCATACAACCTGGTACGTAACTAATACAACTATTTTCATTGACCTTGAGGTTTGAATTGCTTCCGCAATTTCCACCTCAAGGTCAATGACAATGATATAATTTTATGAAAAAATGTCGCAGGCCTATCAAACGTCAATGAAATTAGGCCTACAGGTCACCTTTGCTATCATTTTAGCTCCTTATTTAAAATAAGACAATTTAAAATAAGACAATTTATAACCTGTTTTATTAGCTGTTTACTAGCAGCCGCCGCGGGTCTTAGTGGGTTTTTAGTCTTAGAAGGTTCGAGAGGCGTGAATCTCCCTATTATCGCCCGTTGTCTGCTGATCAGAGAGAACCGCGGCGTCTGAACACTTCCGGCTGTAGATACGAAAAATCAACAAGATACAGGAGTTAAAACCGCTTTCTTGTAGTCTGGTGAGAGCCTGCATTAGCCAGCCTCTGTATGTCTGCACCCGAGGCGTGAAACTGAATTCGATTTAAGGAAATCACTAACGCTTTCTCAACGAAAACATAATCTCCTTAGCTAAACATGCGTTGAAAAACAATTTGATGCTCTGTTTGCTTAAGCTGTTTTTGAACTTATTTTTTCTTTTAAGTGTATTTATTATCGGTTGCCACTTTTTTATTGACTACCCAATAAAGCTAACGTGTTTAGCCCTTTACGTACTGCGCTACTTTCGTGTAAACCGTGGATACCAAAGGGTTTTTCAATTTTAAATCGTCAAAAATATTTAGGTAGCTTTTTTTTATTCATTTGAATACATAGGTTATAGGTTTACGGTCATTATAAATACAGATGTTCACTCTTACAGTGCGGGGATCGACTTTAGACGTCAGAATCTGACGTCTACAGACGTCAGATTTTGACGTCTAAGTCGGTCCCCGCGCTGGAAGGGTTGGAGTATTGCTCAGAATGATACACTATAATTTGATCAACTGAAGCTCTGCATGTCCTGCGAAGGGCAACACGTACAGCCCTAACTGCTACCTGGATAATATAATGAATGAGCTGTTATCTGAAACGAGCAAAAAAACGAACATCTTTTGCATGGCATTGACATAAATAACATCGGGCAATTGCCAACAAACACAAACTATTGTGCAACATTTATACATCATCGGCCCAACGACTTCAACGTTGGTCCAACATTGTATAAATGTTGTACAAATGTTTTGTGTTTGCTGGGTTTCCATCCCAGTGAACACGATGTTGGGCCACCATCTGCGATGCTGGCCCAACATTAAAACAGCATTAGGTCACATTATCTTGTTTCTGGGATTCGCCCTGAGGTGAGATTTACGGCGGCAAATCTCTCCTCAAACTGAGTAAAAACGATCATATGAAACAGCTGTGTTAACCTTTACAGCGCTGAAATATTTTCTATATAAACCAAGAGTGCAAAGGGTGTTTTTCAATTTAAAATAATCATAAATGTCTCATTTAGCTCTTTCCGCTTCATTTGAATACCTGATGTTGATCTACGGC
>OZ024903.1:109524634-109632134 GCA_964017125.1 Flabesymbios commensalis | reverse complement strand
AAAAATGTTTGCAAAATCAAATTCAATCGTCTAATTTTAGAACTTTGAAACCAGCTCTGAAGGCCTAATTCTGCACGTCTTTTCAATTATCTGCAGAACCCATCACACGTTGAAATGTATATCCTCTGTAAAAATGGCTTGTCAATTTAGGTTATACGTCCGTATTCTCCACTAATTCATGCCCCACAAACACGAACCAATGTTGTTTTATTGTTGGTCCAACGTCGCAGACGCTGGCCCAACATTAAAACAACATTGGTTCATCGCCTCGTTTTGTCTCGGCGTGAGATATCACGGCGCTGAGATGGATCTTCTAAAAATAGGATTTAATCTAATTTGCACTGATAGGACATAGAAATATAATCAGAGAGTGCGGATGTTAGAGAGACCTTTCAAGCACCGTTCTATGTTACCACTAAATGGTATTTCTGATTACGTGAAACATCCGTCTTGATATCAAAGCCGCCTATATCGGCCATTATTATATGTTTTTTTAATTTGATAATTATTAAATCGCCACTAAAATTGCTGATGAATTTTCTGGTAGATGAGCAGTCAAATATATAATTACATTTTGTAAATTTATTTTTAGCTCTACTTCTAATTTGTAATTAAAAAGGTGAAGTTCGGCGTCGTCGGCGTCCGCGTTAACCTGTGGGCACGATAACTTGAAAAAAAATTTATATATCCTTCTCAAATATCTTATGCATGTTACTAATAACCAATTCTCGGAAAAATTATATGATGGCTGAAAAAATCCAAAATGACCGATTTATTGCGATTTTTGCTTTGCTAATTTTTCCTTGGGGGTGCGATAACTTCGAAAGTTGTTCATGTAATCTATCCTGGTCAAATTTGCTATACATGCTACTAATGACCATTTCTCGGACAATTTCCATAATGGCTGAAAAACATCGAAATGGTCTATTTATTGCAATTCTTCGCATTGTGCACCTCTAATTTTACCTTATGGGCGTGATAACTTCAAAAGTTTTCAATGTATCTTGCTAAAATTTGTGATTTGTTACTAATCTCGGACATGTTCAATAATGACTATTGTCGAGTGGGCTCTTGTTTATAAATTATTATGACTAGTGAGTGAATATTGTCTATTATGTTTATATCAGGTTATGGAGTGGAATATGACCACATCGACCCGCGTCAGCTAAAGTCCAGTTTACAGAGCCACCTGGTGAATGGCCTGTACCTAGCAGGTCAGGTAAACGGTACCACCGGATACGAGGAGGCGGCGGCACAGGTCAGTACAAGAATATATGTCAGGTCACACGAAAATAGGGCACGGGGTCACAACAACTAAACGGGTATGAGACAATGTCCCAATGTTTGTTTAAGGTTGGCCCATCGTCTGCGACGCTGGCCCAACATTTAGCGAACACATGGTAAATGTTTCTTGCTTAATGTGAGGGAAACAATTTTATAGCATTTACACAGAGCACAAAGATAATATATAATGGGGTCAGAAAAGTTCATAAACAAAACTCCATGTTAAATGCCAGATATAGAAAGACAAATGAAAAACAACAAAATAATATATAGAAAATAGAGATATAATAAAGAAGGAGAGGAATAAAAGAACAAAAAGGATGACAAATATATAGAGAAAAATGATAATTATCCCACAAGCCTAACACTTGTTACTTTTTTTCTCATTTTATTTAGCTTGAGATAGTAACTTATTGCCCAAGTCGCATCAATTTGGGATTCTTTGTAACAACTGAATGACTGCGGTGATTTGCTGATCTCGTCATGTGACATACTCATCACTCTTTTATTGATCTGGGGTAGAATACCATACTTGATGCGATATTGTGAATATAACTTAATTGAAAACTTTCAGACCCTTTTCTAAGGGTTGTTCATGCAACACATACAATAATACAATACAATAATAGTGGACGTTTGTTAGACACTCCTTCGGGAGCAGAAGGCCAAGCCGTCAAAATGTGATATACCGAGCTCTGAGAGGGGGTATGCTTGTATAAACGTTGCTATATATATAATAGTGGGAGTCACATTTACTTGTTTTTCATCAAAATGTATTAAATAGTTCAAGTTAATGTGACTTCCACTATATGTACGCTTATACAACAAATGAAATGAAATGAATGGGGTTTTAGGCCACATTTGTGCACATAGAGTCTAAACTGGGCCAGGAGAACATCCTGAGGATGGTGAGATGATACTGCCCTCCAGAAACAGTGTTCGAAATTCAAGCCGTGGCGGTCTGAGGCCGAGCACGCTACCTCTCAGTCACGGAGGCTCCCCATAATATTTAATCTTACGAGTTAGCGGGGAAGAAACCAGAGTGTAATTCGAACCCGCGATCACCGACTTTCCAAGCAGGCAGCTTTGACCTCTGCACCAGGGCCCCCGCCGCTTATACAACGGCCCCGTAAATATTTGGTATGAGCAAAGTGCTTCCATGCTTTTAGAGGCAGACAAATCATCTTGGTTTATGCCAGCTCGAAAGCGGGGGGGGGGGGGGCGGCATGTATCTCTCTCCCACCCTTGACCTGCTACTATTTTTCGTCATTTGAAGCGGGGATTGCTAATGCTATTTCCAGTTTCAAATAACGAAAAATTGCTCTTTTTGTGAAAAATAGACTTTCTCTAATTTAATTATTTTATTAAACCAGCACCTTCCACTACCGATTTTTGTAAGTCTCGAATTTTCACCCACATGAAGTTGTGTCTCGCTATCGCGATGCTCAACTTCAAGTGGGTGAAAATGGCCTAACGTTTATACAACTTTAGGAATGTCGGAGAGGCTGACAAGCCAGCTCAGAGAGAGGAAGGGGGCATGCCTCTCTCACGGCGAGCCTTAGCCCTTAGAGTACTGAGCTATTCAATTCAAATTTTCAGTCAATTGAAGTTGTGTCTCGCTACAGGGTCTCACAACTTCAAGTGACAGAAAATTGATGTCATTTGTGAAATTTAAATCCCAATATATATCAGTGTTTCAAGATTGAAGGCATATTTTACTGTGAACAGCTCGTTATCAGGGGTTATACAGGTGCTAATAAAAACATAAAATGTCTATTGCAGTCGACATCAGTGCTCTAAGCCTTAACTACACGGCTGATCAGGATTTATAGTTTTACACTGTGTGTCAGACAAGCCGTCATATCTCAACACAGCGGTGCCCAATTGGCAGATTTAAAAAATCTCAGAACAGTTTTTCAACTTTGACACTTTTATAACCAGCGAAATCAGAATTTGAACCACACGCTCGGAAATTTGGCTCGATAATTATATTTATATTTTAAATATTATTAAGCATCATTGTATGATGTGTATACACCGATGTATTTAATATCAACAGTATCAAAAATAAATAGTAATGTCTTATGTATTACTGGTATTATCAATATTTTTCACAGTCACAGCGACTCCCCACAATATTAAATCTTTACGATTGAACGGAAAAGAAACGTTTTGTTCCTTTGAAACTTTGAATGCTAGCGTGGGGTCCAAACGTCCAAGTTTCATAATATAAATATTAAAGGGTCAAGCCCAGGTCTAAAATCATAAAAAAATCGGTGATTTTATTTTGGCTTCTTAATATGACCATATGACGTAAACATGTCCATAGACTAAAACTGCCATTTTTTATTTATTTTTGTGCTGCGCACTTACCAGTTAGGCTAGATGTAGAGACGAGATTCCCGTATTTCTAATTTTTGACATAGTTGTCAATAATTAGAAATCAGGAATTTCGTCTCTATATCTAGCCTAACTGGTGAATGCGCAGCACAAAAATTAAAAAACTTTTGCAGTTCTAGTCTATGGACATGTTTACATCATATGGTCATATTAAGAAGCCAAAATAAAATCACCGATTTTTTTATGATTTTAGACCTGGGCATGTCCGTTCAAGTATGAAGTCAGCCACATTTGACACATATTACGATCAACTTATTCGTTGAACTAGTTACCGTATGTAAAAATGAAAGACGCTCGACGTGTAATAATTTTCAGTTTGTGCTTTATCATGTTTATTGATATTTCTACACATGTGTTAACTCTTGGGGCACTGAGTGAAGAAATATAAATTTTGAGCCACTTGAAGTTTTGCCTCGCTACCGCGTTCCACAACTTCAAGTGACTGAAAATTTGTGTGATTTCCGAAATTTAAGTCCCAACATATATCATTGTTTCAAGATTGCAAGCTTATTTTATTTTTAACAAATGGTTGTGAAGGTGCTAATGAAAAACCAAAATGTTTACTGTAGTCGACATCAGTGTTCTAAGGGTTAAGATAAAAAAAAACTGGTTTAAAACTTTTTTCTAGGGTTTGGTGGCTGGGGAGAATATACCACCCAACCCCCCCCCCCCCCCCAGGTACTGAGGCTCCCTGGACCACACACATAGACCGTACAGAGATGGATAACAGGGGGCACAGAAGGGTCATAATGATGGATACCTCGAGTTATTATCTGCCTCGTTTTTTCAGGGTTTGCTGACTGGTGTGAAACCCATATATGACCTCTAGACTATGTGAAGTCGATGTGAAGTCCAGGGCACCAAAGCTGCACCCTTCACCTGGTGAAGGGTGCAGCTTTGGTGCCCTGGTCTACACATCGACCGTACATAGCCTAGAGGTCATATATGGGTCTAATAGAGGGTGAAATAACCTATGATAGCGTTATTATGTCTTGTTTTTTCCAGGGTTTGGTCGCTGGAGCGAATGCTGTCGCTCAGGGGCTAGGCCGCCCTGGTCTACACATAGACCACAGAGATGGGTTTATAGGGGTCATGATAGGGGTCATAATGGCAGACGCCAGGGTGACAAAGGGTTATATAGGGTTATTATATCTGTCTTTTTTCCAGGGTTTGGTCGCTGGGGTGAATGCCGCAGCCCAGGTTCTAGGCCGCCCTGGACTACACATAGATCGTACAGAGGGATATATAGGGGTCATGATAGATGACCTGACCTGCTTAGGAACCAATGAGCCGTACCGGATGTTCACCAGCAGGGCAGAGTTCAGACTTTACCTCAGACCCGATAACGCCGATATCAGACTCACGGAAAAAGGTAAGATCACTTAATAACCATTTGACCCTTAACCATTTAAGCCCTCACGATGCATTAAGGCATCATTTTACGTCCCTAAAAATAGACCTAATTTTCCTAAAACCCTTTGTTTTAGAACGAATATTTCCATGAAACTGGTTTACCAACACATGGTATTTTTTTTAATTTTCAAACCACATCAAATCATCTTTATCCACTACAAGTCGAGAATTGCGACAGCAATTCGCGGCTTGTAGTGGATGAAGATGACAATGCTAAATTCAGGCTTGAAAGGGTTAAAGCGCTGAAATAATGTATTAAAAAATCGCACGAAAAGGGGTTTTTTCACCTTGAAATCATCATAAATGTCTTAGTTAGCTCTTTCCGATTCATTTGAATACATATGTTATGGGTCTACAGCCATTAGAAATATTTCTACTCCTACAGTGCGGGAATCGACTTTAGTCGTCAGAATGAAATGAATTGGTTTTTAGGCCATATTTGTGCACATGTAGGCTAAACTGGGCCAGGAGAACCGCTTGAGGATGGTGAGGTGAATGAGATGACACTGCCCTCCAGACACATAATTCGAAATTCGAATCCTGGCGGTCTGAGGCCAAGCACGCTACCTCTCGGTCACTGAGGCTCCCCACAATATTGAATATCTACGAGTGAGCGAAAAAGAAACATTCTGTTTCTTTGAAACTTGAATGCCAGAGTGGGGCTCGAACCCGCGATCTCCAACTTTCCTAGCAGGCAGCTTTAACCATTGCACCAGGGCCCCCTCCCAAGATTCCATATATAACCATGGATAGTAATACCCTGATGACATCGCAAGGCTCTGACACAGTGACCTCCATTTTTAAATGTAATAGTTCCAATACGACCACAAGTTTACGCCTGCTGAAAATGGCCTATTATTCATAGGCAATTGAAATATTTGTTTCCATTTCTTGGCTTTCGAGGTTTTTGGTAGGCAGCGCGAGTGTCGTTTTTACACAGCTGGCTGTGTAAACAAAATGGCGGTCAGTGTGACTGGGCCTCGCGCAGTAAATGAGGTAGGCGGTCCAGTCATACCGGGTAGGATAGTAAAGACTCCATGTTATAGCACATCCTCATGATGCTGGCGCATGGATCACACCTGTCCGTGTCCGCATCGCTGACTACAAGTGATGGATGCTACACCAGCTGCCAGTCTCCTCAGCAGCCATAGTACACTGGAATGGAATGGCTGGAATGCCAGGTATGCAGGAATACCGCCCCGGAACAAGTACCCGGAATTCATAGGATATCTTTGTAGTTTTGTGAGCCATCAATGCTCGTTACAGCAAAGCTAGGCTTCTCGTTGTCGCAGACTGAGCCGTCGAGAAGCCCCCGGGGGTGGGGGGGGGGAGCTCCCTATAAAGCTGCCGTCCTATACGTGAAGATGAGATTTGCAAACGACCCCTAAACACTGCAAGTAAAATTGAAAAGATGACCCCTAAACACTGCAAGCTCACTTGATAAAAGGCCCCTTTTTACTTGCCATTGAGTGAACGTTGAAAAAATGACCCCTAATTCTGTATTTCAAAACATTCCTCTCCTAAAAAATACCCCTTATTGGAGGTGTTAGGTCATTCTGACCCCCTAAACGCGTAACACACGTTACGCGCGTTTTTCACGATAAACAACCCTAATAACGTGTTTTCTTCTTCGCGGATGTGACGCCAGCTTTATGGGGAGCAGGCTGTAGGGAAGATGGAAGATGTGAAAGCTCAGATTCAATGTCTGCTATGTACGAATCCAGCCCCGGAACACTTACCCGGAATTTAAAGAGTATCGTTGTATTTTTGTTAGCCATCAATGGGCGTTATCGGTGGAGATGTCATCTTCTCTACAGCAAGGTTAGTAGACCGAGCCCTTGAGACCGAGCCCTTGAGAAGCCCTGAGAATATCTTTATTTTCAGTAAAAGTAAATTCAAAGATACATAGAAATAAGGTGTTTAACCCTTACAGCGCGGGGATCGATTTTAGTCGTCAGAATCTGACGTCTGTAGACGTCAGATTTTGACGACTAAAGTCGATCCTCGCACTGTAAGAGTAAAAAATATTTATAATGGCCGTAGACCCATAACATAGGTATTCAAATGAATCAGAAAGAGCTAACGAAGACATTTATGATGATTTCAAATTGAAAAAACCCTTTGGCCTCCAAGGTTTTCATATAAAAAATCAGCGCTTTAAGGGTTAAGCCGTTTCGATCTATGGGAATTGTGGAAGTAATTCACACCTCAGGGTGAAGGAAAGGATGATGCATTTTCAGAGTAGGTAAATTATTAAAGGGACATGCCCAGGTCTAAAATCATTAAAAAATCGGCGATTTTATTTTAGCCTAATAGTATGACCATATGATGTAAACATGGACTAGAACTGCAAAAGTTTTTTTAAATTTTTGTGCTGCGCACTTACCAGTTAGGCTAGATATAGAGACGAAATTCCTGATTTCTAATTTTTGACAACCATGTCAAAAATAAGAAATACGGAAATTTCGTCTTTATATGTAGCCTTACTGGTGAATGCGCAGCACAAAAATTAAAAAAACTTCTGTAGTTCTAGTCTATGGACATGTTTACATCATATGGTCATATTATTAAGCCTAAATAAAATCACCGATTTTTTGATGATTTTAGCCTGGGCATGTCCCTTTAACTTGTGAAGAAGCCTCATTCATTCATTCATTCATTCATTCCTTCATTCATACATTCATTCATTCATTTATTCATTTGGACATTCGCTCATTTATTCACTATTTTATTCGTTCATTCGTGCATTCATTCGTTTCTTTATTCTTTTATCCATTTATTCATTCGTTTATTCATTTCTCATTATGAGACATGGGCGTTTAAATGATTGGTGTAGTTGACTAGTATGTATTAATAATCCAATGTATATAGTATAAAAATATATATATTATTTTTATCGTATGTATCTTGAACCTTTGGTAATTCGAAAAGTGAATGACATTATCTGCCCCATTGACTTCTTTTTGGGGCATTATTTTCTCAGAACTGCTCTTTTATATATCCGCCTCATGATCATATGTGATTAGGTAAATCTACCTGTAATGAGGCGTCAAACATATTCTGCAAGCTTTCCTACCCGAATGTCGACTCCTAACCCAACAAGCACCTTGTATACACTGAGCTGATACTGGATTATATTGGGCCAAACAACATTGTATCAGTGTATGATGACGACTAGGAAAGGTTATGGTGACCTTGCAGACGTCGTCGCAACATATTCAACATTGGGTTGATGTTGATATTAGCCGACATTCCAGACATGACATGACAGACTGCTCGCTTTCCATGAACTGTTGAGGTGAACTTGACTTGACCTTGACGAGGAATCAGAAAAACTGTGAGGTCACTGACCTCCCCTGACCTGGATGATGTCTACAGCATAAAGTACACCTTGGACTACATCTACATGTAGGCCTATACCCAGCAAACACAAAACATTTGCATAACATTTGTACAAAGCCGGCCCAACGTCTTCGACGTTGGTCCAACTTTGTTCAAATGTTACACAAATGTTTTATTCCAGCAAACACAAAACATTTGTATAACTTTTGTACAACGCCGGCCCAACGTCGAAGACGTTGGTCCAACTTTGTTCGAATGTTACACAAATGTTTTATTTCAGCACACCCATAACATTTGTACAACGCCGGCCCAACGTCTTCGACGTTGGTCCAACTTTGTCCAAATGTTACTCAAATGTTTTATTCCAACAAACACAAAACATTTCAATAACATTTATGCATTGGGCAAACATCGAAGACGTTGGGCCGACATTAAACCAGCGTTGTTTCAACGTATTGTGTTTGCTGGGATATCTTCACAAATTATGTTTCCTACACCGGACATTTAGCCAATGCTGGTATAATGTTGGGTTGGTAACCGACATTAAAACAGCATTGGGTCAGCGTCTCGTGTTTCCTGTAAGATATTCTGGTGATAAGTAATAAAAACGGTCCGTTTTAACCATCAGCACGTTCCCGCGCAAACGTTTATTCAACGTCTCACACGCTGAAACAACGTTTGCGCAGGAACGTGTTAGGCCTAAGCCCTATGTTATATAAAAAAAGACTGTTTTCAATACTCTGGAGTAACATCTTGAAATTAAATGAAAACTTATATCGCGCCTAAATCCTCGGTCTCCCGAGCTCAGAGGCGCTGGAAATTCGAATCAGGCTTGTTATCATTGTCCGTTTGCCGTTTCAATTCGTCGATCCACCATGCCGGAACACAGAGGATTTAGGATGGAAATCTTGGCCGAAATACAAAGTTTACAATTTTTTCCAAAATGACTGCGAAGATTTAGATTTTTTCCTACAGAAAAAATTTTCTCACAGTGAAGATATTGATAATTGTTTATCCCTGGAAACCCCTGAATAAATCTGGAACCTTTTACGTGTTATTAACCCTTACAAAGCGGGGATCGACTTTGGTCGTCAGAATCTGACGTCTGTAGACGTCAGATTCTGACGACTAAAATTTATCCCCGCACTGTAAGAGTAAAAATATTTGCAAGGCCGGAAACCTATAACATAGGTATTTAATGAATCGGAAACAGCTAACTAAGACAATTATGATGATTTCAATTTGAAAAAACCTCTTTGGTCTCCATAGTTTATACGAAAATTGTCAGCGCTTTAAGGGCTAAGGATCCCCTCCCAGGGTGTCCCCTGCCAGGGTGGATGCTTACTTTGTCTGTCTGTCTACGTGCTCTTGTAATTAGGATTGACTCGCAGGTTTTTAATTGAACGTCATAAAACTGGCCTCCGTAGTACAACGTCTCACCACACATAATACCCGTCCCATAGACTTACATGTATTATGACCCATACGCCCAGGCCTCCCAGCACTCCTAAAATGGGGAAATGTAAATAACCCTATATCTCATTTTAACCATCCTGCTGTTCTCTTTCAAAATACAAAATAAAAAAGGTATGTGAATCTGCTTGCTTTTCTGCTATTTTAGCCTAGAATAAGCTCTTGCCCCACTCTCCCCCGGGCGACCTAGAAAAAAATTGACCTCGTTTTTTGGAAGAGCCTTGTTACAGCCAGCGCAAGGACTTCTTGTTAGATCTATCTTGTATGATTTCGATGCTTCTGCTACAGCAAAACATCACAGAATCGATTTAAATTGGTATCAAAATGATATTTCCGTAATAATCACCACAAGAGCTGCTGCAAAGAGCCACAATTTTTAAAAAGAGACTAGCTTTCTTATTCTTAAACTTTATAATGATATGCGCGAATGAATTTGTGTGGTGAGACCTTAAGGGAAATAAACGTTTTTATGGAATATTTTTTTTCAAGTGATCTGGAAAATACATTCTATTCTGAAATCGAAAAAGAAAACCTTGTCCAATTCTGATGAGCAGAAGGCACACAAACGCAAAATGAAATTCCCCTGTTTTTTACTAGATCTTGAGAAATGGCCCGTTTTTCAATATTACAACATAATTTTCCATTTTCATGAAGCATCTGTATGGAATTGAACATTATCAAATTAGTTTTGTTAAATTCGCTAGAAAACATAGCTATATTATATTTTTTCGCTGAATTGCCTGCCTGGTGATAATAAATGAGCAAAATTATTGGTCTAGTAGCAATAAAACATCCCACAGGCGCGAAAATGTGTTTTCTGGAACTATGGCCTTAACGTCTCACCACACATAATACCCGTCCCATAGACTTACATGTATTATGACCCATACGCCCAGGCCTCCCAGCACTCCTAAAATGGGGAAATGTAAATAACCCTATATCTCATTTTAACCATCCTGCTGTTCTCTTTCAAAATACAAAATAAAAAAGGTATGTGAATCTGCTTGCTTTTCTGCTATTTTAGCCTAGAATAAGCTCTTGCCCCACTCTCCCCCGGGCGACCTAGAAAAAAATTGACCTCGTTTTTTAGAAGAGCCTTGTTACAGCCAGCGCAAGGACTTCTTGTTAGATCTATCTTGTATGATTTCGATGCTTCTGCTACAGCAAAACATCACAGAATCGATTTAAATTGGTATCAAAATGATATTTCCGTAATAATCACCACAAGAGCTGCTGCAAAGAGCCACAATTTTTAAAAAGAGACTAGCTTTCTTATTCTTAAACTTTATAATGATATGCGCGAATGAATTTGTGTGGTGAGACCTTAAGGGAAATAAACGTTTTTATGGAATATTTTTTTTCAAGTGATCTGGAAAATACATTCTATTCTGAAATCGAAAAAGAAAACCTTGTCCAATTCTGATGAGCAGAAGGCACACAAACGCAAAATGAAATTCCCCTGTTTTTTACTAGATCTTGAGAAATGGCCCGTTTTTCAATATTACAACATAATTTTCCATTTTCATGAAGCATCTGTATGGAATTGTCTATTTTTTCAGAGACTCGTCTTGAAATTAGACAATGAATGATTTTATTTCTTCAGATTAGTGATGTACGGACATTATACACACAAACAAAAGAGGTATAAATACCAAAGGACAAGAAAAGCAATGCGGGGAAGTGGAAGAACCAAGTTGAACTTACAACTGTTTCAGTGCTATATGGACGAATGCTTGGTATATGGGCCATAATTGAACATTATCAAATTAGTTTCGTTAAATTCGCTAGAAAACATAGCTATATTATATTTTTTCGCTGAATTGCCTGCCTGGTGATAATAAATGAGCAAAATTATTGGTCTAGTAGCAATAAAACATCCCACAGGCGTGAAAATGTGTTTTCTGGAACTATGGCCTTAACGTCTCACCACACATAATACCCGTCCCATAGACTTACATGTATTATGACCCATACGCCCAGGCCTCCCAGCACTCCTAAAATGGGGAAATGTAAATAACCCTATATCTCATTTTAACCATCCTGCTGTTCTCTTTCAAAATACAAAATAAAAAGGTATGTGAATCTGCTTGCTTTTCTGCTATTTTAGCCTAGAATAAGCTCTTGCCCCACTCTCCCCCGGGCGACCTAGAAAAAAATTGACCTCGTTTTTTAGAAGAGCCTTGTTACAGCCAGCGCAAGGACTTCCTGTTAGATCTATCTTGTATGATTTCGATGCTTCTGCTACAGCAAAACATCACAGAATCGATTTAAATTGGTATCAAAATGATATTTCCGTAATAATCACCACAAGAGCTGCTGCAAAGAGCCACAATTTTTAAAAAGAGACTAGCTTTCTTATTCTTAAACTTTATAATGATATGCGCGAATGAATTTGTGTGGTGAGACCTTAAGGGAAATAAACGTTTTTATGGAATATTTTTTTTCAAGTGATCTGGAAAATACATTCTATTCTGAAATCGAAAAAGAAAACCTTGTCCAATTCTGATGAGCAGAAGGCACACAAACGCAAAATGAAATTCCCCTGTTTTTTACTAGATCTTGAGAAATGGCCCGTTTTTCGATATTACAACATAATTTTCCATTTTCATGAAGCATCTGTATGGAATTGTCTATTTTTTCAGAGACTCGTCTTGAAATTAGACAATGAATGATTTTATTTCTTCAGATTAGTGATGTACGGACATTATACACACAAACAAAAGAGGTATAAATACCAAAGGACAAGAAAAGCAATGCGGGGAAGTGGAAGAACCAAGTTGAACTTACAACTGTTTCAGTGCTATATGGACGAATGCTTGGTATATGGGCCATAATTGAACATTATCAAATTAGTTTCGTTAAATTCGCTAGAAAACATAGCTATATTATATTTTTTCGCTGAATTGCCTGCCTGGTGATAATAAATGAGCAAAATTATTGGTCTAGTAGCAATAAAACATCCCACAGGCGCGAAAATGTGTTTTCTGGAACTATGGCCTTAACGTCTCACCACACATAATACCCGTCCCATAGACTTACATGTATTATGACCCATACGCCCAGGCCTCCCAGCACTCCTAAAATGGGGAAATGTAAATAACCCTATATATCATTTTAACCATCCTGCTGTTCTCTTTCAAAATAAAAAATAAAAAAGGTATGTGAATCTGCTTGCTTTTCTGCTATTTTAGCCTAGAATAAGCTCTTGCCCCACTCTCCCCCGGGCGACCTAGAAAAAAATTGACCTCGTTTTTTAGAAGAGCCTTGTTACAGCCAGCGCAAGGACTTCCTGTTAGATCTATCTTGTATGATTTCGATGCTTCTGCTACAGCAAAACATCACAGAATCGATTTAAATTGGTATCAAAATGATATTTCCGTAATAATCACCACAAGAGCTGCTGCAAAGAGCCACAATTTTTAAAAAGAGACTAGCTTTCTTATTCTTAAACTTTATAATGATATGCGCGGATGAATTTGTGTGGTGAGACCTTAAGGGAAATAAACGTTTTTATGGAATATTTTTTTTCAAGTGATCTGGAAAATACATTCTATTCTGAAATCGAAAAAGAAAACCTTGTCCAATTCTGATGAGCAGAAGGCACACAAACGCAAAATGAAATCCCCCTGTTTTTTACTAGATCTTGAGAAATGGCCCGTTTTTCGATATTACAACATAATTTTCCATTTTCATGAAGCATCTGTATGGAATTGTCTATTTTTTCAGAGACTCGTCTTGAAATTAGACAATGAATGATTTTATTTCTTCAGAATAGTGATGTACGGACATTATACACACAAACAAAAGAGGTATAAATACCAAAGGACAAGAAAAGCAATGCGGGGAAGTGGAAGAACCAAGTTGAACTTACAACTGTTTCAGTGCTATATGGACGAATGCTTGGTATATGGGCCATAATTGAACATTATCAAATTAGTTTCGTTAAATTCGCTAGAAAACATAGCTATATTATATTTTTTCGCTGAATTGCCTGCCTGGTGATAATAAATGAGCAAAATTAATGGTCTAGTAGCAATAAAACATCCCACAGGCGCGAAAATGTGTTTTCTGGAACTATGGCCTTAACGTCTCACCACACATAATACCCGTCCCATAGACTTACATGTATTATGACCCATACGCCCAGGCCTCCCAGCACTCCTAAAATGGGGAAATGTAAATAACCCTATATATCATTTTAACCATCCTGCTGTTCTCTTTCAAAATACAAAATAAAAAAGGTATGTGAATCTGCTTGCTTTTCTGCTATTTTAGCCTAGAATAAGCTCTTGCCCCACTCTCCCCCGGGCGACCTAGAAAAAAATTGACCTCGTTTTTTAGAAGAGCCTTGTTACAGCCAGCGCAAGGACTTCCTGTTAGATCTATCTTGTGTGATTTCGATGCTTCTGCTACAGCAAAACATCACAGAATCGATTTAAATTGGTATCAAAATGATATTTCCGTAATAATCACCATAAGAGCTGCTGCAAAGAGCCACAATTTTTAAAAAGAGACTAGCTTTCTTATTCTTAAACTTTATAATGATATGCGCGAATGAATTTGTGTGGTGAGACCACAAACTCGCGGGATGAGTTTGAAAATGACATGGATAATATTCAAAATGGCCGCCGCTCGGCTTGGCCTAAGTGGGTTTTTCGTCTAAACCTGCTCGATTATAGTGTGTTTTTATTCCAATGTTCTGAAACCTGCCCCCAGTGCCGCATGTGCTCAACCTACAAACTCGTTGAACTAGCCTGAAACACTGAGATATAAAAGGCCTGAAACGAGTATCTTATTCGTAAGGCTGTGATTGGCCAGCCTCACTTTGGCTGAGTCTGACAGCTCCTCTACGATTGAGATTTAACTTGCACAGGTTACTAGATGACTCTGCATCAACCTCTGTACTTGTCGTGTTGTAGTGCTCGGCATCAACCTCTGTACTTGTCGTGTTCTAGAGTATAAGACTGGGTGTGTGAGTGAAACACAGTATGAGCACACCAAGGTCACACAGAGGTTACTGGATTACTCAGCATCAACATTTGTACTTGTTGTGTTTAGGACTCAGCATCAACCTCTGTTCTTGTTGTGTTGTAGGGTATAAGGCTGGGTGTGTGAGTGGAACACGGTATGAGCACACCAGGGTCACACAGAGGTTACTGGATTACTCAGCATCAACATTTGTACTTGTTGTGTTTAGGACTCAGCATCAACCTCTGTTCTTGTTGTGTTGTAGGGTATAAGGCTGGGTGTGTGAGTGAAACACAGTATGAGCACACCAAGGTCACACAGAGGTCACTGGATTACTCCGCACCAGCATTTGTACTTGTTGTGTTTAGGACTCAGCATCAACCTCTGTTCTTGTTGTGTTGTAGGGTATAAGGCTGGGTGTGTGAGTGGAACACGGTATGAGCACACCAAGGTCACACAGATGTTACTGGATTACTCGGCATAAGTCTCTGTACTTGTTGTGTTGTAGGACTCGGCATCAACCTTTGTACTTGTTGTGTTGTAGGACTCGGCATCAACCTTTGTACTTGTTGTGTTGTAGGACTCGGCATAAACCTTTGTACTTGTTATGTTGTAAGACTCGGCATCAACCTCTGTACTTGTTGTGTTGTAGGACTCGGCATCAGTCTCTGTACTTGTTGTGTTGTAGGACTCGGCATCAACCTTTGTACTTGCTGTGTTGTAGGACTCGACATCAACCTTTGTACTTGCTGTTTTGTAGGACTCGGCATAAACCTTTGTACTTGTTGTGTTGTAGGACTCGGCATCAACCTTTGTACTTGTTATATTGTGAGACTCGGCATCAACCTTTGTACTTGTTATGTTGTAGGATTCGGCATCAACCTTTGTACTTGTTGTATTGTAGGACTCGGCATCAACCTTAAGTTTGTACTTGTTGTGTTGTAGGACTCGGCATCAACCTTTGTACTTGTTGTGTTGTAGGACTCGGCATCAACCTTTGTACTTGTTGTGTTGTAGGACTCTGCATCAACCTTTGTACTTGTTGTGTTGTAGGACTCGGCATCAATCTTAGTACTTGTTATGTTGTAGGACTCGGCATCAACCTTTGCACTTGTTGTGTTGTAGGACTCGGCATCAACCTTTGTACTTGTTGTGTTGTAGGGTATAAGGCTGGGTGTGTGAGTGAGACACGGTATGAACACACCAAGGTCACACAAAGGTTACTGGATGACACACTCTGCCGGCTGAAGGGAATAACACTGTCTAACACAGAATGGAGGAAGAAACTCAACAGACCTCTCAATAAGAACAACCATGTCAAAAGGTAGGAACAACCATGTCTGAAGGTGGGAACAACCATGTAAGAAGGTAGGAACAACCGTGTCAAAAGGTAGGAACAACCATGTCAGATCGTAGGAACAACCATGTCACAAGTTAGGAAACAACCATGTCAGAAGGTAGGAACAACCATGTCAGAAGGTAGGGAACTACCATTTCAGAAGGTAATAAGAACCATGTCAGAAGGTGGGAACAATCATGTCAGAAGGTAGGAACAACCATGTCATAAGGTAGGAACAGCCATGTCAGAAGGTAGGAACAACCATGTCAGAAGGTAGGAACAACCATGTCATAAGGTAGGAGCAGCCATGTCAGAAGGTAGGAACAACCATGTCATAAGGTAGGAACAGCCATGTCATAAGGTAGGAACAACCATGTCAGAAAGTAGGAACAACCATGCCATAAGGTAGGAACAGCCATGTCAGAAGGTAGGAACAACCATGTCAGGAGGTAGAAACTACCATTTCAGAAGGTAATAAGAACCATGTCAGAAGGTAGAAACAACCATGTCAGAAGGTAGGAACAACCATTTCAGACGGTCGGAACAACCATGTCAGAAGCAGTAGCGTATCCAGAAATAAATTAAGGGGGGTGCTCAGATTTCAAAGAAACCATTCAACCGCAGGGACCTATAAGGGGCATGCCTCCGCAAAATTTTGAAAAAATAAACATCAAATAGTGCGATTTCGTGGTATCTTTGCTGTAAAACGAAGATATGAGATACTGGCTGAAATGTCAGTTTTAACTTAATGACAGATTAACCTATCCTACTCTAGTCGAACTATTTAAGCTAACACAAATACACAATGGAAAAAAAACGTAAACAGGATCATTAGCTCATTTAATAGCGAGTGCGAACTACTAGGCATATTAAATGAAGCTAGATAAAAATAAACAGCTGTCGATCCAATGTTGCGTTAATGTTTGGCCAGCGGAGCAACAATAATATTAACTCTCATTGTGATAATAATTATGCAACCTTGTTTGTGGAATGCCGAGTATACAATTATGTACGGCCTAATTATGCAAGAATCATCTATTAAAAGTGATAACTTGTCATTGAAAAAAGTTGTGGACCATTAAAATGCTTACAACGTTTACTAATGATCACTTAAAATTCCTGAGATATTTATTTTTATTTCACCCTTATTAATTTGCCACCCTCCCCTATGGCAGAATATTTTTTAATGCAAATGTTATTTTCCAGTTCATCATCAGTTAGGCCTATATCAGATATTTGTGTTAATATTGGTTGTAGTTCCACATTTTTGAAACAACTTTACTGCCAATTTTCAATTCTTATTCTTGATTTCGTCTCTGGTAAAAAAAACCCTGTTAAGTCCCAGTTGTATTTGAATTATTTCGTGTCAGTGGCTGTACTGAAGGGCTATATATTGCACTGAAAAAATACTAAAAATTCAAATAGGCCCTAAGACAATAAGATTTTGGAAATTGAAAAAGCGACATTGTTTTTTATCCATTTGTTCTCAAGACTGAGTCTCAAAGATGATATCTCTTAAGAAATAAATTCGCCATCACCCAGGTGAAAGAATCATGGTAATTGAGGAATAATCTTTATCCCGTGGGCCTTATTATTTTATTTTATGCAACGTCAAGTGCTTGAGAGGGCAGCACGTCCAACTCTAAGCCGTTGTCCTTTTTAAGCGATCCCCATAGCCTACTGTGGATTGTGCTTGTGGTGTGTTATAATTATCATAGGGTAGGATAGTCTATGATAATTACTATCAATCTTAGCATATCTACTTTGGAACAACGTTGTTTCAAGGTATTCTATGATAATTATCATGAATCTTAGCATATTTATTCTCCATAATGATGTTTCAAGTTTCGCTCAACGTTTCAATTATTGGCCAAGACTAACACAAAGTTGATATATTTTACTTTGTTTCTTAAAAAAAAAATGAATGTTTGAAAAAAGATGTCTATCTCACACTAATTAAGGGTGGACAGGAGAAAGAAAACCATTCGCAACAAATTCCTCCTTTTAGGTGCTCTGAATGGTCAAATTTTAAAGATTTGCATTGTAAAGATTTGCTTCTGTCGCCACATAGGGGCTATGTGGCTATCATTTATTTGACTTCCAGTTGAAAACATGCAAAAATGGTACATTATCATTATTGTTAATTGGGTATTTTTTTGAACATGATATTAGCTTTGGTTAACGGGAACAGGTCGAGACGACCTCTACAATGCCTGTCAACCATATTAGTGAAATATAATTATATAATAAAATAATATAAACCATCAGTTCACTGGCTATAGGTGTTGCCATACTTATCATGTAAAGCAACATCATATCCAGTGTTTAAAATGGCAATGCTTTTGTGTACATGCTATTTAAAAATGTACATACATAGTATAGATTAACAATTTTGTGATATGTACACATTATATAAAATAACCGACAATTGTCTGGCATCTGTTTCCCGCACCAAAACCAGAGATAAAATAGCTACACTGTGCTCTACACAGTGTAGCATAAAAGGACACTCTGGAAAGCGTAGAAACCTAATTAAAACCTCTAAATCCTTTATTTGAAATTCAAATTCATTTATTCATGTTCCAATTACAAGTTTTACATCTGTTAAAGTATATATATATATATATATTTCTGCTGATGGATACTTTAGTTGTTTATTACATAAAAGGTCCGACAACTAGGGTATGTGTAAAGGAAAAATAGTAAAAACTAATGACACTCCTAATTTTACCATGTGCCTACATACATCCCTAAATAAAAGTAATACTATAAACCTAGAATGCATCTACTGGCGTCAGCTCATGTAGCCGTCGCGCAGCCGAAATATGCTGAGTAGTACCACTTATGCAATATTAGACTGGAGGAAAAACAATCCCAAAAAGGAGTAAATCAGTTGATTAGAGATCTTTGAAATTCAGCGTCAGGACCCACCTCGTCTGGAAACAAAGGCGACTGAAAAATCACTAAACCTAAAAATAGAACAGAAAAAAACAAATAATATGCGATGTGGTAATACTCTAAGTCAGATCATGACAAGTGTGATCATGTAGAGTGATGTCGGTCTGCTCCGAACAGTATCAGAGACTGTCCCCGACCTGAATTCGAGCCAGGCAGACAACACAATGCAACATTCGCAGATTATTGTTCATAGGTCGATCACTTAAGGTGCCATTTGTGCTAGATGTATAGATATATATTCAATACACTAGTATAAGCTAGGCGGGGCGGTTCGTCAGCTGCCAACACATGAGTATCGACAACGGAGCCCTCCGTCCCTAGTCATGCGTGGCTTGTGACAGCTCAAATAGCCGTCTCACAGCCGATTCAAGTTTGAGACACAAAATATTCCGCTATACTCGACAATTTACACAAGCCAGGCCAGGTACATCGATTATTCACATCAAATAAGTTGACTATGGTGAGATGTGATTCATTCAGGTTCTTCTTAAAAATCTGCAAGCTACTAGCATCTCGGATAACAAAAGGTAAAGTGTTCCAAAAGCGTGCAGTGCGATAAAAATAGGTACATTGGAACTGAACACTCTTGTACAGAGGTAATTTGAATAGAACACCCTGTTTTGCCCAGGTTATTGTCTAATCTGAGTCTTTAATCTGTTGATGGCGCCGATGATGCATCCCAGACACCAGCCCTTTAAATCGGAAGGGGTATATATTTAGGTGTGGAGGGGGCTGGAACCAACATGTCGGACACTGGTAGATTAATTGTATATAAAATTATTGGTTGGACAATTACCACTGTGGAAATTAAGGGGGGTGCTCGAGCACCCTGAGCACCCACTGGATACGCCCCTGAGAAGGTAGGAACAACCATGGCAGAAGGTAGGAACAACAATTTCAGAAGGTAGCCTGCTATTATTATCAAATTTAATTTTTTCATGGTGAATGGAAATGACATCGTGTTTGATATATTCCGTCACTCACTCACCAGATGGCTCTCTAGGCTGAAACTTATTTTGTACACCATAACCTGTTATAAACACAGCAATACTGACAGTATAGAATAGGAATCACTCACTCACTCACTCACTCACTCACTCACTCACTCACTCACTGACTCACTCACTCACTCACTCACTCACTCACTCACTCACGCACGCACGCTCTCAATCAATCAATCAATCAATCAATCAATCAATCAATCACTCATTCACACATTCACGCATTCACGCATTCACTCACTCACTCACTCACTCACTCACTCACTCACCCACTCACTGTGTTTTTTCAGCGCGTTTGACATGTTACGCACTGCTGAGCCTGATGAGCTTTATGAAGCTTGGAAAGATGAACTTTACTTCCTGAAGGAGAATACAGTAATAACACAGAGAATACAGACAGAAGGTAAGACTCTGAGCACGGCTATGGTCGTTTATATATTTTTTTATCATACGAATAAATCACTTTTATGGATCAAATTTTGAACATGTTTGTTATCAAATTAAATTAATGAGTGTTTTTCACCCACTTGAAGTTGTGGCTTCAAGCGGGTGAAAATTTGAATAGGATGACCTCACCTTGTTTTCCATATCAATATACAGGGTTTGTAAGAAATAATTATGGTCATTGTTCAATCCATTTAATAATGAATGCATCTTTTTCGGAATTAAAAGTATTTGCGGAAAAGCATCAATACTTTAACAAAAGTCATGTCTTTTTTTTAGCGCTTTATGAGAGTGCCCTGGCGTCACAGGAAGAAGAGATCGCTGAGATCAGAAGAGAAGAAAAACTCAATCTGCCTGACTGCATAGACTATGCACAGTCAGTAACGTAACACTTGTTTAGACGCTTATAGACTATGTACATTCAGTAACGTAACGCTTGTCTTGATCTGCATATAGACTATCGGAAATCGGTTTATAATTGACTGAGAAATCGCCAAAAAACATGCGATCCTGATTGATCCTTCTTAATTCGACTGCGAGTATATGCACAGTCAGTAACGTAGCAGCTGTCTAGACCCGCATATAGATTATGTACAGTAAGTAACATAACACTTGTCTAGACGCATATAGACTATGTACAGTCAGTAACGTAACGCTTGTCTTGATCCGCGTATAGACTATGCACAGTCAGTAACGTATCGCTTGTCTAGGCGCATATAGACTATGTACAGTCAGTAGCGTAACGCTTGTCTAGGCGCATATAGACTATGTACAGTCAGTAACGTAACGCTTGTCTAGACGCATATAAACTATGTACAGTCAGTAAAGTAACGCTTGTCTAGACGCATATAGACTATGTACAGTCAGTAACGTAACGCTTGTCTAGACGCATATAGACTATGTACAGTCAGTAACTAAACGCTTGTCTAGACGCATATAGACTATGTACAGTCAGTAACTAAACGCTTGTCTAGACGCATATAGACTATGTACAGTCAGTAACGTAACGCTTGTCTAGACGCATATAGACTATGTACAGTCAGTAACGTAACACTTGTCTAGATGCATATAGACTATGTACAGTCAGCAGCCTAACGCTTGTGTAGACGCATATAGACTATGTACAGTCAGTAACTAAACGCTTGTCTAGACGCATATAGATTATGTACAGTAAGTGACATAACACTTGTCTAGACGCATATAGACTATGTACAGTCAGTAACGTAACGCTTGTCTTGATCCGCGTATAGACTATGCACAGTCAGTAACGTATCGCTTGTCTAGGCGCATATAGACTATGTACAGTCAGTAACGTAACGCTTGTCTAGGCGCATATAGACTATGTAAAGTCAGTAACGTAACGCTTGTCTAGACGCATATAAACTATGTACAGTCAGTAAAGTAACGCTTGTCTAGACGCATATAGACTATGTACAGTCAGTAACGTAACGCTTGTCTAGACGCATATAGACTATGTACAGTCAGTAACTAAACGCTTGTTTAGACGCATATAGACTATGTGCAGTCAGTAACGTAACGCTTGTCTAGACGCATATAGACTATGTACAGTCAGTAACGTAACACTTGTCTAGATGCATATAGACTATGTACAGTCAGCAACTAACGCTTGTGTAGACGCATATAGACTATGTACAGTCAGTAACGTAACGCTTGTCCAGACGCATATAGACTATGTACAGTCAGTAACGTAACACTTGTCTAGATGCATATAGACTATGTACAGTCAGCAACCTAACGCTTGTGTAGACGCATATAGACTATGTACAGTCAGTAACGTAACGCTTGTCTTGACCCTCATATAGAATATGTACAGTCAGTAACGTAACACTTGTCTAGACGCATATAGACTATGTACAGTCGGTAACGTAACACTTGTCTAGACGCATATAGACTATGTACAGTCAGTAACGTAACGCTTGTCTAGACGCATATAGACTATGTACAGTCAGTAACGTAACGCTTGCTTAGACTGTGTATGGACTATGTACAGTCAGTAACACACACTAGTCTAGACCCGCGTGTTTACTGTACACAGTCAGTAACGTTACTCTTGTCTAGACCCGCATATACACTATGTACAGTCAGTAACATAATGCTAGTCTAGACCCTCGTATAGAATATGCACAGTCGTTAATGTAACACTTGTCTAGACCGGTATATGACTCGCATTTATCCAACCTTTACATGTATGTTTTGACCTTGCAGACTTGAGATCTTGTCACTTGAAGCGAGAGAGAATTTAGCCGCTGCCCGCCCTCAAACAGTGAGTTCACTTTTATTATCACAAAATATTTGTCATTCGAAATTCTAGTAGCTTTCATATTTTTAAGAAGAAACTCAAATTATATCTCGTTATGATAAATTATTTGATGTGAATATCGATGTACCTGGAGCCTGGCTTGTGCTTGAGTAAATTGTCGAATGTAGTGGAATATCTTGTGTCTTAAACTACCTGTGTGATTTGAATCGGCTGTGAGACAGCTGGTTGAGCTGGCTCCAGCCATTGCATTAAAGGATTACAACTAGAGACAGAGGTTTCTGATGTCGAGCTGCCTCACCCAACTTATAGTGTATTGAATATCTATCTAGGTAGCATTTTTGATGGCGAGACAGCTATATGAGCTGACGTCAGTAGGCTTATTGAATATCCATCTAGGTAGCATAATTTCGCTGCGCGACGGCTATAGGAGCTGACGTCAGCGGATGCATTCAAGGTTAATAGTAAAAGTTTTCATTTAGGGATATTTAGATGTTATAATTAAAATAACCATATCGCTTCACAACTTTTTTAAACATTTTTTTAATTAGGTTTCCACACTTTTCAGAGTATCTTTTTTGCTACATGGTGTAGAACCCCGTGTGTAGAACACCTTGTAGCTATTTTATCTCTGGTTTAGGTTAGGTAAACTGATGACAGACAATTGTCAGCTATCTTTATTTTATATATACATATCACAAAATTTATAGCCTATTGGTTTTAACTGTGAGACGTACATCTGTATCAGCCCATATTGCACCCTAGCAATTTGAACTGCAATGTATGGCATGTATGTCATGTGTGACTTGATCGTGTGAGAAAATAAAAACGTTGTTCATTCTTCGTGCGATATGTGAAAATACAGCACATGTCTAATGGCTCACACTTATTTATTTGACGAGTGCTATGTTTTCCCATATTGCACTCAAATGAACAGTGTTTGTACACTGTGGTGAAGACCATGGTTATTTACATTTTGAAACAGGGCATTATGTTATTTCAATGATTATATATAGTTTGAGACGAGGCATTATGTTATTTCCATGGTTATATACAGTTTGAGACCAGGGCATTATTTTATTTCCATGGTTATATACATTTTGAAACAGGGCATTATGTTATTTCAATGATTATATATAGTTTGAGACCAAGCATTATGTTATTTCCATTGTTATATACAGTTTGAGACCAGGCATTATGTTATTTCCATGGTTATATAGGCCTACAGTTTGAAACCAGGCATTATGTTATTTCCATGGTTATATACATTTTGAAACAGGGCATTATGTTATTTCAATGATTATATATAGTTTGAGACCAAGCATTATGTTATTTCCATGGTTATATACAGTTTGAGACCAGGCATTATGTTATTTCCATGGTTATATAGGCCTACAGTTTGAAACCAGGCATTATGTTTTTTCCATGGTTATATACATTTTGAGACAGGGCATTATGTTATTTCAATGATTATATATAGTTTGAGACCAGGCATTATGTTATTTCCATGGTCTCATATACAGTTTGAGACCAGGCATTATGTTATTTCCATGGTCATGTACAGTTTGAGACCGCACATTATATTTCTATGATTATAGTAATACGTTAGTAAATAATTCAAGAAAGTAGCGACTTCAAGTGGCCGAAAAATTTCATTTCATATTTGTTTAATTTGAAACCATAACATTTGCAAATCGTCATGTCTAACTCTTACAGCGCCGGGATAGACTTTTGTCGTCAGGATCTGACGTCTACAGACGTCAGATTCTGACGACAGAAGTCGATCCCCGCACTGTAAGAATCAACATATTTATATTGGTCGTAGACCCACAACATATGTATTCAAATGAATCAGAAAGAGCTGCCGAATGCATTTATGATGATTTCAAATTTAAAAAACCCTTTGGTTTTCGATGTTTTTTTACAAATTAATTCAGCGCTTTAAGGGCTAATCACTCGAATTCCATTCCCCATAACTGATTTGATCAGCTAATAACACAAATTACAAACCACTATGGTGAAGCTTAGCGATGAAATGGTTAATATTAGAGTGACTAAATCACCCTCAAGATTCTGTGTTTAGAGTGACATTTTGACCCTTTAATCTCAGGATTCGGTGTTTAGCGAGAAGAAATTACCCTTTGATCTCTAGATTCTGTATTTGTGTGTTTCAGATTGCCGCCGCCAGTCGTATACCTGGCATGACAGCAGCTGGTCTAGTGTTACTGTTACGTCACGTTAAGAGCGTGGAGGCGGCGAAGACGTGACGCGTGAGGTGACGTACGTCATGTCAAACTTACTCTACGTCATGACGTGACGCCTGACATAACCTGACCCGACCCCGACGTGTGATGTCAAACTTACTCTACGTCATGACGTCACGCCTGACATAACGTGACGTCACCCCTGACGTGTGTGTCAAACTTGCTGTACGTCATGACGTGACGCCTAACGTAACACGACGCCACCCCGACGTGTGGTGTCAAACTTGCTGTACGATTTAACGTCTAACGTAATGTCATGATAAACCAGAGCGTCAAGATGTGATACTCCAGACAGGAAGGGGTATGTGACGTAAAATGAAATACCCCAATGGTGAAATCCTAACTCGACCTTTGCATTGTATATGTATGTCTGTGTTTGGTGGAGAAGTTGAATAAAAAAATATTTAAATATCAAAATATTATGCATAGTAATAATATAAATTGCACCCCTCGGAAGTTAAAAGGTGTTATTTGTCATTTTGAAAAGTATTAGTGCCGTCTAATTCAAAGGGTCTAAATAGATTTAAAAGAGGTAATTTCAATTACAAAACGTTTAGTGACAATTGGCTTGTCATATTTAACCTCTGATACAGGACACGTCATTATCTGACTTTCGTCTAGTTCATTAAATTCAATATATTCTCATATCTCTAGTCCTGGATATTATTATCACTCCCTATAACCTAATTTATAGCTCATCACTAAATCCGATCATCATTCTTGATCAACAATCCGTATATGCTTCATTGTATATGTGAATTTTTGTAATTTTTCTAAAATAAATGTTTAACTTTTCACTTGGTTGTGGATGTTTGTGGTGCGAACGCTTTTATACAAGATTTTCGTCACTGGGTCTAAACTATAATGATTTTGGGAATGGCAGTAGCATATAGTAGTGTACTTTATGTAATTATATGTTGAAGTTTGGCCATGAACGGAAGAAGATTTGGAAATGATTTATTGCTATGTTTCCCGTTTAAAAACGTTCAAACGTTATTAATACCTTCGCATTATGATGTACATCAGAGCAGAAATTAATATAAAAGACCGAAAAGGTGTGTGGAAAATTAGATATTTTAATTTATCTTTCTGAAAAGGAAAACGGTGAAAATTAAAATATGAGAACTGGTTACAGGAATTAGATCAACAGTTGGAAAATGGAATGAGAAACTAGGATAAAATTAATGTAAGTATGTCCATATATATAATACTGTTTGAAACAATATTCCCATAATTTGACATGGAAATGTCACAATATTGCCTCTTGATTCAGAAATAAGAAGAGGAACCTTAGAAATATAAAAATAATGCACCCTGATCCAAACTTAAAGAATCATTCAGCTTCAAAACGCGCATGCCTGGGACGGTCAAGTGTAGGCCAACAGTAGCCTATTGAGTACAGATTGACGGCATTAATATAGCCACTGAACTGATTACAAGATACTACTCAAACGAGACATTGATCCAATGCTGTTTTAATGTTAGGCCAACGTCTGCGACGCTGGCCCAACATTGAACCAACATTAGATAAATGTACAATGTTTGAGAGAAAGTCCTCCTGCCCAGCAAACGCAAGACATTTGTATGACATTTATGCAATGTCGGCCCAACGTCTTCGACGTTGGTCCAACATTGCATAAAGTCATACAAATGTTTTGTGTTTACTGGGTGACAATACAAACTTGGGGGTCAAGCAGTTTCCAAATCCCCGCAGTAATACAGTCAGTTTGTTTGCAAGTAGGCGACCAAGTAGGGGCAAAAGACAAAGGCTTTGAATTATTACCTCATAGATGTCGCTCAAGTATATATGAACTTGCTGTGATTTGAGAACTTGCTCTTAATGAGGCTTTGGGTATGAAACGCATATTTAGTATTATTATGGAATAGGGCCTTGGCTTACCCACGGGTACTATTGCCTTCTGGGGGACCCTTGTCCCGCGAATTTTGACAGTTGACTACACCTTTAACCTTTGCAAGCCTGACTTTACCATTGTCATCTTCATCCACTACAAGCCGCGAATTGCTGTCGCAATTCTCGACTTGTAGTGGACGAAGATGCTTTGATGTGGTTTAAAAATTAAAGACAATTACCACGTATTGGTAAACCAATTTCATGGAAATTTTCGTTCTAAAACCCTTGGTTGTCGAAAAATTAAGTATAGTTTCAGGGATGTAAAATGATGCTTTAATGCATCGTGGGGGGTTAAAGGGGCTTCACAGTCTTGATATTACGTTTTGAGGGTTAAAATACTAATTTTTTAAAGTTGTTGACTGAAAACACCCCCTGGTTAGGTAGTTATTGGAGAAACAAAGCTTAGTGTTTCCATAGGGTAGCATAGAGTCACGTGATCAATGTTGTGCGCAGTTGTTTAAAGCTTCATAACAGTTTTGTTTATTTTTACAGAACTAACATAAAATGTACAAAACAATCATTCATATTCTTTTAGAGGCCTAAATGCGTAAAATAGTGGTTAAATTATGGGCAAATTTAATGGTACATTGGCCAACATCACACCGCACTAATAGCAAACATCAGACGTTGAACCGAGCTGGCCTAATGTTGGGCCAGTACCGCAGACGATGGGCCAACATTAAAATACCATTGGATCAATGTCTCGTGTTGACTGAGATACAACACCCACATAACCAGCTGTATATGTCCTGAGACTATAGTCGGATTCACATTAACCATGGTGGATGAATTTCTCGGATTTCTCAGTCAATTCTCAACCAATTTTCAATTAGACACACTATTTTCCATTCATGTCGTGACTGCCCTGAAAGTTTCGCGGAGTTTTGATAAGTATTTAAGAAGTTAGACCATTTGCCATGTGGTAAATAAATAAAAATGTTGCCCTCTATAAACCCATTAGCTTCGTCTCAGAATTTTATTACATGTCAAATGGTCTAACTTCTAAAATACTTCACAAAACTTCGGGTAGTCACGACATGAATGAAAAATAGTGTGTGTAAAATTTCATGAAAATTGGTTGAGAATTGACAGAGAAATCCGCGAAATTCAATAATCCTGGTTGATGAATTTAATGTGAATCTGACTATAAGTCAGAGGACACCTGTGGAAATCGGTTTCCAGTGGGTTACAGTAAAGTCTGCTTTTTTAAAGGGACATTCCCAGGTCTAAAATCATCAAAAAATCGGTGATTTTATTTCAGCTTAATAATATGACCATATGATGTAAACATGTCCATAGACTAGAACTGCAAAAGATTTAAAAAATTTGTGCTGCGCATTCACCAATTAGGCTAGATAAAGAGACGAAATTCCTGATTTATAATTATTGACAACCATGTCAAAAATAAGAAATATAGGAATTTCTTCTCTATGTCTAGCCTAACTGGTGAATGCGCAGCAGAATAATTTAAAAAAACTTTTGCAGTTCCAGTCTATGGACATGTTTACACCATATGGTCATATTAAGAAGCCACAATAAATTTTTTTGATGATTTTAGACCTGGGCATGTCCCTTTAGATATTATTTCATTTTACCGCATTACGCGATTTATATCACTGCATGTGATGACTTACGATAAAATAACATAAAGTCTGATATTGTCTAGTAGCATTTTACTATATTTTGAAATGCCCATCAGATACCGAATAAAAAACTGCAAATGTTTTTTCAAGAAAATCACAATAATTAAAAGAACGAAAAAGACTTACGTCACTGAATATGTAGCTAATTCCTTACTAAAATCTTGCATAGTCAGGGGAGGGCGTCTTAGTGTCAGGCCCTTATCACACAAAGTAATAACTCATAGACATGACTAAATGAAATGACAAAATAAACTGTATACTGTGAAATGTATCTATCATCACTTCAAATATAGCAATAAGTTTGAGCGTGTTCCTTTTTTTTAATGTTATCTGACTCTTGGTACTTTTAATGTCCTGATTATACAGACAGTGTGTCTTACTCCGCTGTGATCAGTTTTGTTTTGGTGGGGCAGCAATGTTTACAAATTATCAAACTTAAATCATTATTAACTCAGCAACCGAATGAATAAAATAAAAACACCATTCTGTATTAATTAATATTTCGAAATAAAATAGCAAAACTGTGAAGCCCCTTTAACGAGAGAAAACATGGAAACATCACAATAATTTCTTCTGATCAAGAATTAACGAGGGTGATCATAGAAATATCACAAACATTCACGCCAAGTATTCACGACAATCACGTTTATGATAAATTTACAATTGTCTTTAAAAAAAAAGAAATATTCTAGATATTGTTTTTAATTCACCAGTTTTCCCGTATGATAAAACAGGCACTACTCCTTTATAGCTATTCCGTGAAAATTATATTGTGTGCATATTGATTAAAATATAAATATATAGTATTTGTTGAAAGGAACTAGGAAAACCGGACAGTCTAATATCACAATAAATGATACTACATGTGATTTTTTTAAAATGGTATTTATGTTTGATTTATAATTTTAATGGCCTAGAAATGTTTAAAAGTAATTGCGCAAAAAATTCTAAAATGTGTCCATGGAAATATTCCAACTGTATGTTGGTTTTGTTAAAAACCAACATACAGTTGGAATATTTTTTGATTTAGAAAAGGCCTATGATACCACATGGAAGGGTGGTATCATAAAAGATCTCCATGAAATGGGCCTGAAGGGTAGATTACCCTTATTCATTGACAATTTTTTGAAGAGGAGAAAATTTAAAGTCCGCTTGGACCACGAGAACATATATAGCTTTAATTGTTTCTGTGACCTTGATGCTTCGTCTGTCGAGGTCAACCACATGTTTGATCTTGTCCAAAACCTTTCTAGGAGGGAGCCTTTGGTCATCTGGGTAAAAGTTATACTCTAGGAATTAAACGATGGGCATATCCAGGCTTACCCAGTAAACACGAGACATTAAACCAATATCAAGTGGAAACTGGAAAACATAACACATACTTTTACTGACAAACTATAGTCAATAAATGTATTATTTAACACTGTAAATAATAGTTAGATTTGTAATGTGATGCCTAATAGTTCTAATTAATGCAATTTGGGTCATCGCCTTCAAAATGAACAGGAAATGTCTATCATCTGTAGACCATAATATCAACAGACTCTATTGTAAACTAGACGAAACTCAATTATGGCCGAACATACACTATCCTGTTTCTGTTTATAGTTGGAGTGAAACGTTTTTTTAATTCAAACATATTTGACTACCGAATTAGTATCGGAGGTTTCATTATCATTAGAAGGGACAGAAGCTCCAAAGAAGGAACAGTGTAAAAATATTTGCTCAGGCAATCTAAAAGATTGCCCAAGTCGATATTTGACCTTATGCCCTGCCCTAAACTTTATTCCTCGGCGGTTTCTGCCCCTATTACACCTACACCTGGACCAAAGATGAACCCCAAAATGGCTGCTGAGATTGGTGCCAATAAGTATACTCAAGTCCACCAGCAATGTATTTATTAAGTAATACCACTTTTTCCGATAGCTTTATCACGAACAATCGGTTTAGGGGGTATTGTTTTCAATTAGAGATCAATAACAAGATCAAATATTAAATGTTGTCATCTATAGGGAAATATCCATTTTTAAATTTATATAGATACAATTAAAAATAATAGTACTCCCTGTCGCCCTTTAAAGTTTTTCCATCGCCCTCTAACGTATATTTTCGACTTTACCGCCTCCTAATCGCCATTTAAAGCCTCCCGATCGCCATTTATTGACTCTCAGTTTCTCTTTAGCACTTCATAATCGCCGTTTAACGTGTTTCAGTCATCTTTTGCCGCCTCTCTGTGGCCCTTTTAACGCCTTTTTTGTCACTGCTCGTCGCTCTTTACCGTCTCCCCATCATATTTTAAAACTCGTCGCCTTTAAGGGTATATCTATCGCCCTTTAACACCACAAATGTGCAAGACAATGACATTATTTTATTAAAAAGCAAAGAGTTATGTATTATAGCTGCCTGCCGTGCGGTTCCAAACCTGCTTGGTGAAGGATTTTCAGAGAAATATCATGTTTCTCCCCTTTTAATAGTGGGACATTGTTTTGATGTTGTGTCCTTGAGCAAGGCACTTAACCCTCAAATGCTTCACTCGACTCAGATGAAAATGAGCACCTGGTAGGACAACGATGGCAATATGTATAAGTTCAATGTGCTGAAATGGCTGCAGCGCTGTATGCTCTCCGTTGGGTTGAGTTGACACACAAATAAACATGTCAAGTGACCATGGTTGGTAAAATGTATAAGTCGGATGAAATACTTGATATCAGACTATAAACCTGCACCTTTACCTTTTTTTGTGACATTTGACCCCATATATTTGCGTTATATTTTGTTTATATTAGTTTTTGGCAATATAAGGTATATTTTAGTAATCAGTGTTCAATTTCCACAATTTGAATATAGCCTACATATGACTATATAACAAAGATTTTATTTTGATTGATTTTTCTGACTTTTGACCACATGTTGAGGTCAATCTGCCGTGTCTTAGGTCCAGGCAGTTTATAATCACATTTTAAAGTTAAGCCAAATGGAAATCGACAGTCCTACCCAACCTGAGTTAGCTCCTGTAGTAATATAGTAGATAAGAAATGATGTATGGATTGATTCTTATAATTTCCTTTAATATTAGCAGTTTGCGGCCATTTTGGTCCGCCATCTTGGTTTTCAAAACTTGTATTTTGACAGCGTGTATGAAGTAACCTGTGTACCATATTAGACACAAAACAACTGACAATGCATCAAAATGAGTCATTTCTGATGATTAATTGGCAAATAGTTGGAATTTTAAGGATTTGGCGGCCATCTCGGACGCCATCTTGGAAATTATATATTTTGCATTGTCAGCTTTTGGTAAACTTTTATTATGATATTCTGCACACCTGATACTACAATAAACCGTTGAGAAACCTTTTGTGGCTATTTTCTCAGGGTCAAACCATATATGCAGCCTTATATAGTGAAGCTATTTGGTAAGAAACTAGTTAGATACAGAAGATTACTTTTATTTACAGACCACCAAATTAACACACTGCTTCTTATGATATACATGTAATATTATTAACATGATATTATAATTTATAAAAAAATATAGTAATTCTATGCAGTCTCAACATTCATAGTAAACACTCGCATCAAGAATAAAATTTAAACGAAAGGAGCTGGATTCATACTGAAGCACTTAACTATTATTAGTAAGTATTTATTTATTATAGTGACATGCATATACATACACAACATAGACATAAATATCATGGTCATTAACAATAGAATATGCCTGACCAGTTTTTCCTACAATGTAACTTTATACACAGATATAGCAAATAAAAACGTATACAGTGTGCCGAGGGGGCAAACATTACATATATAAACATGTCTTTCTCTTTGACCAGTCCTTACACAAAAAAATCAGTGTTTCTCTCCAACATTTTGTGATAAAAAAAGTATTTTTTTGTTCTAAATTGAAATTAATAAAATCGGCGTTATTACGTGTAATATTGTTTATATAATGAACTCTTATATCGGAAAATACATTACATTTTAACAAGAAATGATATTCATCTTCGACCTCGCCAGATGATAAAATTGAAGAGACATGTTCTTATAGTTTTAGAGATCGTGTTTGTCCAGTTGTCTCATCTCTAACTCTCTGTCTACGGCATGTTCATACTCTCAAAGGTAAAATTCCACAACAAAATTGAGCAAAAATACTGCTATGAGGTTTAGGTAGTAAAGTGGAAACGTAATCTGGTGTTGGGGCCTAGCAAAATTTTCTTTAATGGTGATATATTTCCTCAATTTCGGTTTATTTGAAATGTCTCGCTTCCACACTTCCTACATTAATAAAAAAGTTTCATCTTTTACATTTGAAATATCACACGCGACAAAGTTTTCAAATACATTTTAGAGTAAACTTGTGTGTTGAATAATTGAATTTACGTCGTACGACCAATTGCACTTACCTGTCACCGAAAATAATGCGTCGGACTGAAAAATATGGTTTGTTATTCTATGATTGTCCATATTTACTAAACGGGTCAAAATCTAATAACATGTATATAATGACGATATTTAGTTTTTAGCCAGCCCATTTCACCATCTAATGCGGGTAGTGGGGTAAGATTGTGTACACCTAAGTAATATCGCATGCCTCGCTCTGTTATTTTATCACACATATTTATATTAGAATTCCACCAAATTTCACAGGTACTACAAAGAATCAAACACAATATGCATTATATCCCACCTCAGAGTATTGTTTACACTTGGACACAATTCTACAAAAACCTCTAGAAGCAGCATCAGAGCGTGCTTTAATACAGTCTCTAAAATGTAAATTTTCGTCAAATTTTACACCTAAGTAATTATAACTTTTTACTATCTTAAGGTCAATATCCCCATATGAAAATTTAAACAAAGTAACAGGCTTCCTTGAATTCCTAAAATGTACAACTTTGGTTTTTTCAGAATTTACAAACATTTTCCATTTATTACACCATTTATGAACATGTTCTATTAAGCGTTGCAAATCCTTTTCGTTTTCTGTAAAAAGTACAATATCATCTGCATAAAAAAGGTACATACAGTTTTTCCATTTATATCTATGCCAATGTTGAGATTTTTAAGTTCTACTGCGAGTTCATTTATAAATAACGAGAATAGATTTGGTGACAAATTATCCCCTTGTCTGACACCTGATGATATTTCAAACCATTCAGTATTACAGTTAATAATTTTTACACATGATACATTATTTCTGTGTAATGTTTTAATTGTTCTATAAAATTTCCCATCTACACCATATTGTAATAATGTTAAAAATAGTAAAATTCTATTCACTCAATCAAATGCTTTATTTTTTTATCATACTAGATAAGAAGAAAATATGATCCAGGCATGAACGATCGTTTCTAAACCCATTTTGTTCGTCTACCAATATGTCACATATATTACAGTAGTCTATTATTTATAACTCTGGAATATAATTTAGAAGCACATGACAATAAGTTCATACCTCTGTAATTGAGAGGAGTGAAATGATCCTTCATGCTGCTCTTAGATATTGGGGTAATACAGCACTTTCCCCAGATCGTGGGGACCAAACCAGCATTACAAATAGTGTGTGAAATAGTCCATAAAGCGGTATTAATACCCCTGTCACACCAACCTGCGCTCGTCCGCCGACCGTTCTGCGCTCCCAGACCGTTCTGCGTCAACCAGTGAGATCGCAGAAAAGTGTCAAATCCACCAGACCAATTAGTTTCACAGTAGCTTACAGTACCCTCTCGGCTCGCTCATTGCGTTCTCACTACGACGCCAATTTGATCAGCAGAGCGCTCTCAATGATCTCCCACAGCGATCTGTGTCGCTCTCACTCCGTCCTCACTACGCTCACAATAAGCTTAGAACTCACTCATTGTGCCTGTGCCACAATTTCCACCTCAAAGTGAATTGAAGACACACTATTCCATAAAAATCCAATTGTAGTTTATCAAAATGATAGTTTCCAAGCAAACACGAGACGTTGACCCAATGCTGGCTTAATGTTGGTTCAGCGTTTCGTGTTAGCTGGGTTATAGGGCTTCCTCTTTAATACTTTTCCTGCTAAGTTATTCATTTTGTTTCGTGACATAAATCATGTTACATAACTACTGAACCTTTTGACCACGATGTTATTTAATTTAAATGTTTACCCATTTGAAGTTGTGTCTCGCTACCGCGAGCCACAACTTCAAGTGGATGAAAATTACTGATAATTGTTTAACTTATGACCAAGCAATTGCAAATCTTGATGTTCAAACACGCATTTTAATGTTCAATAACAGTGATTTCATCGGCTCGTAAAATGGATTTGAAACGACCATAGTCACGATTAGAGGTGAAAGGGTTAAGGTGGGCTGTAACATTTCCTATTAACCTTGTGAACTCTTATAAAGCTTATAGCTTTACGAATAAGCAATCAAAATTTAGTGATTGGTTATTAAAGTATGTATAGTTGTATCATTTAGTTGGTATTGCAAAGTGGTCTCTATCATCGCGTGTTATAAAAATTTGAAAGCATGTGCTGAATTGAAATGTCTGGAAATAATTAATAAAAAAAAAAAAAAATTTTTTGCTAATTAAATTTGATAAAAATTAGTTTACGATTTATGAGATTAATCAATCAATAAAACTTCTATAGCGCCTATATTCTCAGCGGACCCAGCTCAAATCTTAACCTAAATCCTTAGCGCGATCTTGTGTCATAGTCGAGACAAAGCAGGTTCGTCAACAGGAAGCCCGACTACAATGGAGCTAGGGTGGGAAAGCCAGATCAAATAGGTGAGATTTAAGTAATTTCCGGAATGTTGAGATAGTTTTGGCATTACGTACGGGCACAGGCAGGGTGTTCCATAAGGCTGGGCCAGATATAGAGAAAGCTCTTGACGCAGTCTTAGTTTTTATACGAGGAACAACAAATCTATTTGAATTTGTGGAGCGTAGATATTTTGATTATTTCGGCCGAACGAGTGAGTCAGCCAGATAAGCCGGTTGGTTGTCTTTTTAGTTCTGAAAGTTATTGTGCATATTTTAAAATGAATGCGACACTGGGCAGTAAGCCAATGTAATCGTTTTAGGAGAGGAACGGAACGACTAAATCGTGGGGTCTTGGTTACCACTCTTGCAAGACAGTTCTGAACACTTTGTAATCTAGCGATATCCTTTTCTGGCATATTGTGAAAAAGTGAGTTGCAATAATCTAACTTGCTACTGACGAGTGCCACTGAAATTTGCTTGGCAAGATCTAAGGCCAGACTTTTTCGAATTCGACTCGGGTCACGGATATTATAGAAGCATGCGCTACATGTTTGGGATATGTGTTTTCTGAAATTCAGGCTACTGTCAAATACTACAACAAGATTTTTGACTGATGCCTGATGTCATCCAGGCCGACACACCCATTAAGCACTGTTGCAACTTCTAAAGAGATTCCTTAGCGTTTGAAACTGATAGAGACATGTACATTTGGGTATCATCGACGTAAAGATGGTGGTTTATGTCAAAACTAGATATAATAGCGCTGAGTGGTGTAGTATATAAGGTAAAAAACACTGGTCCCAGCACAGAGCCCTGTGGAACTCCATATGAAAGTGCGACTTTATCTGACAGAGTGTCTTTATTTTTTACTGATTGGTGCCTATTTTGCAAATAAGAAGAAAATCAATTTTGAGCCTGGCCAGATATCCCATACCAATCAGAAAGCAATGTTAGAGCAGTAACTTCACCCCTGTCCATACTAATAATGTACTTTCAGCTGAGCCGATTCTGTAGAATGGTGTTTCATGTAGGCTGATTGTAATGAATTAGATAGATGGTTGTTTTTTATAAGAGTTTGCAACCAATTGGCTACTACCTTTTCTAAGGTTTTGGAAATGAAACTCAAGTTGGATACAGGCCTGTAATTTTTCAGTTCGTTTTTAGGAAGAGTTGTTTTTTTAAATAGTGGTATTACATGAGCTTTTTTGAAATTTTGAGGAAATGTACTAGTGTCAATTGAAATGTTAATTATGTTGGTGATTGGAGTTATTAATATGTCAAGACAATTTTTCCATTTTTCTTTTCTGGACTAATTGTTTATATTGTCGTAACAGTATATTATAATGATTCACCTTGACGTGTGTTAAACTTTGTATGTCTAGCAATATTATTTCAAAAATGTTTTAAAGATTTCCATTCTTTGTCATACCAAGGGTTGGAAGAAAAAATATTTTTTATGTTTTTCTTACTATTTGAATTATGTTTTTTTTTTAAATAATGGGTAGGCCCTATATTGCATTTTCTAACATACTGTTGAACATATCACATAGATTATCATTATTACACCCTTTAGCTGCAGCACATAACATTTTTTCGAACGCAATAGGCAATATGTCTACTCATTTTGTAGAGCTGTTTGTTATTCAATCTTGTTTTCATCTTGCCATCTATAAACATTGATACATGGAGATGAGAAATTTACATGTATATTAATTTATGCCGAGCTTAACTCTTTCAATTTTAAATTTAGAATATGGACTTTTATAGGACAATGATCTGATTCTACTAATTTCAGTAGAAATTTAAATTTACTGATCAGATAATCTTCTCTTAGTATCACATGATCAACAGTACTTGCTCAGATGGGCGAGTAGTATTTATAGCGGTCGATAACCTTATCATCAAGCATTCGGCCATTGGCTATTTTAAATTCTGTGTTTATACAAAAATGTTGCAGGGACTGTCCGTATTTGTTAAAATTAGTGGTAATTAGTAGGATTTATGTTGATAAATTCAATATAATATAAGTATTGGTGATCTAAATAAGTGCTAGATTCCATGGGTTTGGCCAAGAAATACATGTTAGGTTCAACAACGAGATAGTTACCTCATATTTTCGTTTTTTTTAAGAGATCGCTTAACATACTCTGAACAATATGGCGGCCATCTTGATTTTTGGTAGTGAGAAAAGTACTGATATCATTTTTAATCATCTGGATAAACTCCTAATTGTGCCCTAAGACATAAGTAGAGACACCTGAATATTTTTCTCTAACTGCAAAAGTGAGGAATTAGGGTATACCCCTGTTTTTTCGAAAATGGTGTTACATGATGGCGGCCATCTTAAACTAAAAAAATGCACAAGGGGGATTTTTGGGGACTCTTCGGCATTCATCTGGGGAGATGCCCAGGTATCATTCCTGAAAAAATCAGCTTTCTGCAATTTTATACCAGGTTCATCTGTTTTTTTCACTAATGCTCTTGCACTAAGGGTCAGTTTTTGAACATGCCGGAACTGAGTGAACCCTAGCACCCGAAGGGTGCTGAGAGTGGGATTAAGGCATTCGAAGCTTGTATGAAAGCTTTCTCTTAGCCTATCCAAATATTTCATTAGTATATAATACTCATTAGAAAATGTCTGGTTGGCAAGGGAGGCAAGGAACCTGGAAACAGAAGCATTTTAGAATTTAATTAATTTTGATGCGACCTCGGCGAACAGAGGGTCGCGGTGGTCTAAATGAGGTGTTGAATCAGCCGGTAGCTACCCTATATCTCGTGTCTTAACTCTTGAAATCTGGATGAAAAAGGCCGATAAAGTTTTAGTTTGACAGATCCTTTAAATGAACATTTGAGACATTTCTTTTATTAAACCTATGCCTCTCGTGTACACTTAAGTTCACCCCTTCCCATTTTTAAGGCGAGTAACCCACCCCCCCCCTTCGGGTCGCGAGAAAACGCAAACACAAAACCTGCTGATATCAGGAACCCTCACGTTAGGCTATATAGGCCTAGGATTTTACATTTTCAAAACATTTTTTTCAATGTCTTCTTCAATCGTCGGCTCATGATTTGTGTGGACACGATATTCAAAAACATCAACTCAGCATCGGTAGTATAATTTTTTATGTTATTCAGATATAATAATGAAAACCTTCAATTATAAATTTCAAAACTTTGGTCTTATGACTCCAGTTAAAGTTTTACTGGAGGTTTACCTCAGCTAAACATAATAATTATTATGTTAATGATATGCATGTGGGGGATGCTGGGATAGCGGCGTGACTAACGCGGCAGACACGGGCCACCATCTTTCACTCAGAAATCAGAAGACGTTCAACATGGCAGATCAACAGCGTAAGAATTATACTGGTCTTTTGTTATTTTACGTGTTTATAAACACATCAATGTAACATGTATTCGAGTGAATATTTTGCTAGCTTTAAATTGATTTGCATTCGAGTAATTTAGTGGTAGTTTGTTGTTTAAAAATGAATGATTTTTATTGTCAAAATGCTGTCCGTTCGCCGCCATCACCGGCAAATGCCGGTCTCTTTGTCGTAATGGAATGGGGTTTTTCGTCTCTGATTTCCTGTGTTAGGTGCTGTTATTTTTCTTCTCTAGTTTTGCTTTTTAGGTCGCATGTTTTTAAAGAAAGCAATAGTGTGCTATTTATACTGGTTACTTGCGTGGTTTCTTCATATTCTCGATAATATATGAACAGGTGCGCGGAATTTGACGGCTGCGCTTGACTGGCGTCCGGCGTCTAACAAAGAAAAGGGGCCGTGGGACCGCATGGCGACGCCATTTTGAAGTGTTAAATGCTCAAACATACAAATGACTGATTGATCGTCGTCATTGTAGAAAAACACCCATCTTTCCTCTGATGTAATTCATATTCGGCATGATTTCATGAATGCGCGAGGTAGTGGGTTATTAAACAGAAGTCTTTTCATTTCACAAATGATCCTGATCAAATGCAACCAATTTTTCTTTTTTTTATTCAAATAAAATAGGGCCTAACTTTCTAAGCCTTACGTGCTAACGTTAGATTCTAGTGTAGATTTAGGCTAGGCTATTGTGTTTCGGTTTTACAATTTAATTTGTTTTAGACTAGTCTACTTTTCAAAAACATTTTTGTAAGTAGAGCAGCAAGTGAAGGAACACACGTGAATTAGGCTAAACGCAGCCAGCTTTTATAATCACTTTTCTAAAAATGAGTAGGTCTACTTGGCTTCAGATGTACACCTGGGTCCAAGTAGTCCACCACAGGGTTTCCGCCAGGGCAGTGTCCAGACCTCCCCTCACTCGGCACGACACGACAGGGGGATATCCGCTCCTTGTTGACAAAAAATAAAAATAAATTCCATATTTTGGTGTCATTTCAGTTAAAATAGGCCATTTTAAACACTAACATTTCAAAATCTTACTTTTGTACCCCCCTTCACTCAAACATCTTCGCGGAAACCTTGCACCATATTTGGTTTAAGTGTGAAATGACATCCATCCACATCGATTATCAGCACAGCTGTGCCAGTTTCAAATTCTGTTTCAGCCACGTATGTGCCAGAATCGACTAGTTTAACCCTTTAAGCCCTCGCGATGCATTAAAGCATCACTTTACATCCCTGAAATCAGACTTAATTTTCCCACAACTAGGGGTTTTAGAACAAAAATTTCCATGAAGCTGGTTTACCAGTACAGTAGAACCTGCTATGAGCAGCCAACCTCCTATGCCTATGGGAGGCCAGTTTGCCATTCCACAAAATGGCATTTTGTACACAAATGAACCCTCCTATGGGCAGCCACCTGCATTAAAAGGCCACTTTTCCTCTTTCACAAGTGTGGCTGCTCATAGCAGGTTGTACTGTACATGGCAAATTTCTTCAATTTTAAACCGCATCAAGTCATCTTCATCCACTACAAGTCGAGAATTGCGCCAGCAATTCACGGCTTGTAGTGAATGAAGATGACAATGGTAAATTCAGGCTTGAAAGGGTTAAATTTAGAATGTTTTTTTAGTAAATTCTTTGTTCACTTTTTATTGTGATTTTTTTTTTATTTTACAGAATACGGTTACGGTGGAGCAGTGTCATCCCCGCCAGCGTATGTATTGTTTAGAATTTCAATCTGATCAGAACTCGTTCCCCCGCCAATAATTATTTAATAAATGCACAACTGTTTATGATTTGTGAATTGCAGCATTGCGCTTAAATTATTTATGGCAATGATTTAAAAATTACTGAGATTAGTTTAATTTGAGACTGAAAAATTTGCAATTTTTTTTAAACACATATTTTATTAAAATTTTCTTTCACAACGAGTCTAAACTGGATAAACCTGCTCATAAAACAGATTAGAAACAGCTGTTTTTTTTCTCTCAGTGCTTAAAGAGTTATGGTCTTATTAAACACTGGTTCAATTATTTGATTTTCAGTCACTCTTTCCCCATTTTCTAACTGTTCATTTTTTTATTTTCTTAGATCTTACGGTGCTTATGGCTCAACAGACACTTCATATTCACAACCGGCCGGTTATGGACAGTCAGCCCAACAGCCACCACCACAACAACAGGCACCTCCAGTAAGTTACAATGCCAAGCCGGATTTAAATTAAGTTAAATTATATTATTTCAAATATGGTAATAAAATTAGGAATTTACACCAATCTTTAACTGTGAGATAGAACATGAACCCTATTAAATATATTTATTAGAACTGGGCCATTTACTTTTTTCTTCCAGGCTAGCTCTTATGGAGCTAATCAGAGCTATGGCAGTTATGACCAAACAAGTCAATACTCTCAGGCCAGTCAGCCTCAGAACGGCCAATCAGGAGCGTCCTATGGTCAACAACCGCCACAGCAACAACAACAACAACAGTACGGCCAGTCATCCTATGGACAGACAGGTAAGCCTCATTTGCTGGACAATGTTTATCGTATTTATAATATATATTAAAAAACATTTGTTATAAGCCCCCACTTCCGCTGTAGTACAGGGGGGGGGGGGGTCTCATTAAGGAACGGGGTGTTTATTAGTATAACTGCCGTACATTATCTGATTAAAAAACTCGCTACAAGAAAATATTACTGCCATTTGTCATCTTTTCTGATGGAATTGTTAAGTTAAGCATTTTGTCAGCACGGCTCCGGGATAAAACAGCGCGGCGCCACGTTTATGCGCTTTGGGAAAAGCCCTGCTAATCTGTATGACAATGAGTGTATATTTTAATGTCAGAACAATTTATGTTTTTTTAACTGTTTGTTTGTTTTTGTTGTTAGGTCAATCTGGTGGATATGGGCAGTCACCCCCTCCAGCCAGTGCCCCCGCTCCCTCAGGATATGGTGCAGCACCATCCAGCGGTCAATATGGGCAGCAGCAGAGCAGCAGCTACAGCAGTCAAGGTCAGGGTAATTACGGCAGCAGTAGTAACAGTAGCTATGGACAAAGCCAGGACCAGTCTAACTCTTACGGACAAAGTCAAAGCGGTTACTCACAGCCCCCCAGCGGTGGTTTGTACTAATTATTCTAATCTCTGATCCAGGAAGAAATTTGTTTCAAAATTATTGGTTAGAGGTTTCCAGAGATGGCATGCCGACAATCATGTTTTGGGGGTAATAGATACAATTTTTAACAAAGCTGTGGCCAAGTTACTTTCCTCCACATTGAATAAGACTACTTAGTTTTTATTGTCCGTAAGTTTGGCATTTCTGGTTTTCTCATTTAATCTTGGACTAGTAGTCATTATAAAATAATTTGCTAATCAAACCTGCTAGTGAAATTGCCGTAGATTTTTACTACGCATATTCAACAAATTTTTTCCTGTGATCACCATTTACTTGAATTATTTAGTTTTAGTCGCAAACTTTGATTGCTTCTAGTTCTGTGACTATGCGTTCTATTTCTGAACACATTTTCTTCTGATCACCCCTCTTCATACTGATTTAAGTTTGTACTGATTTTAAACCACATTTCACTTTTATGATTTGCTGATTTTTGTTAAATTGGTGTTGGGGCAAGTGTTCTCTAAATGTGCCGATGATCATAATTTTTGTCCACTTGTCCCAGTCTAATTTTCAATCTTGTACATACAAGTTTAACAGGGTTCGTACAATTTTTGCAAGTGATTGATTTTCAGAAAACCCTTTCAGTGCCTGGACAGACTTGATCTTGGAATCCCGAGCTGAATGTTGCTTCTTGTGCTGAAAGGGTTTTTTTTTTTGTAGTGCCTATGTTCAGACCCCTAAAATTCAAGTGAAGCAGAAAGAATTGAACCATTTATGGTTGAATTGTAATTTGTCCACAGCTGCAAATTATTTAATTAACCTGATGATTCGAACACCTACAGCACGCTGAGGGTTGTTTTTCTTTACCTTGAAGTTTGTGGAAATTACAATCCTCTTAAACTGTAAATTGCTATGAAAATTATGACCTGTGAATAAAAATTGTTAAATTTTATAAGCATTGATAAATCAGATTGAATCAAACTTCCTGATTTGCACGGTTAGTGGCATATTTTGTTCGAGTTTATTTTTTTGTAAATGTGTTTTGTATGCGTCTTCAGACGTAAAGGGTTAACCCTTATCCTGCTCAGTTGATTTATTTAAATTTTCATCCACTTGAGGTGGTCTCGCTTGACCCACCACTTCAAGTGGCTGAAAATCACATTTGTTTAATTTTAGCACAAATATTTTCAAATCTTGTTGTTTCATTCCCAATAACAGTTATTGGTCGACTAATAAAACAGATTAAAATCAACAATAGTGATGACCAGCAGGATAAGGGTTGAGAGCGAGAGTGGAATTGTTGATGATTGAGCTAACAGGTGTTGCCACCTTGGGTTGCAGGGTATGGCCAACAGCAGCAGCCGTCCGCTGCACCACCTCCCCAGGAGCAGACAGGCTATGGCGGGCAGCCAGGGCAGGCGGGTGGCTACCCTCCACCAAACCCGTCCTATAACAACCAGTCCAATTATGGCCAGCAGCAGTCGCAGCCAGGTGGCTATGGGGAGCCGCCCCAGAGCGGTCCGTATAACAACTACGGTGGGAATCCACAGGGTGGTGGTGGAGGCTTCAACCCGTCAGGACCCGCCCCGGGTTTCGGTGGTCCCGGTGGGCCCCCTAGCGGACCGGGTGGGCCCCCGGGTGGCCCAGGTGGCCCAAGAGGTAATAATCAACTCGCCAGGGTTCGTACATGTGCTTGAATTCCACCAAATATATTCCAAGGCCTTGAAATTGCTTGAGGAATAGGATAATAAAAAGCACCAAGTTGTATGTCAACCAATTTTCATGAAATTTTACAAGCCATGATTTGACGTCATCTTTAAAATTGCTAGAGCTGCTATATGTGAGGTTCACTCTGTACCTGCACCCCCTGCTGCGCTGTTATAATATGAAATAGTTATAATTTGTCAGAACTCGTTTGGTACCCCAATTGATGTTGCTGACACGGTTTGAATTGGTCTTTGTCGTTTCTGGTGATCCTCGAAAAGGCTAAGAGTTTTTTTATTGCTGATAGATAATCCTGTACGAACCCTGACTGTTAGCTCAGTGAATCAATTTCTGTTATATGATGTGGACTGTTGTTGCAAAGCAGTTTCTGCCAATTCTAGCGAGGTTCCACTATCTACATGGGGCCCTCCTTTCTAAGAGTTTCCTTACGTAAATTCAGAAGCCTGCTGCATGCGATTGATCGATCAATAACTGGTGCATGAAATGTGTGTAATTCTAACCTGTGTCACTAAATTTCATGACTTTTCTTTCTATTAATATTTTAGGAAGTCTTTGGATGGGAATATTGATCAGCTCATGCAGAGACATCATGCTTAGTCTGACTTGCTTGGTCAGACTGCTTAAATTTTTTTTACAGTTAATACGATCAGTTGCATCCAAGCTTCAACTTGTATAAATTTTATGTAAATACCTCTGCATACAGTCTTAGTCAGCTAATTCTGTACTTCCTAATTTTCTTTTTTGCTGCGAGGAACACCACATAAAATATCTGCTAATTCATATCCTACAGAATAAATGTGATTCAATGTCCTTTATTAGTTTGATACAGTATATATTTCTACAAATCGCCAAAAATACCACCCATCATCAGAGTACATGGAAACCTGCTTCAATTATCTAAATTCAGGTCAACCTCAATTTCGTTAAAATGTACAGTTGTGCATCAAGTTATCTTTAAAATTTGTTTAATATCTGTATGCATTTAATGAAAATCACTGCAGAAGTAAAGTAATACAATTTTTTCAATATCCTTTTTAAGAATGATAGTTTTTGTGTAATTTTTCTTAAAGTGCTAAGTTATTAACATTTTTATCCTCTTCAGGTAGTCGGTCTCCCTGCTGCAATTTAAATAAAAATATTCCAGTCCCAATAAACTTTCTCCTTAAAATTTTCCTGTTTGAAACTCAGCATATAAAAAGCCTGAAAACTGCAATATGAATGTTTTTATTCTTAAAATCTAAATATGTTTTTTTGTTTTGCAGGTGGCAGAGGAGGTGATGACCAGGGCAGCAGAGGAGGCGGCGGAGGATATAGGTAAGATAGTCCTACCATTCCCTCCATAAAGTGTCTTTAGTCAAGTACCACAGTTTTCAAATGGCAAATGAATTTCGAGGTTTAATATAATAAGGTAATTGACGATGACAATGAAATCTTTTGTTAATAAGATCATGTGTCAAGTTATCTAGAAAGTGTTCATATGTTATGCTCGCTCATTGAATGAGGGCATTTTCATATAGTTTGGAGAGTGTTTCTTCACTGTTAAAATCGTTTCTGTAGGAGTGTTTGCACTGTGTGTATGCGAATAATAATGGAAGTACTTGTCACAAGGGGTTATTCTAATTGGTCGTTCAATCATTCGCACTCGTGAAAAAATATAGGTATCATGCTAAAGTACTTCACTCTACTAGTTGGCACTGGATTTAGTCATACCTGCCACTGAGTAACAACATAATGACCAAGACTTCATGCAAGTGTGATACAGACATATTCAATATATAGCTGGTTGAAAAAAAACTCCACTCCTGCAAATACATGTCATATGTTGAGAATTGAAATGCTTCAGCTACTTTTTGCATCACCGAATCCACAAACATTTGGTTTATACTTTGAGGAATTTAGGATTTTATGAATTATCTGAAATGTAGTGTTCTTTTATGGAAAAAATCTGCTTATGAAAAACCTTACTAAATGTAAAGTTCACTGAATGAATTGTTTGCTTGTGCTTGCTGCAACATTCTACTGTTCAGAAAGGTTTTCTTATCCAATTAAGATGTGTCAATTGTCAAAAGTTGTTCTAAGCCATCAGACATACGCATTATGATCCACTTCGCCACCTATGTCACTTATATTAATCTCTTGCTATATTTTCCTTTCAAAATGTGAAAATAAGTTGAAGTGAAGTGTTATCACGGCTAAAATGGGAGAACGTCAAAGTACCAGGTACAGAATAAAGAAGTAATTAATTCAATCAAATTCTATAACCACTGAAAAAAAAACACTGAAAAAACCCATTCCTATGTGTTCATTGATGCCTTTAAAATGTTGTGCTCCCTGAAAAAGTGGTACAATACTTGTTAGGGGTAGTGCAAAAAAACATTTAAAAAAAGTGCTGGAAGGGAGTCTAAGGGGTGATATGCACTTGTGAAAATGCAGATTGTTTTGTATAACCTCTATTTCATGCCTTGACAGTTCGTTGGGAGTCCCTAAGTGACGATACAATAACCAGAAGCTAAGTACATCTCAGTTGTCTATGCTGTTTCACCATCTGTTGAGAGTAGTTTTACTACGGTTTTCAGTGAAATTTTATATCAAATCTCCCGCCCAAGAAAAAACAGAAAATCTGGTTGTTTATGATGGTTGCTGTGATTTGAATGATTCCATATTTATAACACCATTCAACTCGTGACCAGATGTTTTCGAAATATTAACTGAAAGCAATATGCTCCCAGGATTTGGTGAAACTGATTTAGTCAACATATCCATATCGGATTTTGTGGGGAATATTTTGTGAAGGTAAACCTTATCTTTTATTTTAATCAATACTTGGCTGCCTGTGAACGCCACCATCACCAGGACTATCTCACTAAATTTCAGTGCAGATAGTAATTATACATGCGGTGTGTAGTTCATCTGTTGATATCTGGAGGTGGCCAAGGTGTTACGGGGTTTTATTTGGACTTTACCAAGATATAATCGAATGACATCGCCTTTTAATACCAATGACGTTATGCTTATACTAAAAATGGATGTGGTTCATTCAACAATCCAGGTAAGATTAGCAAATTTATAGTCACTCGCTGTTAAGGGCTTGAAGGTATTCAATCGAAGGTGAACTAGTAACTAGTTTTATCAAAATGTATCCTCATCCGTGGTCTGCACTGTTGAATTGATATGATGTGGTTGATAATAATTTGTTATAAACAATACAAACGAAGTAGAAGAGTTATAGGAAGGTTGTATATATTGATATCACTATGGTCGTATAATAATTCTTTACTTTGTTTGCCATTTGTTGCTGTGGTACTTGATCGGCTTGATTTTTTAATACTATAAAATGGAGTAACCGATTAGCGGTTTTATCAGTTTTTATTTACATTGGTATTATATAATGTAGGCAGATTTAAAATGAGTTGACAAAATTTTCACTTTACAATGTCGTGCTGGTCTCATGTAATTGATGCTTAATATGATATCTTGAATTTGTTTAAGTGTTTATTCTACAGGAATCAAGAGTTCAAAGGTCACAATTATACTTTATAAAGTTGGGATATAGAATAGGATTATTTGAAGTGACTCATTGCAATTGTGGCAACAAGTGTTGACAACTGATATAAATTGGGCGAAGAAAATTGGGATGTGTAACAAAAAAGAAAAACATAACCAGTTTGTGGTTGAAAATATTGCGTTGTGTTTACAAGTGTTGAGAACTGATATAAATTGGGCGGAGAAAGGTGGGACGTGTAACAAAACATGGGTGGGAAATACGGCTGTTTGACTATGCTACATGGAGTGTGCAAGTGAAAAGTATAATAGGTGTGGTTTTGGGAAGGCCAACATAACCGTAGGACATATTTTCAAGCTGTTCTTTTCATCCATTGAGATGCCGACCTAGTAGCCAGCCTTGCAATAGGTGTGGGCCTCGTTATTGAAGTTGATTGGCCACACATGCTCTCTTCAACTTTCACTTCAATTGATCAGGATGGATGAAAATTACATGCTTGAAGTATTGTCCAGCAAAATAAAAAAAACATAATACACCAGACACGTTACTGTGCCTACCTGAAGAGCGTTCAGTTATGTGTGTAGGGTACAAGAACACCTGTGGAGGTGAAGCAAATAATCTACAGTAACATTATTGTATTTGGAGAAAGGGAAAATATTGGGTTTTTTCATTGATACGGGTTTGTAAGTGAATTTAATTAGTGTTTTACTTGTTAGAGTTTGGCTGGAAGAATAGTGAAGATGGGTGGTGATAAAATATTATAATTAATTTGCATATATGACATTGGGATTGTGGGAGGTTTTACAGGGCTATATCGAGTAAGGGTTTGGCTTGAAGAATAGAAAAAATGGGTGGTGATAAAATTAATTTGCATACAAGAGAAGACATTGGGGTTGTGGGAGGTATACAAATGAAATAATCATCTCTACATACAATGAAGTGGAGTAGACAGAATACAATTTGAAGATACAAAAGCCATTGGTGGCTCGTGTTATGTCTACAACTGCACTGTGAGCCTGTATTTGGAGCTCTCGCTTGTTCCGGTATTTGCCGGGGCAACTTGAGTATCCAGTACTAAAAGTCCCCATGTTTCAGCAGAGGTCGAGGTGGTCCTTCCAAAGGTGGTTTTGGTAAGTGGGTTTTTTCATGAGGCAGCTCAAAGTCATACAAGCCTAGTTATTATTCTTTTACATATCAACCCTTAAATGTTACTTGTGGTGTTATTACTAACCCTTGTCCTGCTAGGGCTGTATACATAGTCTCAACAATTTTTAAATATTTAAAATAGCACTGAAAACATTCAAATAGATTGCTGTGGTCATTAATAAAATAACCCAATTTGGGACATTTATTTTCAGTACTATTTTTGTCATTTTATGCAGAGTTTTGCGTCGGCAATCCTAGCTTCAAATGAATAAAAATACTGACATATAGCAGGATAGGGGTTAAATTTGCCTTTCAAAAAGCCTTTTTGAAAAAAAATTCTACAAAGCTTATTTTTTACATACAAAATTATATATAAAATCTCTTCATCCAAACCACCAAATTAAATGTTCCCTCACTGATGTGATAACCTAGGCGCATCCATTAGCTTCAGTGTGTGAATATTTAGTTTGAGTTAAATGCTTAAGGGGTTTTGTATTAACCATTTTAAATTATGTTGTGATTCGTATGGCTTGGTTAAATGGAATGCAGGAGAATACTATAAAATTAGGATGTGGGTTATTAATAGATGGGTATTTTGTATGCTCACTTCAGAAAGATATCTTGTCAAATTTGATCTTGCATTCCATTTAGTGACCTGACTCCTCGATATCACTATAGACTTTACCGAAATGCATTCGCTTATAATAACTACATCTCTACAACATTTTATGTTCCAATCCTCTGTTGGTTTTGTCAGCTTTTTCTGACTGCACAGTTCTTGCTGATTTTTTAGTATGTGGATAGGCAAAGGGTTGCTCACATAGCTGATCACATAGCGACGGCTTCATTTGGTTTAGATTTTTAATTTAGGCAGGTTTTTACATATAGGGTGTTGCTGCAAGGGTGATGATGTGTCCCCTTGCTGGAAAAGGACTTAGGCAAATGACTGTTCTGTGGACATCATATACGTGTTATATGGATAGTCTTTTCGGGGTCTGTAGCTAGAAGTGAGTTTTCTTTATATTTTTGCGACTAAATCACACAGTGTGTGGGCCGTAGTTATCCCTGTGTATGCATGATATTCTTGAGGACATTTGGGAATCCGACTAAAACAAATTAAGTATTGTGATGGGTGTTGCATGCATGGATAAAAAAGTGAGGATTCATTTGTTATGGCCACAAATTTGTGAAGTGACATCAACATCACATTAGAAGGGTCCGAGACCAGTCGTTGAACAGATTTTCCTCAAGTTTTCAAACATTACTTCAGCTATATGCAAAATGATGCCGACTGCGCTTGTGGAAATAAGTGTTGCAAAAATTTGATAAGCATATCTATGAAACACAAATGGCCAGTCAGTCATTGTTGTTCAGACACATTAACTGAGCTATAAAAGTAGTAAACCCTGATCTCATTTCTTTTTTTTGTAATCAAGACTTGTATCAAGGATTATTATTTCCACAAAATGAGGGGCTTCAGCGATATCATGTTTAACAATGTTGTCCTAAAAAATAAATCTACACAAAAAATTTGGTTGTGCAAAGCAAGTCACTTTTGCTGGTTGATATTTCGCTTTAACCTTTTCACCACTGGTGACCCTGAAATTACACCCTTTGTCCACTGGAGTCCCAGGAGAACATCACAAATATGACAAATTAGGCCTTTGAATCAACATGGTTTGCAGGGAAAACCTTTTTCAGAAGGCCACAAATTTAATTTGTAACTACTGCACTAGTCTACAGATGTTTATCAAATTTAGCCTTAAATATACTCTAATCTCAAGATCCGGTGTCGAATCTTAAATTAATAAAATTATACCACAACCTCTGTTTGGTTTAACAAAATGGCCAACAAGGGCGCTGCCATTTTGTTTTATAAATGGCCGACATAGGGGCGGCCATTTGCAAACACAAAATGGCGGCCCCATGTCGGCTATTTTAGGAACAAAATAGCGGCACCCATGTCGGCCATTTTATTTTATCAACACTTACCACAACGTTACCACAACTTCACTTCCTGTAATGGCTGCCCCTTTTTGTAAACAAAACAATTTTAAAAATTAATTTGGACGTACTTAGAACGTTTTTTCGACAGAAGTAAAGAAACGTAAATAGGGTATGTTTTTGCACTGCATTGATGTTTGTCTTCACTGGTTGTACACGCTGACATCACTGCCCAGAGCCAGTGAGTGAGTGACACATCCGCTGGATTTAAACATACAGTTCTCAGACCGGAAAAACGGGAAACAGTGGTGAACCAGTCATTCCCGAAAAAACGGGAAACAGTGGTGAAAAGGTTAAACTAAGTTGTTGAATGATATCTGCATTGGTTCTTTACACAGTGCTATATACAAGCTTTTAATGTCTTTCAATTATCAACAATTATTTAAAAACGGTACACAAAAAATAATTTATTTTAAAATGAATTGATGTTAATTAATTAATTTTTAAAATGATTAAAATAAATAGAATTGAGTATATTTAGTGCCTATTTGCAGAACTTATTCAACAACTTGTTCCATTTCTGTGTACAACATATATGTACTACTAGCCTCCATGCCCCAGAAATACTTTTCGAGGTTATCTGTAGCACTGTATACTAAATATGGTTTAGTTTGTAGCTGAACTTATGGGTCTAGTAGCTGATGCATTAGAAGGGCTTTAGAATAATAGGAGCCTACAAAGGGCTATAGTATCTGATAATCCCCAGTGGTATATATGAAACAATCTACACATAATAAGATTTATTGATGCATTCATGAAACATCTAAGCAAATAAACAAATTATTGCCTCAATATTTGCACTAAACCTGAAGGGGTGTATGGTTGCTTTCACAATTCCCTGCTTTAAGTTAAGCTAAAAATAATGTCATTAATAAAATTGTCGTATGCAATTTATATAGTAACAACAATGTTTAGTAATGGAGGGTTATGACAACTTGGTTATGACAACCTGTTTATCATAAGTCTAATAATCTTGTAATGACATCTGCTAGGCATACCCAATATGATGCTTGCGTTTGAATACAAGTAATCAGAATGTTGGGTGCTAGTATGGATTAAGACGTTTTTACAATGATGTTAGATTGTAAAGGTTTCATCCACTCCCGATATATTCATTTATCGATCCATATCAGTTTTCTCTGCAAATAATACAGATCTGTGTTGGTTGAGTTGATTAGATAATTCTAGGCAGGTTAGAATTTTCATTTTGTGTATTTCTCAATTTTTCACATTACTTTTTGAGCACATCATCTACTGCGAGTGCTATTTCAATCCAAAGGTATACTAAAATTCCACAAAACTATCGAGGGTACTAGTATTTTTATATAGTTCGCATGTAGAAATATCTTAGTGTTTTGGGAGTCTTATCAGATCATTGCAGGCAGGTCCATATTTTTGTTTTGTGTACTCCTTTCTAAATGGTCACGTCATTCCTATGTTTTTTATTACAATTTACTTCAGAGCTGCAAACAACTATTTTTGCATTGCAGATATTTTTTGTCCACTCTTATTTACACCACTTCTTTGCTGTAGATCAATGTAATAAAAAATTATTAATAACTGGAAAACTGTAGAGCAAGTGTTTCTTGTGCTCTCCCTGTTGTGCCTTCTGAAATTCAATGTTGGCAGCTCTGCTTGTTGTGCCAACATGTTAAAAACACTTAACTGCATCTCGTGCCAAAATATTAAAAGTAGTACCTGGATCATTGCGCATGTTTTTCTTTTGATGAGTTCGATAGAATTTTCCGAGATAAGATTAGGTTAAAAATTTATGTAAATTCAACCCTTGCAGCGCCAGGATTGACTTTAGTCGTCAGATTCTGACGTAAAAAGTTTCTCCCCGCACTGCGAGTTTAAAAATATTTATAATAGCCATAGACATATAACATAGGTATTCAAATGAAGCAGAAAACGCCAAGACATTTTTGAAGATTTCAAATTGAAAAAACCCTTAGGTCTCCCAATGTTCTTACAAAAATAATTTGGTGCTTTAAGGGTTAAGATACATATTGGCACAGCAAGGATGAAAATACAATAAAGTCCCATGTATTCTGTGTGCACTCTTGTCTTTGTCATGTGTGCTTATGTGCCTCCGATTGCTCTACAGGAGATCGCGGAGGATTTGGAGGCGGTGGTGGAAGCGGAGACGTGGAAATCACCACGCTGCAGGACACCATTTTCATCTCGGGACTGCCGGACAGTGTGACCCAAGAAGAATTAGCTGAACACTTCGGATCAATTGGAGTCATCAAGGTGAGTTTATAGTTAATAATTACTATGAAAAAACAGGATTGCACTGTTCCTTGCAGATATAAAAAATATTTTGAAAGTCTAGGAAAACTTGAAAATGCATTGTTTGCGTTGAAAGGTCTTGGAAAATTTTACATCCCTGCTTATTAATTAATTAACAGATATCTTCTCAACTATTCTGGCACAATACACTGGCTGATAGCACCTGTATTTGCATTTCCGCATTGACTTTGAGGTAGTACCTTAGTAAGTAGTGATAATGACTTTGATATGTAGGTGAATGACCTGTGAACTATATTGCTTGTTGCTGAATAACATTAACTATAAAAACTACAACTATAAAAATTTCAATAAATATGTTTTTCTGCCGCATTACAATCATCTATTTATTATTAAACAAATTAATCTATTTACACAGACCGACAGAAAAACCAATGGACCCAAGATCTGGATCTACAGAGACAAGATGAGTGGTCGACCAAAGGGTGAAGCTACCATTGCCTACGACGACACAAATGCCGCACAGTCTGCCATCAGCTGGTTTGGAGGTACATTTTAGCACTAAACGACTATTAATTAAGTCACAGTAATGCAGTGTTACAACAACCTAAGATTTGCAAATTTATAATCTCTAATTAAGTAATTATCAGTAATATTTACTGAAAAGTTATCAAAATTGTTTATAATTTGAGCTTTTGATGTTGTGCTGAAACTGACAATATGTTTTTTTAACACTATTTTGTATTTTTTACTTGCAGGTAAAGATTTCCAGGGAAGAATAGTGAAAGTTGAGCTGGCCACTCGTAAATTCAATCCAAACGCCATGAGAGGTGGAAGAGGTAAAAATAAAATGCATCCAACTCAGTTTAAATGTCCTGGGAGATATAATATGATGGCTTGAATACTCTTTACATCAAATCCTTCTGGGGCAGTGTATTTGCTTCCATGCCAGCACATTATTTCTGGCCGTGTGTGCAGTAAATCTAGTCATAATTTTTTGCCAATAGTAATATTTGCCTGATCACCATCTACTAATCTGTTTACCTTTAGAACTCTGATGTTGACTACAGTAGGCATTCTCTTTTTATAAGCACCTGTATAACAAAATATGCCTTTAAGCTTAATACCCTGATATATATTGGGACTTAAATTTGCAAATCACATAAATTTTCAGGCACTTGGAAGTGGTGTATCGTGGTAGCGAGACACATTTCAAAACACAGAAAATATAAAGTTGATTGCTCGGTGTACTAATCTGTTATTATTTGTAAAGGTGGCGGCATGGACAGAGGTAGAGGAGGTCGTGGAGGCGGTAGAGACGGCGGCCGCGATGGTGGTCGTGATGGAGGGCCAGGCAGACAGGGTGACTGGAGCTGTCCGTAAGTTAGCATTAATGACAATTAATTGTTTTGCGGCTGATAATTATACTAGAAAAATTGTATATTGAGGTAACTCACCAAGTTGATAATTGCTGCTTAAATTCCCAATTATAACCCTTTATGTAAGCATGTATTACCAAATTTTAAATGGGTTTTTGAAATTTCCTTTGATAATTCCATGTTTATACTTGATTCATTTTCTAATGTTTTGTAGTGTTTAATAGTTATTCACCTTGAGATGGGAATTGCAGCGGCAATTCAAATCTCAAGTTGAATAAACAAGGAGGCTAAATAATGGGGTGCTAATAGCAGTGTTAAAAGGCTTGATTGAAAAGCAGCAAGTCACGGCTTATGATACCTCAACGTAAACTTATGTTAGTAATGTTCAAGACTGTTTAAAGAGCAAATGTGATATAAAACTGTGATATTAAAGTGTATTCAAGAGATGTGACTGCTTTCCTCTTTTTTTGAGCAATTTTTTTTCAAGAAATAGAAATTTTGCTGAGTAATACTTTTATTTGATTGCAATCTAGTATTATTTTTTCACTACACCACACTGTAAAATGTTTGTTCATTAGAGTGTTGTGTAATGGTGTTTCTAAAATAGCTGATCTCTTTAATGCCCTGCATTATGATGTAACTTTGTGATACAGACCATGTGATATTTAACCTAGCAGACACAAGATGTTAAGCCAGTGTGTGTATAATGTTGAGCCAGTCTAGAAAGACTGGCCCAACATTATACTAGTACTGGATCTATGTCTAATCTGCTGGAATACCTTGTGATATGCAAACTTGTGATATACACCCCCCTGTGATATTTCTTGTGATATTGTTTTGTGATTTCAAGGGACTTGCCCACCAACTAGTAGTCTTAGTGTCACAAATTACTCGTTTTCCTGGTTCGATCAAATGCTAATTTTTTATTTATTTTTAAAATTTAAAAACAGTAAATTTGATACAGGGACAAATTTCTCACATTTTCAACATCTGCAGAAGTCGTTTTCAAACCTGTTAGTAACAAATTCAAATTGATTGATTTTATTAACTGCTGCACTGTACCATCCCTAGAACTGGTTTTTGAATTGGTCCCTTTAATAAACTGCTGTGATTGTGTCTGTATTACTGCTGACCTCAATGAAAGACGGGTGATATAATCTTGTGATATTAATTCTGTGATACTAGTCAGATATCATATTCTCCCTCATTCTTAAAAACATATCCTGATATTGAAGGGTTGTATCTACTACTGGCAGATACACTTTTTATTGGCAAGGCGTGTGGATGATATATTCTCTACACGTTATTTTATGTAATACACATGTATATCCTAAATTTAGTACTAACATTGAGTAATAACAGGAATATTGTGATGTGTGTGTGTGTGTGTATACATATATAAATATTTACTATGGATTTTCCATATTGCGTTAAACCCTAGTTTTATTAAACCTGTGGGGTGAGAACCCTATGGTTATAGATTATTAGGTGATCGGAAGGTTTTTTTCAGAGGCTGCAATAACCAGAACTTTGCGTGGAGGAACGAGTGTAACAGATGTCACGAGGCTAAACCAGAAGGTCTCGACGATGGACCCGGAGGTCCACCAGGTTAGTGACTTTACGCTTAAACCATACAAAGCTAAAATATTTTTGTATAAACCATGGAAACTTGCAATTGTCGGTTTTCTAAATGCATAGGGGTGGGAGGGGAGATGAGAAATCATTAAAAATGAGTAAGAGAGGGGGAAGAATTGTTATTTTATTTTTCCCTAGTAATTAACCATAATCTTGAAATAAGTATTAAAGTGATTTAATCCATTGAGATCAAAAATCAGTGATATGCATATATTCCGTATTTTTGTTTGTGATTAATAAATATATTATGGATGCTGGTTGCTATAAGAGACCAAACTTCAAAAGACACGGCATACACCAACATTTGTACCACGATGGCCCAACGTCTTTGTCGTTGGAGCAACATTGTGCAAATTTTATACAAATGTTTTGTGTTCGCTGTTGAGTCTACTCAAATATAAACAGTTAAGGTGTAATATATGCTGTTATGAGATTTTCTTTGTTTATTAAAATTACCACCTGTCTGTGTATTTCAGGTCGTGGAGGATTTGGTCGTGGAGGTATGGGAGGTAGAGGAGGCGGCATGAGAGGTCGTGGTGGTCCAATGGACGGTGGAAGCCGGGGCCGTGGCGGACCAGGAGGTCGTGGAGGATTTATGGGAGGTCGTGGTGGACCAATGGGAGGCCGAGGAGGACCAAGAGGTGGACGAGGTGGCGACAGAGGTGGACGAGGAGGACCCATGAGACCAAGGTGAATGACGTATAAACTACAAATAATATAGATCCAAATGTACTTGCTGATCAGTGAAAATGCTGAACACAGTTATAGTCGACTAGTATTCTGGAGGCTAAGTGTCGGTCACTCGTTGCAGTGCAAAAATGAATAAATTACTGCAGTTTAGAATATTTGTATTGAACAAAGTTTCCCTTGAGATGGCAGTTTCCCTTCATTTAAATCTTGTTCACAATGCCAGCTTTAAATGAATTTTTGGAAGCATTTCACTCATTACCATAGTGGCACTATAATTTCAGTGCTCTGCTTTAAATAATGTTTAAACATTTCACTGTTATAAAAGTACTTGCAATATGCATTTATAGTTTCGTTGCTCTGCTTTTGAATATCTTTACATGGTTTCTTACATTTCTGTATTTTTTATTGCAGACATGACGACAAGAGAGACAAGCCATATTAAACTGAGTACATCCCAGCGTCACATTCACACAGACTGTATAGATTGACAAAATATTGTCGATCTTCGTCACTTTACCCACTGGAGGGGTATCTTATGACTGTAAATAAGTGTTTAATGTGTATATATCATGTATACTTCATCTTGGGTTTTAAAAGGTGCATCGGCCGCTGAAGTGTCTGATGCACCCTTTAAGCCTGAGACGTCTATTTGTTGTTTTAATCACTCATGTGGAACACGCAATAAAGAGATTTTTTACCACATCGTCAGATCTTGATGTCATGATAATTTTTTGTTAACATGTGACTGTGAAGTAAATGATACTTAACACAGTGGTTTGTAGTATTCTTTACATACCGTTAACCCTTAAAACGCCAAAATATTTTTGTATGAACCATGGACACCAGAGTATTTTAGGCCTGTGGGCAAAAAATTTTCCGGATGCCTATTGTGGTTGCCAGGCGTGTCTGCCAGTCTGTCCGCCACTTTTAGCACTAGACTTGTAACTGAAATGCAACTTCATTAAACTTCATGCTGGTTAATCATGAGTAATTTAACATTTGAGCTTTCTGTGACCCCTAGGACCTTGACTTTTTTCCTATCGACGAATTTTCTCGTTACTGTGGTTCATTCAGCATTTTTTATTGATCGCTCAAGATTTGTACCATATATCCATTTCACTAATAGCTCTATTTCGAAATTGGGGAAGATTCGAACAGAAACTAGGTCATGGCGGCCAAAATGGTTCGATTATCTGCCATTATTTTTGTAATACTGTAGATCGGGTAATTTTTGCGTGTGTAAATTTTAAGAGAATTTCTAATTTTGGGACTTGCGAAGTTGAGAATATGCGTGATATCTGGAAAAGTGGACCAGATAGCTAGACGATTACCATTGAACAAAATGTGCAGTTTCAAAAAGGGATAGACCAGTAAAAATTTTGACTTGGATCAAATTCAAAATGGCGGAACTGCTGTCTCGTCTAGACTTGAATAAATGTAATAACCGGAAAACCTCGTCAGATAGCTAGACCATTACTATTGAACAAAATGTGAGGTTTTAGGTAGGGATATACAGTGTAAAATGTCAAATTAAAGATAGCCAACTTGCGTCCGATTTTGTCCTTCAACATGTTTATTAACTGGAAAATCATGCCATATTGCTAGACCATCACTATTGAACAAAAAGTGCTGTCTCTGGAAGGGATGTCATTAAAAATTTCAACTTCATTAAATTAAAAACGGCAGATCTGCTGCAATTATCAACTTCAAAATGCATAAAACTACCAGGTAGCTAGCCCATTACCATAGATAAAAATTTGGGGAGATGCACCAAAAAATGTCCTCTATAAACGTTGAAATGCGGACTAATGATCATTGTTGACTTTAATCGACGTAATATATGGATAATCGCACTATCTAGCCAGAGCATTACTATTGAACAAAATGTGTTGTTTCTGAAGATGGTCATGGAAAGTTATTAACAAAATTACATTTCAAATGGCAGACTTGCTGTCATTTTTAGCCCGCCTTTTGAATGCAATTGGAAGTTCATCTGCGTTGCCATTAACATTTCCTTGTGAACACGATAACCAAGTTTTTCATGTATCCTTCCCAAATTTGTTCTACATCTTGCTAGTAACCAGTTCTCGGACAAGTTCAATAATGGCAGGAAAAAAAAAATCAAAATGGCAGATTCATTGTGATTTTTCAGTCTACGTTAATAATATTACTTTGCGGGTGCGATAACTGAAGTTTTCCATGTATACTGCTCAAATTTGTATTATGCATGTTACTTTTTTGTCCATAATGTTGCCACAAAAGTTTTTTCTTGTTCTCGGACAAGTTCAATAATTGCGGCAGACTTTTAAAGGATGGTTGGTTTAGGCCCATTTCCGTCACCGACGGTCCTTTTTCATTTTGAAATCATCATAAATGTCTTATTAATGGGTCTACGGCGGTTAGAATTATTTTCATTCTTTCAGTGCGGGGACCGCCTGTCATGCAGTCCTAATCTGACGTCTACAGATGTCAGATTCTGACTTCTAAAACACAGTACCAGCGCTGAAAGGGTTAAGCTAGCCATGAGGGTGCACATTAGGGTCCTGGAAATTATGGATTATTTCCAATTCATTTTTTTACCAATTTTTTGGCCTTGCTATTCGCTTTTTCGCTTATAAGGGAAAAAATATGTAAATATAGATAAAAATAGATATACATTTTTAGGTTCGTTTTTTACACTATTTATAAATAATAATTAATAAAATATTCGCATGATTGATAAGTACTTGATAAATGTAAAAAACCCAGAGAGCATGAAATTTGGGAAAAACTATTTTTGCTATGCATAATGTATCTACTCGCCCTACACACATGTTCTCTCTACAAAAATGATAAAAAATAATACAGATCTGATTTCAATTGGCCACCACTGAGGACATGTTGATATTTCCTATAATAAGGGGGATGTCACTTTTTTGTATGAATAATATTTTTTTAGCATGACTATTTCCCATCTCTTGTGGCCTACTGTTAGCCCCGGCCACATTTTGGCACCGATTTGATTCGCGGTACCGAAATGCCAATTAAACCTGGCATGCAGGTTAATCATGATTACAGCTTGATTGAATTTATATTTGACCTCTGGTATGTCCACGACTTCGATTTTTTCCAGATCGGCGAGTTTTCTTGTATCGCTCAACAATTCATGCCATCTATTTCTTCAATTGCTCTGATGCATTTGAAAATTGGCACGCATCGGACAAAAACATAGTCGTGGCCAAAATGGCAAGTCTATGGCAGGGCTCCAGATAACATGCGTATATGAGGAAAATACGCATGTAAAAATAGCAAATACTCATTGATTGAATATTACTCATAAAAACTATTAAAATACCCATCAAAGTAAAAAAAAACCACAGAAAAAATGAAACGATTGTTGTATTTTTTACGTGAACAGAACAAAGTGACTCCTCGTTTATTTTTTTATCATATTTCACTCCTCATCACCCATTTCAATGAGTGGAATACTCCTCAAACCAAAAAATTATCTGGAGCTCTGCTATGGGCAATATTTTTAAAGATTTGTTTTACCTAGAAGACTGTACCAAATAGCGTGACCATTGATATTGAACAAAATGTGCATTTGCAGGGAGGGATAATCATTAAAAACTAATTTTGACATTTAATATTTTTCAAGCAGCAATATTTTTATTTGAACACATGGGTCTTGCCTATTGCCGAAATAATGACGTCAATCCCCCTTGATTTCGTAATTCGCATGATATACTATTCATCTTTAATAAACTAATTAGGCATAGAACAGCTGATCTTTAAAATATTGCGCAGAGATGCAACACCCTAGAGAGAAGTATGGGAAAATTGACATTTGGTGATTATAAAGTGACGAAATCTATAAAAAAATACATAATGAGGTCGATTTTTTGAAGATGGACAATTGGATAAATAACCCATACATTTGACATTTACTATTTTGCAAAATATTTTGTGGCAAAATAAACGAATGGAGCATAGAAAACAATTCTGACCATTAAAATATTGCGCAGAGATGAGATAAGACACCAGACAGACAGATAATTTATTGACAGAAAGGAAGTAATTACAGACTTATTTGTCATTGAGAGGAAAAAAGACTGAAACTAAATAATATTTGGTGATTATAAAGTGACTAAATGTTAAAAAAAACTAAAAAAAATTGTTTATTGTAGATAAAAAAATTATAAAAAATCGTTTACAATATTTTAAAGTAGTTTTTGGTTTAAAATATCTCCAAGTTATCCAGCAGCGTATTCCAAGGAGCAAAATTGAGTATTTCACTCCTTGGGGCTTTTCTATTGCAGAAATATTGACACCAACCCCCTTTAATGTTGGAATTCAAACACTATTATACTGTTTGTCCGTAAAAATATTTATCATTGAAAAAAGAGTAATCAAGACAAGATTGCGCGGTGATGCGATACCACGCACTAGAGGAAAATAATAAAAAAAATATCATTTGGTGATTATAAAGTGACAAGATGTATAAAAATGACTTAAAACACTGTTTTTTCAAAGTTGGATAACGGCAAAAAACATACATTCCGAATTTACGATTATCCAAATCTTTTTTTCAAGATTATCGAAAAAAAATATTTACAAATTACCAGATAACATATTTGCAAAAGCTAATTTATTATTTTACTACGTAAAGCTTCTCTATTACCAAACTAGTGACACCACCACCTAAAATTTGTGATCAGCACAAAATGATTGTTCCTTAAAAAAATCTGACGATGTTATCCTTGTAAGAGGGATTCTATAATTTTGATATTTTCCATGAAATATTATTTTCTCTGAATATTGTCATAATTTAAACTTAAATCAACTTAGCTTTGTTTATTGACATAGCGTTGTCAGCAGAGCTCCATTTAGATTTTAAATGTTTATTTTTATCAAATTGAAGTTTTATTACCGTTATGGAGAGACTAATTTACCGTTATGGGGTGACCATTTATGCTACAGAGTAATCTTCATATTGAAATTTCTTAGTGACCCTTTTACAAAAGTAAAATATATTTAACAGGTAGTTTAATATGGCTGTTAAGATGTTGATCACTCAATTTTGAAAGAATCACTTCATGACAATAACCCTAAAATAATACAATAATTTATACTCTCTGTAACGATTATTTTCGGTATGGAGAGTAGTAAGACGCATATTATCTCTCCATCACAACAATTATTTCTGTTATGGAGTGACAATAAACAAATACTAAATATCGATACTAACACAGTTTAAAAGACAAAAAAGAAAAGTTAATATTTCAAAAAGTGTCACTTGTTGGTTAAAATATCAAATTTATAAAAGGTTTATAACTATTTTTAAATTAGTAAAAGGTTAATTTATGACTACTATTTCACTCTATATTGTTTTTGTTCTTGTTTTGAAGTGACAGAAAATACTGGTTAAGGAGAGACATTTTTTCACTAAATCGTGCATAGCATGCATTTATAATTATTTTTTCTTTGTTTTTCCAAATAAGGTTGAACTAGGCTTGAAGGTTATTGGGAACTTGAAAGTTCATTGGTAGTATTTATGTGGAAAAATTCGCGTTATGGAGTGAGGTTGACTTAAAAAACTCACACACAGACTTCCGCAAACCTTACATCATTTCTAGACAAAAACACATTTATTATACTTTTTCTTTACGACTCACTCCATTCAGGTCTCGTGAAACTGTTTTGCACCTGCCAAATAATATTTTGATCAGAAAAGTATGGAAACGACCTCAAAACTAAAAGCGTTATGGAGAGTCGCTGCAACGTGGGACAGACATCAATTGCATATAATCTTAAAGATAGTTTTTGCACTAACAGATAGCAGAAACAAATATAATATATAACACAGGAAGTCTAGGTTAAATCACCTGTTTATGTGGGATTTAGAACTTGGGATAGGGCTTTTTGACTAAAATTGGCTAAATATACCTTATATATCTTGCAAAAAACACATTTATGTTAGAAATTTCCCAACTTTATTATTGCTATATTGCAAAATGAAGGTCATTCATTGTCTTTAGGTAATGGAATTAAATTGAAATATTTAATAATAAATGTTGCAAGCTGCGGACGGTGCTGGTGCTTGAAAATATGGAATCCCTCATAATAGTACAATTAATGAGGCTCAGCATTGGTTTACTCGTACATTTAAACAATCACATAATTATATTTCTCAAGAGCTAGTATAACTTAGAGCAACGATTCCAGAGGCATAACAATCACTATAGTATTGAAATCTCTTCAGCTATATGATATAAACTATATAGTATTAAGCTGGTTCAACGGTTCTATAATCAATGAATCCAACATCCTGACAAAACACATTCACCAATATGACGCTTTAAAGTGAAAAAAAAATCACTAGAACCAAAGTGTATTCTCAACAGTTAAAGTGGAAATAAAAAATTGGCAATGGGACATTGAAATTCCCAGCGAGACAAGTGAGCTACGGGATTGCAATCTCAGTTAATGCAAAACTTCATCAGCTATTCTCCAAGGTGCGTTGATGCTTGATAAAAATAAATATTTGATTGGTAAAATTGCAGATTCCATCAACACTGAACTTATTAATTATGCAATTATAAACACAATATGGTGTGACTTTTTTCTAGAAATAGTATACTATTTTACGAGATGTGGGATTATATAAGGAGATGATCACTCTACAAATTGGTACGCCCCATATGAAGAAAAAATAAATTTCCTACTTGGAAAATACTCGCTGTTTGTTTAAAGATATGTTTATATGAGAACAAATTAAAAAAATTAATTTATTGTCAATCTTCAAAATACACAATTTTTAATGCATTTTATCCCTTTGTGATCGCGGAATGCGTACTGTTCATTATTTGTTATATCTACGGCTCAACGTTAGTATGACAAATCCACGAATTATTTATCTGTCAGAATTGGTTTCCAAGAAATTGTTTTTTAGATAAGTAGTATAAACAAGTCAAGGTTTAAAATTGGCGGCACTATTTCGGCCTTATTGAGTCAAATAAAGATATTGCTATTTGAAATATGATGCCGGGAAATTTGTTGATATTTTTATCTGAATACTAGTTTCAGTGCTAAATTTCAAATGTATGGGGTTTTTTCGTATTGTTTTATGTGTTTTTCTATATGCATTTTAGTACTTCAGTACTTTATTGCTACTTGAAAATGTTTAATGTGTAGATATTTTTATCCAAACATTAAATTGCAAAATATTAAATGTCAAATTTATGGGCTATTTTTCGATTTTTTTATTTTCAAAAAGATGACCTTTTTTATGTCACTTTAATATACTTTAGCACTTCATGATAACATTTTTAATTATCATTTTTATTAATTGTTCTCTGTACGGCATAGTATCACATATCTGTGCAGTATTTTATTGGTCAGAATCGTTCTCCTTGATTAATTAGCTTTTATTGATTACAGAATTAAAGGGGGTGGCGTCACTATTTTGGCAATAGGAAAGCCCTAGGTAGACAAATGAAATATTGCTACTTGAAATATGTTCGTGGGCAACTGGTGAATATCTTTATCTAAAAATGAAATTGCATGATTTTATAGGCTATTTAATACACTCTCTGCGCGTGAACATTAGTCTGAACAAAATAGTTCTGGTCACTGTGTGGCGTGTTGTTATTGAAAAGTGCGTGACATTAGTCTGAACAAAACAGTTCAGCTTTGGTCACTGTGTGGCGTGTTGTTATTGAAAATGGTGTACGTATTGCTCTTCTAAAAAATAATCGCCATTTTATGCAATTTTTATACATTTTGTCACTTTATGTTCACAAAATGTAATTGTTTCCATTCTTTTTCTTCTTTAAGGCATAGTACATTTTTGAAGGATCATTTCAAACAACAGTAATACGAGTACACACTTATTTTATAGTATAAACAACAAATCTGCCTACAGGCAGTGTTGTTGTGTATACTATAAAATAATACACAGATAAAAGTAGATATCACTGTTAATTTCAATGTGAATTCTTTGTCAGAATTCAAGGCCTTACAAGTAATTAATGTTAAATATCTTTTTTTTCCAGTACTTTCAATGCATTGAATAAGTTTGGTAAAATTCAAGCACAAGTTCAATTTTTTAAATTAATAAATAGTTTATTTACAAATGTCATTTTTTTACAATATCAATACAAATGTGCAATATATAAATAAGCATGAGGTATGCGACCAGCGCACACAGTTAAAGATAGAATCAGGTTCTAAACTCGCATGCCTGTAAGCCTTCAGTATACAGTACAGTGTGGTTGATGAAGTAACCTGATTATAAGACTGGATACTACTCCAACGAACACTCACCTAACGTTGTTTTAATGTTAGGCCAACGTTTGCGACGCTGGCCCAACATTGCACCAACATTACACAAATGTACAATGTTTGAGAGAAAGTCCTCCTTCCCAGAAAACACAAAACATTTGTATAACATTTATACAACGTTGGCCCAACGTCTTCGACGTTGGTCTACCATTGTACAAAGTCATACAAATGTATTGTGTTCACAGGGTGTCGGTACACGCATGAGGTCAACCTGTTTCAAAATACCCACAGTAATACAGTCAGTTTGTTTGCAAAGCAAGGCCCAGCTAAGATCCAGGACAAAGGGCTTTGAGATTCGATGGAATTGTTACTCATAGATGTCGCTCAAGTATATATGAACTTGCTGTGATTTGAGAACTTGCTCTTAATGAGGCTTTGGGTATGAAACGCATATTTAGTATTATTATGGAATAGGGCCTTGGCCTACCCACGGGCACTATTGCCTTCTGGGGGACCCTTGTCCCGCGAATTTTGACAGTTGACTACACCTTTAATATACAATACATATCGTGAGTGTAACAGCAGCAAGCTTTAAAAGTTTCATAGCAATTATTAATAACTATCTGATGATGATAATTATATGATACCCATTGTTAACGTGAGTGTGTGATATTCGGACGATATTGTTCTTCTTGGATAAAATCAACACTCATACTTCGAGAATGAGCTACTGTACTCGTGGTACAACCATGGTAGGCTACTCGTGGTATAATCGTGGTATAATTCGTACTCAGTATCCAATCACCACATAATAATGTACAGGTAAACACGTGTACGTCATGTAAGGTATGAATGTACACATCACAACAATAGAGTGTACACATTGACACGTGTACGTCATGCACAGTATGAATGTACACAGCACAACAATGGAGTGTACACGAAGACATGTGTACATCTTGTACGGTATGAACATACACATCACAACAATATGTGCGCCCAGTGATCTATCTCATGTTAGTATCTAATCACCGCTATTGAATGTAGGCTACATGTGTACGTCATGTACGGTATGGGCGTACACACCACAACAGTATGTGCGCCCAGTGGTCTTACCACCGCCACATAACCCTATTCGCTCTAATCACATCTAAGGCAGTGTTCAGCTTCGGCAAACTGGAAATTTTGAATGAGAAGTAAACATTAAATTTGCTACATCGGCATATGCATGTATTGATTTAAACCTTTCAATGCGGCCAACGACTTTGGACGTCAGATTCTGATGTTTATAGGTGTCAGATTCTAAAGTCTAAATATTTCTAACGGCCGTAGACCCATAACCTAGCTATTCAAATAAAGCGGGAAGAGCTAACTAAGACATTGTTAAAGATATTGCTTAAAGGGTTAGCGCGACACAATTTCAAGTGGATGTAGCCTTGTGGCTATATGCCTGTATTTTATTACGTCTTTCCGCGTCAGTTTTCCGTAGCTGTCACAATTATTTTGACAGTTCCGTCCTTCACCTTGCTCAAGATCTCTGTTTACATCGTGAGGCCAGCGATGGCGCGTGTTTAACCCATTTCAAGCTTGTCACAAGGAGGTTGGAACGTCACGAGTGGTCGCGAGGTAATTTGCATAATGCTTTTCCGTAGCCAGGGACTCATTTCTGTAGATGTAGTCCACTATTTAAGCGTTGGTAATCATTTTCGCGCCGCAGTTTACATTATTGTGGTCGTGACAATGGTCACTGACCGTAACAAGATTGGCTAAATCTTGTAGATCTATCAGCATTAACATAAATATTATTCAACATCGTCGCTTGTGTCTGCACGACACTAATGCATTTATTTAATGCTGTCTTTCATCTTTTTTCAGGTACGTGACCGCTTGTACGTTCTGTCTAAATTATTAACTTTTATCTGGTTGCTTTGAGATCGTAATGCTAAATTCACTTATTATCGCCCATCTATTGACAGCTGTTTTATAGGTCTTAACTAATGTACGGAATGTCAGTGAATGCCAATGAACTGCATTTTCATTAGGTTTAAATAATTAATTGTTTGGTCTAGTCAAATCGTTATAATTAATTCAGTTCAGACTTGGTTATTTGATCTCATTCTCATGTTTAAGTCATTGTGTAAATTCTGTTTGATCTTTATAATCTAGGCCTAGGCCCTAGTGAGACTAGTCCTAGATTTAGCCTATCATGATTGTTGTAACTTGGCCTGATGGCAGTAAGGTTTTAATTTATATTTTATATCTCGTAATGTGGTGCCAGACCAGCTTGGTCTGGATTATTATTATTATTAAGTAACGGCAGTTTACATTATTGTGGTCGTGACAATGGTCACTGACCGTAACAAGATTGGCTAAATCTTGTAGATCTATCAGCATTAACATAAATATTATTCAACATCGTCGCTTGTGTCTGCACGACACTAATGCATTTATTTAATGCTGTCTTTCATCTTTTTTCAGACCTGTCACCATCACCATCTCATCATCTCATCGATCATAAAGCACTGTTATAATATTATCTCTGCACATTGTCTTCATGAATAAACTGTATAGTACTATAAAGAAGTTGAGTTTCACGTTCTTGGGAGCAGCTGCGCCACATTCTTTCACTCTACCCTAATCCCACGTTAAAAAACCAGCTCAGTTCGGCATTAGTGATATAAAAGAACCCGAAAAGGCTACAAATGGCGCCCAATGTGTTTGGGTAGACCGTTTATTGTGGTGACCAGCAGAAAAAGATGGAGAGAAGACGGGCGCTCACATTCATATCTGGCAAGAAAGGCTCCGGAGCAGCTATAAAGTGAAGTGGTATATAGAAGAGGACAGCGACATACACAAGATGAAGTCATCTGTACCTCTTGAAGTGTGTGCCAGTGCCATAATCCTCGGCATGAGGATGATGAACTTTTATATGAGAGCGTGCTGCGTCTAACTCTACTCGTGGTGCCGAGACAATCGGTACACTGCATCTGCTTGCCAATTTCAAGAACTATGTGAGTTTTTCGATATATTTTTTTACGTTTAAGTGCATGTTCATTTGTAATAAGACATTACGAACATTCATTTGTCTTATTTTCGCGGACATTGAACTTTTTACTTGGCATGCTATTTTTTTCTCATCTATAAATAAGACGGCGGACAATTATTGGTCTTATTTTCCTGAACATTAATTTTTGCATGGTACTATAGTATAGCGGATATTTTTTTGTTGTCTTTTGACTGTGCCTTGCTAGTCAGTTCCAGTTCACCTGCATGTTAGGCTGTGATAGATTTTTCAGAGCTTTAGTTTAACCCTCCGCATTCCATTCTGATTTGTTAAATGCATGATGTTACTGTGACGTAGACATATGTTTTTTATCAAATAAGAATTTTGCCCCTTTATTATTTCTCAATTTTGTTATTTTCATTCGGATTGAGTCATTGACCGCGATAGCGATTTGTGGCCTGGTATGAATGAAAAGTGAAATTTATGTCCTTTCTGCAGAAGGTTAAGTTAATGGTCTAATCATATTTCTTTAGTGATACATGCTATATGATTACATCTATTTGCTTTGTTTAGCATATTTATCATTCAAATTCAATGTCAATTTGCATGATATACTCATTATTTTCATTTGCATGAGTTCCATATTTCATATTTTCCATCTTGAAAGTTTCATATCTTCTTGACTGACCTATTTTCTTCATTATTTCATTTCACTCTTGACTATTCACATCTTAATACCAGTTATTGTTTGATAGTCTGTTGTGTAGTTGACAGGTCAATATTTAGGTGACTTTTCAACCTGTGGGCTATTAAATTATATCTGATAATTGAGCATCTCTGCGCTATAATAGTTAATTATTGACTCTTTAGTTTAGTAATACTTGCTTCAGGTTCACTGCTCACACTTAAATGGCATGTTTTCACAAATCACTGATTATTCCCCATTGATTGATAGGATTGCATGTGATTCATTCATGCTTGTATTATAATTGTGCATGTTCATAATCATTCCAGGTTTATATATATTTGACTGTTTTATTGCTGGGTGTGAATATTGTCTGTTGTAAATCATTTGATGGTTCATATCAGATCATTTCTCACACTTGTCAGAACTTAGAAGCTTTTGATGAATTTGGAACAATATTTTTTTAGATTGATTATTATTAGTCAGAACTTGTGTTTTGATGAATTTTGATCACTGATCATTGTTCTGAGAATAATTTCACATTAGTTTATAGTGTGCTATTGAATTATTTTTTTTCTATTGATACTGTAGGCCTATGGTTAATTAGTTACATTCTAGACTATTTTTTGGACAATACCATTTATTCAAATACTCTTTGACATGTACTTGTTGAGGAATGATTATTAATTGAGAAAATAGTTAAACTTGAGTGGGTACTTTGAAAAATATTCACCAGTACAGGTATTCTCTTTAATATTAATTGAAGATCCTATATATGTATATTTGACTTTATTTAGGTATTTATTACTCACCACTCAGTACATAATAATTTTCTTTGATATTTTGATTGAAAAGCTTATAGATATTTTTTAACTTAGTGCATTTTCCATAGGTAATTATTAGGTTACATACATAGTTCAATTACATATTCATATTTCAGTTTCAGGTTTGATTTGATCAGGAGTTGGTATGTTCACACATATATGAATGTATTAATTCAAATCAAATTGAATTAATTTATTTACATAGTGATTTATTTTTGATAGTCAATACAGTTCATTGGCATTCTTCTCATTTCTTGCATTTCAGAAATAATAATTAGCTGGTGATAACTCTGATATTTCATCCCTATCATTTATTTTGTTTACATTTTATTTAGTGTCTGATATCAGCTTCTTCACTTTGTGATATTCATTTACAATTATCTGACATTTCATTTCAATAATTAATTAGCATTGAACTTAATTAGATTAATTTGGTATCACTGTAGTGAAGCATAGTAAATTATTAAAATGTGATTTTTTTTGCGGAGCGTACTCGCGGTCACATTTCTCTATAATATTTGACATTTACTTTGAAATTCAAATTCATTTGTAGATTGCCAGATCTAGCCAATCTTTCAGTGACAATGAATTCAATTTATTTTTTGAGGGGGAGGGAGTAGGAAAATGTTGGCGACTTACTTCGTAGCTTTCCAACCTCAGTGACTCTGCAGCCGACATAATATTCCCCTCCATATTATCATAATTTATTTTGCATGTATTTGTATCTCACTTGTATATCACTTGTCTTTAATTGAGATTGGCCTGACTTAGTCTGGTGATACATGTATTTGTGTCTCCACTTGGCTTTAATTGATTTAGCCCTGACTTAGCTCGGTTATTATTCATGTACTCATAACCGACTCTACATTTTTGGGGTTTCGCCTTCGGTGAGCTTGACCTACTTGAGTTATTTGTGCATGTGTATGTATTATTTATTTTTTCCATTTTGACTTGTCTGGATTTGATATTCAGTTACAATTGTTGAACTTGGGAAGTCCAGCACTTGGTTATTCTGCCATATTATTTTGCATTGCCCATTGGTCTCTTTGTCATTTTGAATATTAACTGGGGTTACTGTTCAATTGGACAGTGAGTAAGTTCAATTGATTGGATTTTTTTATATGTTTACTGTTCAATTGGACAGTTGGTGAGTTCAATTGCCTTCCAATTTATATATATTCATAATTATGTTAACTGTTCAATTGGGCAGTTGGTAAGTGCCATTGTGTTCAGCTATTATGTGTAAATGTAACTGTTCAAGTGGACAGTGTTGGTAAGTTTGGTTGAGCGAGCAGGGTATACTCTGTATGATTCTCTAGCCCAACTACTCTGATAGCGGTTGGTAAGTTGGATATTTTTTGTGGTTATCCAGTACAGGATACCTACTGTAATCATATTGTAGATATACAGATATAGTTATTGTAATTGCTATGTAGTTTTTGACACTGGTATTTAACCGGCTGGTCATATCAAGACTTCAATTTAGTTTGGATTGAGATAAGTAGCCATCATGTCTGATGTCAATAAGTCTTATAGATCAGCTGCAAGGTATGTCCCCAGATGATCGGTCAGCAGTTATGGCCGCCTGTGGTAAGTCTATTAAAGTAGAGACCACCCCCACTAGCTCCAGTGCCTCAGTGATGTCACCTGGGCATAATATGAATGCCAGGCTCTCGAACTTTTCTGGTGAGAAAGCCAAAGGAGAGGTAAGTTTTGAACAGTGGAGATATGAAGTCAAGGGTATGGTTAGGGACAAGATTTATCCCGAGGCCATTATCCTTCAGGCTGTCCGACGTTCATTGCGCGGTACCGCGGCTGATATTCTCTTACACTTAGGTGAGACTGTGTCTGTGGATGATGTGTTAGGGAAGTTTGAGAAAGTTTTTGGGAACATCCTACAACCCGAGGCTATCTTGGAGAAGTTCTTTTCCGCAAAGCAGATAGATGGTGAGAGAGTCGCGACATGGGCTTGTCGTCTAGAAGATATACTTGCGAAGTTGCAAGATACCCAAGATGAGTCATCCCCGCTAGTAGATAAGTCAGCTGCAGCCACGATGCTTAGGACCAAGTTCTTCTCTGGTTTGAGAATGGGGCAGATTAAGAATGCCATCCGTCACCAGTTCGACAGTAAGAAGTCATATGAAGACCTGCTCGTGACAGCACGTGTCGCAGAGCTCGAGACAGACAGTGAGCATAAGACTGTGAAGGCACACCAGGCGACTACAGTTGATGGTGCCATGGCAGCTAAGTTAGACAAGCTTCTGGCAGGTATGGACGCTATGGAGAAAAGGATGTCTGCTTTGGAACAGCGCCAGAGATGTCCAGCAGCCAGCCGCAACCCCGCCGGTTCCTACCAGCCGCGTCCGTTTGTTGGTCGGTGTTATGGGTGCGGACAAGAGGGTCACCCGAGGACACGGTGTCCTTTAAACTGGCAGCCGCCTGTTTCGGGGGCCAGACAGCAGGCAGCAAGCGGAGCCGTGGCCCAGCTGAGGCAGCAAGGGAAGCAGTAGGCCTCTCCAACACCACCACCACTTTTCTTGAAGACACCGCATGCACAACACTCCTTGATAGTGGCTCGCAAGTTAGCACAATTTGTGAGAGTATGGCTAAAGAACTTAAGCTGGAGATACATTCTTTGGAGAATCTTATCAGTGTGTCTGGATTTCAAGATTGTAAAATGCATTATATAGGTTATGCCGTTGCAGATATTAAGCTACCCAGTATAGATAAAGTAGTGGAAGGTGTATTTCTGATTGTACCGAATAGTAGCTACCATGAGAAGGTTCCTGTGTTAGTAGGTACCAATATTTTGTCTCAGTGGGTTGATGGTGTCAAGACCAGTGCTGTACCGCTAGAGTGTGACATAGCTTTTAAAGGTTTACTGGCCCACCTGAAGGTAGACTCGAGGACTGGCAGCCTCGGTACCATCAAGTCTACAAAATCTGTTGTTGTTCCCCCAGGTTCACGTATGGTAATCAAGGGACTCTCCCATGCAGCTTCGGCATGTTGCATGCCGATCAGTGCCCTGGTGGACGAGTCGCCGAGAACAATCCTGCCTGGAGGTCTGATGTTATCCCCTGGATTGATACGGTTGACAGGAGGGAAGTCAACAGAGAGAATCAACGTTGAAGTCACTAACATGAGTTGTCACTCTGTTACGCTGCCAGCTAACACCCACTTATGTGAAGTTCACAAGGTCGGAATTGTGCCATCTGCAGAACCTGCTCCAGTGCAGACTACATGTATGCAGGCCCAACTACCCGATGTAGACGACGACTTCATTTCACAATTCGACAGGAGCATGGAGAATCTGTTGCCTGCTCAGATCAGTGAGGTGCGCAGCTTATTACGTCAATGGAAAGATGTTTTTTCCCAGCACTCACTCGATCTGGGTCACGCAACAGATGTCCAGCACCACATACGTTTGAAGGAGAACAGCGCACCCTTCAAGGAGCGGTCCCGTAGGATCCCACCAGCTATGTTGGAGGAGGTGCGTGCACATCTCAAGGAGATGGTAGATTTACAGGTCATTCAACGTTCAGAGAGCCCGTTTTCGTCAAATGTTGTGCTCATCAGGAAGAAGGACGGCAGTCTACGCTTCTGTATTGACCTGAGAAAGCTCAACGCCATCACGATTCCTGATGCGTATGCTCTTCCGCGCATTGATGACACGCTTGACGCCCTGAAAGGAGCCAAGTGGTTTTCTACCCTTGACTTGAAGAGTTCATATTGGCAGGTGGACGTAGCAGAAGAGGATCGTCACAAGACAGCGTTTAGTGTAGGACCCTTAGGCTTTTGGGAGTGTTTGCGGATGCCATTCGGTTTGATTAATGCTCCGGCTACATTCCAGAGACTTATGGAGTCATGTATGGGAGATCTTCACCTTACATATTGTCTTTTATACCTCGATGACATTGTAGTATACAGCTCTACCTATGAGGAACACCTTGTCAGACTGAGTGCTATTTTTCAGCGCCTCAGAGACAGAGGACTGAGACTGAAGCCGAGTAAGTGCCATCTTTTCCAACACTCTATCACTTATTTGGGACACATTATTTCGGAGGAAGGTGTGGCTACAGACCCTGAGAAGCTGCGTGCTGTGAGAGATTGGCCAGTGCCGACCAACGTGCCGGAACTGCAGAGCTTCTTAGGGTTTGTAGGGTTTTACCGTAGATTTATTAAGAACTTTTCAAAGTTGGCTAGGCCCCTACATGATGCGATCCGGAATTCAAGTAAGAAGAGAGGAACCAGACGACCTAGTAAGCTGGATATCCTGATCTGGGGTGAAGAGCAGCAGGTAGCGTTCACCAATCTTGTGGATGCGTGCTGTTCGTCACCTGTTTTGGCGTTCGCTGACTTTACCAAGCCCTTCAAGCTGCATACTGACGCCAGTATGGATGGTTTAGGTGCAGTCTTATACCAGACCCAGGACGGAAAGGATCGCGTGATAGCGTATGCCAGCCGCCGACTGACCAAATCCGAACAGAATTATCCTGTGCACAAGCTGGAATTCCTCGCTTTAAAGTGGGCAGTGACAAATAAATTCCACGACTATCTCTACGCCCAGGAATTCTCAGCATTTACTGACAACAACCCGCTGACTTATGCCTTTTCGACTGCCAAGCTCGACGCTACTGGTCATCGTTGGGTTGCCCAGTTGGCAAACTTCAAATTCGACATATTTTATAAGGCTGGAATCAACAATGTCAACGCAGACTCTTTATCACGAATTCAATGGCCACCGGAAGCTGGGAGTCATGTGACTTCTCACAGTGTTTCTGCAATCTTGGAGGGAGCTCAGGTGGAATGTCCGCTCATAGAGGTGTTAAATTGTGCTGCACAAGTTGTACCTCCTGTCCAAGACTTGGGTGCTGAGTTTGACGTGTTAGATTGGCCGAAGATTCAACAAGATGACGAAGTCCTTGGTGCCGTCATCAATATTTTACAGGGACACGCATCCGCTGACGATTTCGACGACCAAGATATTCATGACCTCCTCAAGGAGAAGGGTCATCTGGAGATCTGTGATGACATCTTGTGCCGTCGGAAAATTCACAACAATGACACCATATATCCGCTGGTTATACCTAAGGAGCGTAGGTTAAGTGCCCTGGAAGGTTGTCACAATGACGTCGGTCATATGGGTAAGGACAGAGTATTAGACTTGCTTCGGGAACGCTTTTTTGGCCCGGTATGGCGAAAGACACGGCTACTCACATTGAGCGGTGTAAGCGCTGTCTCAGAAGGAAGGCACCTGTCCAGCAGCGAGCTCCACTAACCAGTATCACCACCACACAGCCCATGGAAATGGTATGCGTCGATTTTTTGTCGCTTGAAGCGTCCAAGGGTGGAATAGAGAATATTTTGGTCATAACGGATCATTTTTCTCGATACGCGCAGGCATATCCCACCAAGAATCAGACAGCGAAGACAACAGCCAGAGTTTTATATGACAATTACATCGTCCATTATGGTTTCCCAACACGTATTCATAGTGATCAAGGACGTAATTTTGAGAGCGAGACCATCAAGTGCCTTTGTGAACTTGCTGGAGTCTCCAAGTCTCGGACCACCCCATACCACCCGCAAGGTAATGGTACAGTTGAACGTTTTAACCGGACCCTTTTAGGTATGCTGGGTACGTTGGATCCGGACGAGAAGAAGGACTGGAAGAAGTACGTCCCGTCCTTGACCCATGCCTACAACGCGACACGACACGACTCAACAGGTTTCTCGCCTTTTTATTTAATGTTTGGCAGACATCCTCGACTTCTAGTAGAGTTTGTCTCAGACTTAAAGAAGCGCCTGGAGTTTGCCTATGGTTTAGCGGTAGAGAAGTCAAAGGAGGCGAAAAGCAAGCAGGCTAAGACGTTCAATAAGAAGGTGAGGGGTAGTACCGTTGAGGTCGGTGATAGAGTCCTCGTTAGGAATGTTGGATTAAGAGGAAAGCAGAAGATCGCAGACAGATGGCAAGAGGACGTCTATGTTGTAGTAGGGAAACCTAATGAGGAAATACCTGTGTTTGAGGTTAGGAGGGAAAACGGTAAACAGGGTGTCAAAACCCTTCATCGCAATTTACTTTTCCCTGTGACTAGTCTGACGGAGGAAACCCTGGTGCCACCACCTCAGCCGCCTCAGGCTGCACCACGAAGAAAAGGGCCAGTTGCTAGAACAGTAACACCAGCCAAATCTTCATCCGAATCCTCGACAGACTCGTCTGATTCAGAAGACAACTATACACCACCAGTTTTAAGAGCTAGACCCGTTCCTGCACCGCGTCGAAGACTTTCCGTGGTAGTTCCAGATGCGCCACCCCCGCAGCCACCTGTGGATGAGGTTGATACACCGCTGGTAGATGGCGAACAACCTATCATAGATTTAGCTAGTAGTATTTCTAGTCTGGAATCAGAACAGGAAGTAGAAATAGTCCATGAGTTGAGTATTGCTAGCGAGGATTCAGATCCTGAGCCTTCGGTACTGGTAGAGGACCAGAGTGATGGGGAAGCTGATGTAGAATTGGCTGTGTCAGACGATGTTCCCGATGATGGAGCTAGTGTCACCCCAGTCACTGCTAGGCCTCGCCGTACACGTCGGAAACCAGCGTGGATGGACGATAGGGTTTACCAGTTTAACACATCTCAGCAACATGAAATAGAGAAGGCCGATATTGTTAAGAATATGCTCGGCTATTTAATGAGTAAATAATAAGTACTGACTCTTTATTGGCATATTTTTTTACTATTTTTCTATATATTATGTAGGCCTATTTTGATGGATAGTCCATTTATTTTTTTAAGGGGGAGGAGTATGGCCAGCCACACGCTGACTTATTTGTGATCTGATATATTTTTTTGCTTAAAATCCGTGATTGCAGATTTTGTGAGATCGCAGATTTTGTGGTCTGCTTTGGTCATCTTCCCTGTCCATGATTTTCCCTGTTATAATGTATTTTTTTATCATTTTCACGAGCACACTTTCATAATAATGTATTTTTCTATGTATCTCATCATTTCTCTCATTTGTGTCCGTTCTAGTCGGCAAGTTCATTTGGAGTATTGGGAGCTAGGAAAGGGTCAGTAAGAGCCTTTGTCCTAGGGTGTATTTTCTCCATTGGATTTGATTCTTTTAATACCTCAGTATGCTAGTTTTTATTGTTTCATATGCCCTTGGTGTTACCAGTTCATGGTGAGGACACCATTTTTCAGAAAGGGGGTGTATGTAGCCTTGTGGCTATATGCCTGTATTTTATTACGTCTTTCCGCGTCAGTTTTCCGTAGCTGTCACAATTATTTTGACAGTTCCGTCCTTCACCTTGCTCAAGATCTCTGTTTACGTCTCACCACACATAATACCCGTCCCATAGACTTACATGTATTATGACCCATACGCCCAGGCCTCCCAGCACTCCTAAAATGGGGAAATGTAAATAACCCTATATATCATTTTAACCATCCTGCTGTTCTCTTTCAAAATACAAAATAAAAAAGGTATGTGAATCTGCTTGCTTTTCTGCTATTTTAGCCTAGAATAAGCTCTTGCCCCACTCTCCCCCGGGCGACCTAGAAAAAAATTGACCTCGTTTTTTAGAAGAGCCTTGTTACAGCCAGCGCAAGGACTTCCTGTTAGATCTATCTTGTATAATTTCGATGCTTTTGCTACAACAAAACATCACAGAATCGATTTAAATTGGTATCAAAATGATATTTTCGTAATAATCACCACAGGAGCTGCTGCAAAGAGCGACAATTTTTAAAAAGAGACTAACTTTCTTATTCTTAAACTTTATAATGATATGCGCGAATGAATTTGTGTGGTGAGACCTTAAGGGAAATAAGCGTGTTTATGGAATATTTTTTTTCAAGTGATCTGGAAAATACATTCTATTCTGAAATCGAAAAAGAAAACCTTGTCCAATTCTGATGAGCAGAAGGCACACAAACGCAAAATGAAATTCCCCTGTTTTTTACTAGATCTCGAGAAATGGCCTGTTTTTCGATATTACAACATAATTTTCCATTTTCATGAAGCATCTGTATGGAATTGTCTATTTTTTCAGGGACTCGTCTTGAAATTAGACAATGAATGATTTTATTTCTTCAGAATAGTGATGTACGGACATTATACACACAAACAAAAGAGGTATAAATACCAAAGGACAAGAAAAGCAATGCGGGGAAGTGGAAGAACCAAGTTGAACTTACAACTGTTTCAGTGCTATATGGACGAATGCTTGGTATATGGGCCATAATTGAACATTATCAAATTAGTTTCGTTAAATTCGCTAGAAAACATGTCTATATTATATTTTTTCGCTGAATTGGCTGCCTGGTGATAATAAATGAGCAAAATTAATGGTCTAGTGGCAATAAAACATCCCACAGGCGCGAAAATGTGTTTTCTGGAACTATGGCCTTAACGTCTCACCACACATAATACCCGTCCCATAGACTTACATGTATTATGACCCATACGCCCAGGCCTCCCAGCACTCCTAAAATGGGGAAATGTAAATAACCCTATATATCATTTTAACCATCCTGCTGTTCTCTTTCAAAATACAAAATAAAAAAGGTATGTGAATCTGCTTGCTTTTCTGCTATTTTAGCCTAGAATAAGCTCTTGCCCCACTCTCCCCCGGGCGACCTAGAAAAAAATTGACCTCGTTTTTTAGAAGAGCCTTGTTACAGCCAGCGCAAGGACTTCCTGTTAGATCTATCTTGTATAATTTCGATGCTTTTGCTACAACAAAACATCACAGAATCGATTTAAATTGGTATCAAAATGATATTTTCGTAATAATCACCACAGGAGCTGCTGCAAAGAGCGACAATTTTTAAAAAGAGACTAACTTTCTTATTCTTAAACTTTATAATGATATGCGCGAATGAATTTGTGTGGTGAGACCTTAAGGGAAATAAGCGTGTTTATGGAATATTTTTTTTCAAGTGATCTGGAAAATACATTCTATTCTGAAATCGAAAAAGAAAACCTTGTCCAATTCTGATGAGCAGAAGGCACACAAACGCAAAATGAAATTCCCCTGTTTTTTACTAGATCTCGAGAAATGGCCTGTTTTTCGATATTACAACATAATTTTCCATTTTCATGAAGCATCTGTATGGAATTGTCTATTTTTTCAGGGACTCGTCTTGAAATTAGACAATGAATGATTTTATTTCTTCAGAATAGTGATGTACGGACATTATACACACAAACAAAAGAGGTATAAATACCAAAGGACAAGAAAAGCAATGCGGGGAAGTGGAAGAACCAAGTTGAACTTACAACTGTTTCAGTGCTATATGGACGAATGCTTGGTATATGGGCCATAATTGAACATTATCAAATTAGTTTCGTTAAATTCGCTAGAAAACATGTCTATATTATATTTTTTCGCTGAATTGGCTGCCTGGTGATAATAAATGAGCAAAATTAATGGTCTAGTGGCAATAAAACATCCCACAGGCGCGAAAATGTGTTTTCTGGAACTATGGCCTTAACGTCTCACCACACATAATACCCGTCCCATAGACTTACATGTATTATGACCCATACGCCCAGGCCTCCCAGCACTCCTAAAATGGGGAAATGTAAATAACCCTATATATCATTTTAACCATCCTGCTGTTCTCTTTCAAAATACAAAATAAAAAAGGTATGTGAATCTGCTTGCTTTTCTGCTATTTTAGCCTAGAATAAGCTCTTGCCCCACTCTCCCCCGGGCGACCTAGAAAAAAATTGACCTCGTTTTTTAGAAGAGCCTTGTTACAGCCAGCGCAAGGACTTCCTGTTAGATCTATCTTGTATAATTTCGATGCTTTTGCTACAACAAAACATCACAGAATCGATTTAAATTGGTATCAAAATGATATTTTCGTAATAATCACCACAGGAGCTGCTGCAAAGAGCGACAATTTTTAAAAAGAGACTAACTTTCTTATTCTTAAACTTTATAATGATATGCGCGAATGAATTTGTGTGGTGAGACCTTAAGGGAAATAAGCGTGTTTATGGAATATTTTTTTTCAAGTGATCTGGAAAATACATTCTATTCTGAAATCGAAAAAGAAAACCTTGTCCAATTCTGATGAGCAGAAGGCACACAAACGCAAAATGAAATTCCCCTGTTTTTTACTAGATCTCGAGAAATGGCCTGTTTTTCGATATTACAACATAATTTTCCATTTTCATGAAGCATCTGTATGGAATTGTCTATTTTTTCAGGGACTCGTCTTGAAATTAGACAATGAATGATTTTATTTCTTCAGAATAGTGATGTACGGACATTATACACACAAACAAAAGAGGTATAAATACCAAAGGACAAGAAAAGCAATGCGGGGAAGTGGAAGAACCAAGTTGAACTTACAACTGTTTCAGTGCTATATGGACGAATGCTTGGTATATGGGCCATAATTGAACATTATCAAATTAGTTTCGTTAAATTCGCTAGAAAACATGTCTATATTATATTTTTTCGCTGAATTGGCTGCCTGGTGATAATAAATGAGCAAAATTAATGGTCTAGTGGCAATAAAACATCCCACAGGCGCGAAAATGTGTTTTCTGGAACTATGGCCTTAACGTCTCACCACACATAATACCCGTCCCATAGACTTACATGTATTATGACCCATACGCCCAGGCCTCCCAGCACTCCTAAAATGGGGAAATGTAAATAACCCTATATATCATTTTAACCATCCTGCTGTTCTCTTTCAAAATACAAAATAAAAAAGGTATGTGAATCTGCTTGCTTTTCTGCTATTTTAGCCTAGAATAAGCTCTTGCCCCACTCTCCCCCGGGCGACCTAGAAAAAAATTGACCTCGTTTTTTAGAAGAGCCTTGTTACAGCCAGCGCAAGGACTTCCTGTTAGATCTATCTTGTATAATTTCGATGCTTTTGCTACAACAAAACATCACAGAATCGATTTAAATTGGTATCAAAATGATATTTTCGTAATAATCACCACAGGAGCTGCTGCAAAGAGCGACAATTTTTAAAAAGAGACTAACTTTCTTATTCTTAAACTTTATAATGATATGCGCGAATGAATTTGTGTGGTGAGACCTTAAGGGAAATAAGCGTGTTTATGGAATATTTTTTTTCAAGTGATCTGGAAAATACATTCTATTCTGAAATCGAAAAAGAAAACCTTGTCCAATTCTGATGAGCAGAAGGCACACAAACGCAAAATGAAATTCCCCTGTTTTTTACTAGATCTCGAGAAATGGCCTGTTTTTCGATATTACAACATAATTTTCCATTTTCATGAAGCATCTGTATGGAATTGTCTATTTTTTCAGGGACTCGTCTTGAAATTAGACAATGAATGATTTTATTTCTTCAGAATAGTGATGTACGGACATTATACACACAAACAAAAGAGGTATAAATACCAAAGGACAAGAAAAGCAATGCGGGGAAGTGGAAGAACCAAGTTGAACTTACAACTGTTTCAGTGCTATATGGACGAATGCTTGGTATATGGGCCATAATTGAACATTATCAAATTAGTTTCGTTAAATTCGCTAGAAAACATGTCTATATTATATTTTTTCGCTGAATTGGCTGCCTGGTGATAATAAATGAGCAAAATTAATGGTCTAGTGGCAATAAAACATCCCACAGGCGCGAAAATGTGTTTTCTGGAACTATGGCCTTAACGTCTCACCACACATAATACCCGTCCCATAGACTTACATGTATTATGACCCATACGCCCAGGCCTCCCAGCACTCCTAAAATGGGGAAATGTAAATAACCCTATATATCATTTTAACCATCCTGCTGTTCTCTTTCAAAATACAAAATAAAAAAGGTATGTGAATCTGCTTGCTTTTCTGCTATTTTAGCCTAGAATAAGCTCTTGCCCCACTCTCCCCCGGGCGACCTAGAAAAAAATTGACCTCGTTTTTTAGAAGAGCCTTGTTACAGCCAGCGCAAGGACTTCCTGTTAGATCTATCTTGTATAATTTCGATGCTTTTGCTACAACAAAACATCACAGAATCGATTTAAATTGGTATCAAAATGATATTTTCGTAATAATCACCACAGGAGCTGCTGCAAAGAGCGACAATTTTTAAAAAGAGACTAACTTTCTTATTCTTAAACTTTATAATGATATGCGCGAATGAATTTGTGTGGTGAGACCTTAAGGGAAATAAGCGTGTTTATGGAATATTTTTTTTCAAGTGATCTGGAAAATACATTCTATTCTGAAATCGAAAAAGAAAACCTTGTCCAATTCTGATGAGCAGAAGGCACACAAACGCAAAATGAAATTCCCCTGTTTTTTACTAGATCTCGAGAAATGGCCTGTTTTTCGATATTACAACATAATTTTCCATTTTCATGAAGCATCTGTATGGAATTGTCTATTTTTTCAGGGACTCGTCTTGAAATTAGACAATGAATGATTTTATTTCTTCAGAATAGTGATGTACGGACATTATACACACAAACAAAAGAGGTATAAATACCAAAGGACAAGAAAAGCAATGCGGGGAAGTGGAAGAACCAAGTTGAACTTACAACTGTTTCAGTGCTATATGGACGAATGCTTGGTATATGGGCCATAATTGAACATTATCAAATTAGTTTCGTTAAATTCGCTAGAAAACATGTCTATATTATATTTTTTCGCTGAATTGGCTGCCTGGTGATAATAAATGAGCAAAATTAATGGTCTAGTGGCAATAAAACATCCCACAGGCGCGAAAATGTGTTTTCTGGAACTATGGCCTTAACGTCTCACCACACATAATACCCGTCCCATAGACTTACATGTATTATGACCCATACGCCCAGGCCTCCCAGCACTCCTAAAATGGGGAAATGTAAATAACCCTATATATCATTTTAACCATCCTGCTGTTCTCTTTCAAAATACAAAATAAAAAAGGTATGTGAATCTGCTTGCTTTTCTGCTATTTTAGCCTAGAATAAGCTCTTGCCCCACTCTCCCCCGGGCGACCTAGAAAAAAATTGACCTCGTTTTTTAGAAGAGCCTTGTTACAGCCAGCGCAAGGACTTCCTGTTAGATCTATCTTGTATAATTTCGATGCTTTTGCTACAACAAAACATCACAGAATCGATTTAAATTGGTATCAAAATGATATTTTCGTAATAATCACCACAGGAGCTGCTGCAAAGAGCGACAATTTTTAAAAAGAGACTAACTTTCTTATTCTTAAACTTTATAATGATATGCGCGAATGAATTTGTGTGGTGAGACCTTAAGGGAAATAAGCGTGTTTATGGAATATTTTTTTTCAAGTGATCTGGAAAATACATTCTATTCTGAAATCGAAAAAGAAAACCTTGTCCAATTCTGATGAGCAGAAGGCACACAAACGCAAAATGAAATTCCCCTGTTTTTTACTAGATCTCGAGAAATGGCCTGTTTTTCGATATTACAACATAATTTTCCATTTTCATGAAGCATCTGTATGGAATTGTCTATTTTTTCAGGGACTCGTCTTGAAATTAGACAATGAATGATTTTATTTCTTCAGAATAGTGATGTACGGACATTATACACACAAACAAAAGAGGTATAAATACCAAAGGACAAGAAAAGCAATGCGGGGAAGTGGAAGAACCAAGTTGAACTTACAACTGTTTCAGTGCTATATGGACGAATGCTTGGTATATGGGCCATAATTGAACATTATCAAATTAGTTTCGTTAAATTCGCTAGAAAACATGTCTATATTATATTTTTTCGCTGAATTGGCTGCCTGGTGATAATAAATGAGCAAAATTAATGGTCTAGTGGCAATAAAACATCCCACAGGCGCGAAAATGTGTTTTCTGGAACTATGGCCTTAACGTCTCACCACACATAATACCCGTCCCATAGACTTACATGTATTATGACCCATACGCCCAGGCCTCCCAGCACTCCTAAAATGGGGAAATGTAAATAACCCTATATATCATTTTAACCATCCTGCTGTTCTCTTTCAAAATACAAAATAAAAAAGGTATGTGAATCTGCTTGCTTTTCTGCTATTTTAGCCTAGAATAAGCTCTTGCCCCACTCTCCCCCGGGCGACCTAGAAAAAAATTGACCTCGTTTTTTAGAAGAGCCTTGTTACAGCCAGCGCAAGGACTTCCTGTTAGATCTATCTTGTATAATTTCGATGCTTTTGCTACAACAAAACATCACAGAATCGATTTAAATTGGTATCAAAATGATATTTTCGTAATAATCACCACAGGAGCTGCTGCAAAGAGCGACAATTTTTAAAAAGAGACTAACTTTCTTATTCTTAAACTTTATAATGATATGCGCGAATGAATTTGTGTGGTGAGACCTTAAGGGAAATAAGCGTGTTTATGGAATATTTTTTTTCAAGTGATCTGGAAAATACATTCTATTCTGAAATCGAAAAAGAAAACCTTGTCCAATTCTGATGAGCAGAAGGCACACAAACGCAAAATGAAATTCCCCTGTTTTTTACTAGATCTCGAGAAATGGCCTGTTTTTCGATATTACAACATAATTTTCCATTTTCATGAAGCATCTGTATGGAATTGTCTATTTTTTCAGGGACTCGTCTTGAAATTAGACAATGAATGATTTTATTTCTTCAGAATAGTGATGTACGGACATTATACACACAAACAAAAGAGGTATAAATACCAAAGGACAAGAAAAGCAATGCGGGGAAGTGGAAGAACCAAGTTGAACTTACAACTGTTTCAGTGCTATATGGACGAATGCTTGGTATATGGGCCATAATTGAACATTATCAAATTAGTTTCGTTAAATTCGCTAGAAAACATGTCTATATTATATTTTTTCGCTGAATTGGCTGCCTGGTGATAATAAATGAGCAAAATTAATGGTCTAGTGGCAATAAAACATCCCACAGGCGCGAAAATGTGTTTTCTGGAACTATGGCCTTAACGTCTCACCACACATAATACCCGTCCCATAGACTTACATGTATTATGACCCATACGCCCAGGCCTCCCAGCACTCCTAAAATGGGGAAATGTAAATAACCCTATATATCATTTTAACCATCCTGCTGTTCTCTTTCAAAATACAAAATAAAAAAGGTATGTGAATCTGCTTGCTTTTCTGCTATTTTAGCCTAGAATAAGCTCTTGCCCCACTCTCCCCCGGGCGACCTAGAAAAAAATTGACCTCGTTTTTTAGAAGAGCCTTGTTACAGCCAGCGCAAGGACTTCCTGTTAGATCTATCTTGTATAATTTCGATGCTTTTGCTACAACAAAACATCACAGAATCGATTTAAATTGGTATCAAAATGATATTTTCGTAATAATCACCACAGGAGCTGCTGCAAAGAGCGACAATTTTTAAAAAGAGACTAACTTTCTTATTCTTAAGCTTTATAATGATATGCGCGAATGAATTTGTGTGGTGAGACCTTAAGGGAAATAAGCGTGTTTATGGAATATTTTTTTTCAAGTGATCTGGAAAATACATTCTATTCTGAAATCGAAAAAGAAAACCTTGTCCAATTCTGATGAGCAGAAGGCACACAAACGCAAAATGAAATTCCCCTGTTTTTTACTAGATCTCGAGAAATGGCCTGTTTTTCGATATTACAACATAATTTTCCATTTTCATGAAGCATCTGTATGGAATTGTCTATTTTTTCAGGGACTCGTCTTGAAATTAGACAATGAATGATTTTATTTCTTCAGAATAGTGATGTACGGACATTATACACACAAACAAAAGAGGTATAAATACCAAAGGACAAGAAAAGCAATGCGGGGAAGTGGAAGAACCAAGTTGAACTTACAACTGTTTCAGTGCTATATGGACGAATGCTTGGTATATGGGCCATAATTGAACATTATCAAATTAGTTTCGTTAAATTCGCTAGAAAACATGTCTATATTATATTTTTTCGCTGAATTGGCTGCCTGGTGATAATAAATGAGCAAAATTAATGGTCTAGTGGCAATAAAACATCCCACAGGCGCGAAAATGTGTTTTCTGGAACTATGGCCTTAACGTCTCACCACACATAATACCCGTCCCATAGACTTACATGTATTATGACCCATACGCCCAGGCCTCCCAGCACTCCTAAAATGGGGAAATGTAAATAACCCTATATATCATTTTAACCATCCTGCTGTTCTCTTTCAAAATACAAAATAAAAAAGGTATGTGAATCTGCTTGCTTTTCTGCTATTTTAGCCTAGAATAAGCTCTTGCCCCACTCTCCCCCGGGCGACCTAGAAAAAAATTGACCTCGTTTTTTAGAAGAGCCTTGTTACAGCCAGCGCAAGGACTTCCTGTTAGATCTATCTTGTATAATTTCGATGCTTTTGCTACAACAAAACATCACAGAATCGATTTAAATTGGTATCAAAATGATATTTTCGTAATAATCACCACAGGAGCTGCTGCAAAGAGCGACAATTTTTAAAAAGAGACTAACTTTCTTATTCTTAAACTTTATAATGATATGCGCGAATGAATTTGTGTGGTGAGACCTTAAGGGAAATAAGCGTGTTTATGGAATATTTTTTTTCAAGTGATCTGGAAAATACATTCTATTCTGAAATCGAAAAAGAAAACCTTGTCCAATTCTGATGAGCAGAAGGCACACAAACGCAAAATGAAATTCCCCTGTTTTTTACTAGATCTCGAGAAATGGCCTGTTTTTCGATATTACAACATAATTTTCCATTTTCATGAAGCATCTGTATGGAATTGTCTATTTTTTCAGGGACTCGTCTTGAAATTAGACAATGAATGATTTTATTTCTTCAGAATAGTGATGTACGGACATTATACACACAAACAAAAGAGGTATAAATACCAAAGGACAAGAAAAGCAATGCGGGGAAGTGGAAGAACCAAGTTGAACTTACAACTGTTTCAGTGCTATATGGACGAATGCTTGGTATATGGGCCATAATTGAACATTATCAAATTAGTTTCGTTAAATTCGCTAGAAAACATGTCTATATTATATTTTTTCGCTGAATTGGCTGCCTGGTGATAATAAATGAGCAAAATTAATGGTCTAGTGGCAATAAAACATCCCACAGGCGCGAAAATGTGTTTTCTGGAACTATGGCCTTAACGTCTCACCACACATAATACCCGTCCCATAGACTTACATGTATTATGACCCATACGCCCAGGCCTCCCAGCACTCCTAAAATGGGGAAATGTAAATAACCCTATATATCATTTTAACCATCCTGCTGTTCTCTTTCAAAATACAAAATAAAAAAGGTATGTGAATCTGCTTGCTTTTCTGCTATTTTAGCCTAGAATAAGCTCTTGCCCCACTCTCCCCCGGGCGACCTAGAAAAAAATTGACCTCGTTTTTTAGAAGAGCCTTGTTACAGCCAGCGCAAGGACTTCCTGTTAGATCTATCTTGTATAATTTCGATGCTTTTGCTACAACAAAACATCACAGAATCGATTTAAATTGGTATCAAAATGATATTTTCGTAATAATCACCACAGGAGCTGCTGCAAAGAGCGACAATTTTTAAAAAGAGACTAACTTTCTTATTCTTAAACTTTATAATGATATGCGCGAATGAATTTGTGTGGTGAGACCTTAAGGGAAATAAGCGTGTTTATGGAATATTTTTTTTCAAGTGATCTGGAAAATACATTCTATTCTGAAATCGAAAAAGAAAACCTTGTCCAATTCTGATGAGCAGAAGGCACACAAACGCAAAATGAAATTCCCCTGTTTTTTACTAGATCTCGAGAAATGGCCTGTTTTTCGATATTACAACATAATTTTCCATTTTCATGAAGCATCTGTATGGAATTGTCTATTTTTTCAGGGACTCGTCTTGAAATTAGACAATGAATGATTTTATTTCTTCAGAATAGTGATGTACGGACATTATACACACAAACAAAAGAGGTATAAATACCAAAGGACAAGAAAAGCAATGCGGGGAAGTGGAAGAACCAAGTTGAACTTACAACTGTTTCAGTGCTATATGGACGAATGCTTGGTATATGGGCCATAATTGAACATTATCAAATTAGTTTCGTTAAATTCGCTAGAAAACATGTCTATATTATATTTTTTCGCTGAATTGGCTGCCTGGTGATAATAAATGAGCAAAATTAATGGTCTAGTGGCAATAAAACATCCCACAGGCGCGAAAATGTGTTTTCTGGAACTATGGCCTTAACGTCTCACCACACATAATACCCGTCCCATAGACTTACATGTATTATGACCCATACGCCCAGGCCTCCCAGCACTCCTAAAATGGGGAAATGTAAATAACCCTATATATCATTTTAACCATCCTGCTGTTCTCTTTCAAAATACAAAATAAAAAAGGTATGTGAATCTGCTTGCTTTTCTGCTATTTTAGCCTAGAATAAGCTCTTGCCCCACTCTCCCCCGGGCGACCTAGAAAAAAATTGACCTCGTTTTTTAGAAGAGCCTTGTTACAGCCAGCGCAAGGACTTCCTGTTAGATCTATCTTGTATAATTTCGATGCTTTTGCTACAACAAAACATCACAGAATCGATTTAAATTGGTATCAAAATGATATTTTCGTAATAATCACCACAGGAGCTGCTGCAAAGAGCGACAATTTTTAAAAAGAGACTAACTTTCTTATTCTTAAACTTTATAATGATATGCGCGAATGAATTTGTGTGGTGAGACCTTAAGGGAAATAAGCGTGTTTATGGAATATTTTTTTTCAAGTGATCTGGAAAATACATTCTATTCTGAAATCGAAAAAGAAAAACTTGTCCAATTCTGATGAGCAGAAGGCACACAAACGCAAAATGAAATTCCCCTGTTTTTTACTAGATCTCGAGAAATGGCCTGTTTTTCGATATTACAACATAATTTTCCATTTTCATGAAGCATCTGTATGGAATTGTCTATTTTTTCAGGGACTCGTCTTGAAATTAGACAATGAATGATTTTATTTCTTCAGAATAGTGATGTACGGACATTATACACACAAACAAAAGAGGTATAAATACCAAAGGACAAGAAAAGCAATGCGGGGAAGTGGAAGAACCAAGTTGAACTTACAACTGTTTCAGTGCTATATGGACGAATGCTTGGTATATGGGCCATAATTGAACATTATCAAATTAGTTTCGTTAAATTCGCTAGAAAACATGTCTATATTATATTTTTTCGCTGAATTGGCTGCCTGGTGATAATAAATGAGCAAAATTAATGGTCTAGTGGCAATAAAACATCCCACAGGCGCGAAAATGTGTTTTCTGGAACTATGGCCTTAACGTCTCACCACACATAATACCCGTCCCATAGACTTACATGTATTATGACCCATACGCCCAGGCCTCCCAGCACTCCTAAAATGGGGATATGTAAATAACCCTATATATCATTTTAACCATCCTGCTGTTCTCTTTCAAAATACAAAATAAAAAAGGTATGTGAATCTGCTTGCTTTTCTGCTATTTTAGCCTAGAATAAGCTCTTGCCCCACTCTCCCCCGGGCGACCTAGAAAAAAATTGACCTCGTTTTTTAGAAGAGCCTTGTTACAGCCAGCGCAAGGACTTCCTGTTAGATCTATCTTGTATAATTTCGATGCTTTTGCTACAACAAAACATCACAGAATCGATTTAAATTGGTATCAAAATGATATTTTCGTAATAATCACCACAGGAGCTGCTGCAAAGAGCGACAATTTTTAAAAAGAGACTAACTTTCTTATTCTTAAACTTTATAATGATATGCGCGAATGAATTTGTGTGGTGAGACCTTAAGGGAAATAAGCGTGTTTATGGAATATTTTTTTTCAAGTGATCTGGAAAATACATTCTATTCTGAAATCGAAAAAGAAAACCTTGTCCAATTCTGATGAGCAGAAGGCACACAAACGCAAAATGAAATTCCCCTGTTTTTTACTAGATCTCGAGAAATGGCCTGTTTTTCGATATTACAACATAATTTTCCATTTTCATGAAGCATCTGTATGGAATTGTCTATTTTTTCAGGGACTCGTCTTGAAATTAGACAATGAATGATTTTATTTCTTCAGAATAGTGATGTACGGACATTATACACACAAACAAAAGAGGTATAAATACCAAAGGACAAGAAAAGCAATGCGGGGAAGTGGAAGAACCAAGTTGAACTTACAACTGTTTCAGTGCTATATGGACGAATGCTTGGTATATGGGCCATAATTGAACATTATCAAATTAGTTTCGTTAAATTCGCTAGAAAACATGTCTATATTATATTTTTTCGCTGAATTGGCTGCCTGGTGATAATAAATGAGCAAAATTAATGGTCTAGTGGCAATAAAACATCCCACAGGCGCGAAAATGTGTTTTCTGGAACTATGGCCTTAACGTCTCACCACACATAATACCCGTCCCATAGACTTACATGTATTATGACCCATACGCCCAGGCCTCCCAGCACTCCTAAAATGGGGAAATGTAAATAACCCTATATATCATTTTAACCATCCTGCTGTTCTCTTTCAAAATACAAAATAAAAAAGGTATGTGAATCTGCTTGTTTTTCTGCTATTTTAGCCTAGAATAAGCTCTTGCCCCACTCTCCCCCGGGCGACCTAGAAAAAAATTGACCTCGTTTTTTAGAAGAGCCTTGTTACAGCCAGCGCAAGGACTTCCTGTTAGATCTATCTTGTATAATTTCGATGCTTTTGCTACAACAAAACATCACAGAATCGATTTAAATTGGTATCAAAATGATATTTTCGTAATAATCACCACAGGAGCTGCTGCAAAGAGCGACAATTTTTAAAAAGAGACTAACTTTCTTATTCTTAAACTTTATAATGATATGCGCGAATGAATTTGTGTGGTGAGACCTTAAGGGAAATAAGCGTGTTTATGGAATATTTTTTTTCAAGTGATCTGGAAAATACATTCTATTCTGAAATCGAAAAAGAAAACCTTGTCCAATTCTGATGAGCAGAAGGCACACAAACGCAAAATGAAATTCCCCTGTTTTTTACTAGATCTCGAGAAATGGCCTGTTTTTCGATATTACAACATAATTTTCCATTTTCATGAAGCATCTGTATGGAATTGTCTATTTTTTCAGGGACTCGTCTTGAAATTAGACAATGAATGATTTTATTTCTTCAGAATAGTGATGTACGGACATTATACACACAAACAAAAGAGGTATAAATACCAAAGGACAAGAAAAGCAATGCGGGGAAGTGGAAGAACCAAGTTGAACTTACAACTGTTTCAGTGCTATATGGACGAATGCTTGGTATATGGGCCATAATTGAACATTATCAAATTAGTTTCGTTAAATTCGCTAGAAAACATGTCTATATTATATTTTTTCGCTGAATTGGCTGCCTGGTGATAATAAATGAGCAAAATTAATGGTCTAGTGGCAATAAAACATCCCACAGGCGCGAAAATGTGTTTTCTGGAACTATGGCCTTAACGTCTCACCACACATAATACCCGTCCCATAGACTTACATGTATTATGACCCATACGCCCAGGCCTCCCAGCACTCCTAACATGGGGAAATGTAAATAACCCTATATATCATTTTAACCATCCTGCTGTTCTCTTTCAAAATACAAAATAAAAAAGGTATGTGAATCTGCTTGCTTTTCTGCTATTTTAGCCTAGAATAAGCTCTTGCCCCACTCTCCCCCGGGCGACCTAGAAAAAAATTGACCTCGTTTTTTAGAAGAGCCTTGTTACAGCCAGCGCAAGGACTTCCTGTTAGATCTATCTTGTATAATTTCGATGCTTTTGCTACAACAAAACATCACAGAATCGATTTAAATTGGTATCAAAATGATATTTTCGTAATAATCACCACAGGAGCTGCTGCAAAGAGCGACAATTTTTAAAAAGAGACTAACTTTCTTATTCTTAAACTTTATAATGATATGCGCGAATGAATTTGTGTGGTGAGACCTTAAGGGAAATAAGCGTGTTTATGGAATATTTTTTTTCAAGTGATCTGGAAAATACATTCTATTCTGAAATCGAAAAAGAAAACCTTGTCCAATTCTGATGAGCAGAAGGCACACAAACGCAAAATGAAATTCCCCTGTTTTTTACTAGATCTCGAGAAATGGCCTGTTTTTCGATATTACAACATAATTTTCCATTTTCATGAAGCATCTGTATGGAATTGTCTATTTTTTCAGGGACTCGTCTTGAAATTAGACAATGAATGATTTTATTTCTTCAGAATAGTGATGTACGGACATTATACACACAAACAAAAGAGGTATAAATACCAAAGGACAAGAAAAGCAATGCGGGGAAGTGGAAGAACCAAGTTGAACTTACAACTGTTTCAGTGCTATATGGACGAATGCTTGGTATATGGGCCATAATTGAACATTATCAAATTAGTTTCGTTAAATTCGCTAGAAAACATGTCTATATTATATTTTTTCGCTGAATTGGCTGCCTGGTGATAATAAATGAGCAAAATTAATGGTCTAGTGGCAATAAAACATCCCACAGGCGCGAAAATGTGTTTTCTGGAACTATGGCCTTAACGTCTCACCACACATAATACCCGTCCCATAGACTTACATGTATTATGACCCATACGCCCAGGCCTCCCAGCACTCCTAAAATGGGGAAATGTAAATAACCCTATATATCATTTTAACCATCCTGCTGTTCTCTTTCAAAATACAAAATAAAAAAGGTATGTGAATCTGCTTGCTTTTCTGCTATTTTAGCCTAGAATAAGCTCTTGCCCCACTCTCCCCCGGGCGACCTAGAAAAAAATTGACCTCGTTTTTTAGAAGAGCCTTGTTACAGCCAGCGCAAGGACTTCCTGTTAGATCTATCTTGTATAATTTCGATGCTTTTGCTACAACAAAACATCACAGAATCGATTTAAATTGGTATCAAAATGATATTTTCGTAATAATCACCACAGGAGCTGCTGCAAAGAGCGACAATTTTTAAAAAGAGACTAACTTTCTTATTCTTAAACTTTATAATGATATGCGCGAATGAATTTGTGTGGTGAGACCTTAAGGGAAATAAGCGTGTTTATGGAATATTTTTTTTCAAGTGATCTGGAAAATACATTCTATTCTGAAATCGAAAAAGAAAACCTTGTCCAATTCTGATGAGCAGAAGGCACACAAACGCAAAATGAAATTCCCCTGTTTTTTACTAGATCTCGAGAAATGGCCTGTTTTTCGATATTACAACATAATTTTCCATTTTCATGAAGCATCTGTATGGAATTGTCTATTTTTTCAGGGACTCGTCTTGAAATTAGACAATGAATGATTTTATTTCTTCAGAATAGTGATGTACGGACATTATACACACAAACAAAAGAGGTATAAATACCAAAGGACAAGAAAAGCAATGCGGGGAAGTGGAAGAACCAAGTTGAACTTACAACTGTTTCAGTGCTATATGGACGAATGCTTGGTATATGGGCCATAATTGAACATTATCAAATTAGTTTCGTTAAATTCGCTAGAAAACATGTCTATATTATATTTTTTCGCTGAATTGGCTGCCTGGTGATAATAAATGAGCAAAATTAATGGTCTAGTGGCAATAAAACATCCCACAGGCGCGAAAATGTGTTTTCTGGAACTATGGCCTTAACGTCTCACCACACATAATACCCGTCCCATAGACTTACATGTATTATGACCCATACGCCCAGGCCTCCCAGCACTCCTAAAATGGGGAAATGTAAATAACCCTATATATCATTTTAACCATCCTGCTGTTCTCTTTCAAAATACAAAATAAAAAAGGTATGTGAATCTGCTTGCTTTTCTGCTATTTTAGCCTAGAATAAGCTCTTGCCCCACTCTCCCCCGGGCGACCTAGAAAAAAATTGACCTCGTTTTTTAGAAGAGCCTTGTTACAGCCAGCGCAAGGACTTCCTGTTAGATCTATCTTGTATAATTTCGATGCTTTTGCTACAACAAAACATCACAGAATCGATTTAAATTGGTATCAAAATGATATTTTCGTAATAATCACCACAGGAGCTGCTGCAAAGAGCGACAATTTTTAAAAAGAGACTAACTTTCTTATTCTTAAACTTTATAATGATATGCGCGAATGAATTTGTGTGGTGAGACCTTAAGGGAAATAAGCGTGTTTATGGAATATTTTTTTTCAAGTGATCTGGAAAATACATTCTATTCTGAAATCGAAAAAGAAAACCTTGTCCAATTCTGATGAGCAGAAGGCACACAAACGCAAAATGAAATTCCCCTGTTTTTTACTAGATCTCGAGAAATGGCCTGTTTTTCGATATTACAACATAATTTTCCATTTTCATGAAGCATCTGTATGGAATTGTCTATTTTTTCAGGGACTCGTCTTGAAATTAGACAATGAATGATTTTATTTCTTCAGAATAGTGATGTACGGACATTATACACACAAACAAAAGAGGTATAAATACCAAAGGACAAGAAAAGCAATGCGGGGAAGTGGAAGAACCAAGTTGAACTTACAAATGTTTCAGTGCTATATGGACGAATGCTTGGTATATGGGCCATAATTGAACATTATCAAATTAGTTTCGTTAAATTCGCTAGAAAACATGTCTATATTATATTTTTTCGCTGAATTGGCTGCCTGGTGATAATAAATGAGCAAAATTAATGGTCTAGTGGCAATAAAACATCCCACAGGCGCGAAAATGTGTTTTCTGGAACTATGGCCTTAACGTCTCACCACACATAATACCCGTCCCATAGACTTACATGTATTATGACCCATACGCCCAGGCCTCCCAGCACTCCTAAAATGGGGAAATGTAAATAACCCTATATATCATTTTAACCATCCTGCTGTTCTCTTTCAAAATACAAAATAAAAAAGGTATGTGAATCTGCTTGCTTTTCTGCTATTTTAGCCTAGAATAAGCTCTTGCCCCACTCTCCCCCGGGCGACCTAGAAAAAAATTGACCTCGTTTTTTAGAAGAGCCTTGTTACAGCCAGCGCAAGGACTTCCTGTTAGATCTATCTTGTATAATTTCGATGCTTTTGCTACAACAAAACATCACAGAATCGATTTAAATTGGTATCAAAATGATATTTTCGTAATAATCACCACAGGAGCTGCTGCAAAGAGCGACAATTTTTAAAAAGAGACTAACTTTCTTATTCTTAAACTTTATAATGATATGCGCGAATGAATTTGTGTGGTGAGACCTTAAGGGAAATAAGCGTGTTTATGGAATATTTTTTTTCAAGTGATCTGGAAAATACATTCTATTCTGAAATCGAAAAAGAAAAACTTGTCCAATTCTGATGAGCAGAAGGCACACAAACGCAAAATGAAATTCCCCTGTTTTTTACTAGATCTCGAGAAATGGCCTGTTTTTCGATATTACAACATAATTTTCCATTTTCATGAAGCATCTGTATGGAATTGTCTATTTTTTCAGGGACTCGTCTTGAAATTAGACAATGAATGATTTTATTTCTTCAGAATAGTGATGTACGGACATTATACACACAAACAAAAGAGGTATAAATACCAAAGGACAAGAAAAGCAATGCGGGGAAGTGGAAGAACCAAGTTGAACTTACAACTGTTTCAGTGCTATATGGACGAATGCTTGGTATATGGGCCATAATTGAACATTATCAAATTAGTTTCGTTAAATTCGCTAGAAAACATGTCTATATTATATTTTTTCGCTGAATTGGCTGCCTGGTGATAATAAATGAGCAAAATTAATGGTCTAGTGGCAATAAAACATCCCACAGGCGCGAAAATGTGTTTTCTGGAACTATGGCCTTAACGTCTCACCACACATAATACCCGTCCCATAGACTTACATGTATTATGACCCATACGCCCAGGCCTCCCAGCACTCCTAAAATGGGGAAATGTAAATAACCCTATATATCATTTTAACCATCCTGCTGTTCTCTTTCAAAATACAAAATAAAAAAGGTATGTGAATCTGCTTGCTTTTCTGCTATTTTAGCCTAGAATAAGCTCTTGCCCCACTCTCCCCCGGGCGACCTAGAAAAAAATTGACCTCGTTTTTTAGAAGAGCCTTGTTACAGCCAGCGCAAGGACTTCCTGTTAGATCTATCTTGTATAATTTCGATGCTTTTGCTACAACAAAACATCACAGAATCGATTTAAATTGGTATCAAAATGATATTTTCGTAATAATCACCACAGGAGCTGCTGCAAAGAGCGACAATTTTTAAAAAGAGACTAACTTTCTTATTCTTAAACTTTATAATGATATGCGCGAATGAATTTGTGTGGTGAGACCTTAAGGGAAATAAGCGTGTTTATGGAATATTTTTTTTCAAGTGATCTGGAAAATACATTCTATTCTGAAATCGAAAAAGAAAACCTTGTCCAATTCTGATGAGCAGAAGGCACACAAACGCAAAATGAAATTCCCCTGTTTTTTACTAGATCTCGAGAAATGGCCTGTTTTTCGATATTACAACATAATTTTCCATTTTCATGAAGCATCTGTATGGAATTGTCTATTTTTTCAGGGACTCGTCTTGAAATTAGACAATGAATGATTTTATTTCTTCAGAATAGTGATGTACGGACATTATACACACAAACAAAAGAGGTATAAATACCAAAGGACAAGAAAAGCAATGCGGGGAAGTGGAAGAACCAAGTTGAACTTACAACTGTTTCAGTGCTATATGGACGAATGCTTGGTATATGGGCCATAATTGAACATTATCAAATTAGTTTCGTTAAATTCGCTAGAAAACATGTCTATATTATATTTTTTCGCTGAATTGGCTGCCTGGTGATAATAAATGAGCAAAATTAATGGTCTAGTGGCAATAAAACATCCCACAGGCGCGAAAATGTGTTTTCTGGAACTATGGCCTTAACGTCTCACCACACATAATACCCGTCCCATAGACTTACATGTATTATGACCCATACGCCCAGGCCTCCCAGCACTCCTAAAATGGGGAAATGTAAATAACCCTATATATCATTTTAACCATCCTGCTGTTCTCTTTCAAAATACAAAATAAAAAAGGTATGTGAATCTGCTTGCTTTTCTGCTATTTTAGCCTAGAATAAGCTCTTGCCCCACTCTCCCCCGGGCGACCTAGAAAAAAATTGACCTCGTTTTTTAGAAGAGCCTTGTTACAGCCAGCGCAAGGACTTCCTGTTAGATCTATCTTGTATAATTTCGATGCTTTTGCTACAACAAAACATCACAGAATCGATTTAAATTGGTATCAAAATGATATTTTCGTAATAATCACCACAGGAGCTGCTGCAAAGAGCGACAATTTTTAAAAAGAGACTAACTTTCTTATTCTTAAACTTTATAATGATATGCGCGAATGAATTTGTGTGGTGAGACCTTAAGGGAAATAAGCGTGTTTATGGAATATTTTTTTTCAAGTGATCTGGAAAATACATTCTATTCTGAAATCGAAAAAGAAAACCTTGTCCAATTCTGATGAGCAGAAGGCACACAAACGCAAAATGAAATTCCCCTGTTTTTTACTAGATCTCGAGAAATGGCCTGTTTTTCGATATTACAACATAATTTTCCATTTTCATGAAGCATCTGTATGGAATTGTCTATTTTTTCAGGGACTCGTCTTGAAATTAGACAATGAATGATTTTATTTCTTCAGAATAGTGATGTACGGACATTATACACACAAACAAAAGAGGTATAAATACCAAAGGACAAGAAAAGCAATGCGGGGAAGTGGAAGAACCAAGTTGAACTTACAACTGTTTCAGTGCTATATGGACGAATGCTTGGTATATGGGCCATAATTGAACATTATCAAATTAGTTTCGTTAAATTCGCTAGAAAACATGTCTATATTATATTTTTTCGCTGAATTGGCTGCCTGGTGATAATAAATGAGCAAAATTAATGGTCTAGTGGCAATAAAACATCCCACAGGCGCGAAAATGTGTTTTCTGGAACTATGGCCTTAACGTCTCACCACACATAATACCCGTCCCATAGACTTACATGTATTATGACCCATACGCCCAGGCCTCCCAGCACTCCTAAAATGGGGAAATGTAAATAACCCTATATATCATTTTAACCATCCTGCTGTTCTCTTTCAAAATACAAAATAAAAAAGGTATGTGAATCTGCTTGCTTTTCTGCTATTTTAGCCTAGAATAAGCTCTTGCCCCACTCTCCCCCGGGCGACCTAGAAAAAAATTGACCTCGTTTTTTAGAAGAGCCTTGTTACAGCCAGCGCAAGGACTTCCTGTTAGATCTATCTTGTATAATTTCGATGCTTTTGCTACAACAAAACATCACAGAATCGATTTAAATTGGTATCAAAATGATATTTTCGTAATAATCACCACAGGAGCTGCTGCAAAGAGCGACAATTTTTAAAAAGAGACTAACTTTCTTATTCTTAAACTTTATAATGATATGCGCGAATGAATTTGTGTGGTGAGACCTTAAGGGAAATAAGCGTGTTTATGGAATATTTTTTTTCAAGTGATCTGGAAAATACATTCTATTCTGAAATCGAAAAAGAAAACCTTGTCCAATTCTGATGAGCAGAAGGCACACAAACGCAAAATGAAATTCCCCTGTTTTTTACTAGATCTCGAGAAATGGCCTGTTTTTCGATATTACAACATAATTTTCCATTTTCATGAAGCATCTGTATGGAATTGTCTATTTTTTCAGGGACTCGTCTTGAAATTAGACAATGAATGATTTTATTTCTTCAGAATAGTGATGTACGGACATTATACACACAAACAAAAGAGGTATAAATACCAAAGGACAAGAAAAGCAATGCGGGGAAGTGGAAGAACCAAGTTGAACTTACAACTGTTTCAGTGCTATATGGACGAATGCTTGGTATATGGGCCATAATTGAACATTATCAAATTAGTTTCGTTAAATTCGCTAGAAAACATGTCTATATTATATTTTTTCGCTGAATTGGCTGCCTGGTGATAATAAATGAGCAAAATTAATGGTCTAGTGGCAATAAAACATCCCACAGGCGCGAAAATGTGTTTTCTGGAACTATGGCCTTAACGTCTCACCACACATAATACCCGTCCCATAGACTTACATGTATTATGACCCATACGCCCAGGCCTCCCAGCACTCCTAAAATGGGGAAATGTAAATAACCCTATATATCATTTTAACCATCCTGCTGTTCTCTTTCAAAATACAAAATAAAAAAGGTATGTGAATCTGCTTGCTTTTCTGCTATTTTAGCCTAGAATAAGCTCTTGCCCCACTCTCCCCCGGGCGACCTAGAAAAAAATTGACCTCGTTTTTTAGAAGAGCCTTGTTACAGCCAGCGCAAGGACTTCCTGTTAGATCTATCTTGTATAATTTCGATGCTTTTGCTACAACAAAACATCACAGAATCGATTTAAATTGGTATCAAAATGATATTTTCGTAATAATCACCACAGGAGCTGCTGCAAAGAGCGACAATTTTTAAAAAGAGACTAACTTTCTTATTCTTAAACTTTATAATGATATGCGCGAATGAATTTGTGTGGTGAGACCTTAAGGGAAATAAGCGTGTTTATGGAATATTTTTTTTCAAGTGATCTGGAAAATACATTCTATTCTGAAATCGAAAAAGAAAACCTTGTCCAATTCTGATGAGCAGAAGGCACACAAACGCAAAATGAAATTCCCCTGTTTTTTACTAGATCTCGAGAAATGGCCTGTTTTTCGATATTACAACATAATTTTCCATTTTCATGAAGCATCTGTATGGAATTGTCTATTTTTTCAGGGACTCGTCTTGAAATTAGACAATGAATGATTTTATTTCTTCAGAATAGTGATGTACGGACATTATACACACAAACAAAAGAGGTATAAATACCAAAGGACAAGAAAAGCAATGCGGGGAAGTGGAAGAACCAAGTTGAACTTACAACTGTTTCAGTGCTATATGGACGAATGCTTGGTATATGGGCCATAATTGAACATTATCAAATTAGTTTCGTTAAATTCGCTAGAAAACATGTCTATATTATATTTTTTCGCTGAATTGGCTGCCTGGTGATAATAAATGAGCAAAATTAATGGTCTAGTGGCAAAAAAACATCCCACAGGCGCGAAAATGTGTTTTCTGGAACTATGGCCTTAAGGGAAATAAGCGTGTTTATGGAATATTTTTTTTCAAGTGATCTGGAAAATACATTCTATTCTGAAATCGAAAAAGAAAACCTTGTCCAATTCTGATGAGCAGAAGGCACACAAACGCAAAATGAAATTCCCCTGTTTTTTACTAGATCTCGAGAAATGGCCTGTTTTTCGATATTACAACATAATTTTCCATTTTCATGAAGCATCTGTATGGAATTGTCTATTTTTTCAGGGACTCGTCTTGAAATTAGACAATGAATGATTTTATTTCTTCAGAATAGTGATGTACGGACATTATACACACAAACAAAAGAGGTATAAATACCAAAGGACAAGAAAAGCAATGCGGGGAAGTGGAAGAACCAAGTTGAACTTACAACTGTTTCAGTGCTATATGGACGAATGCTTGGTATATGGGCCATAATTGAACATTATCAAATTAGTTTCGTTAAATTCGCTAGAAAACATGTCTATATTATATTTTTTCGCTGAATTGGCTGCCTGGTGATAATAAATGAGCAAAATTAATGGTCTAGTGGCAATAAAACATCCCACAGGCGCGAAAATGTGTTTTCTGGAACTATGGCCTTAACGTCTCACCACACATAATACCCGTCCCATAGACTTACATGTATTATGACCCATACGCCCAGGCCTCCCAGCACTCCTAAAATGGGGAAATGTAAATAACCCTATATATCATTTTAACCATCCTGCTGTTCTCTTTCAAAATACAAAATAAAAAAGGTATGTGAATCTGCTTGCTTTTCTGCTATTTTAGCCTAGAATAAGCTCTTGCCCCACTCTCCCCCGGGCGACCTAGAAAAAAATTGACCTCGTTTTTTAGAAGAGCCTTGTTACAGCCAGCGCAAGGACTTCCTGTTAGATCTATCTTGTATAATTTCGATGCTTTTGCTACAACAAAACATCACAGAATCGATTTAAATTGGTATCAAAATGATATTTTCGTAATAATCACCACAGGAGCTGCTGCAAAGAGCGACAATTTTTAAAAAGAGACTAACTTTCTTATTCTTAAACTTTATAATGATATGCGCGAATGAATTTGTGTGGTGAGACCTTAAGGGAAATAAGCGTGTTTATGGAATATTTTTTTTCAAGTGATCTGGAAAATACATTCTATTCTGAAATCGAAAAAGAAAACCTTGTCCAATTCTGATGAGCAGAAGGCACACAAACGCAAAATGAAATTCCCCTGTTTTTTACTAGATCTCGAGAAATGGCCTGTTTTTCGATATTACAACATAATTTTCCATTTTCATGAAGCATCTGTATGGAATTGTCTATTTTTTCAGGGACTCGTCTTGAAATTAGACAATGAATGATTTTATTTCTTCAGAATAGTGATGTACGGACATTATACACACAAACAAAAGAGGTATAAATACCAAAGGACAAGAAAAGCAATGCGGGGAAGTGGAAGAACCAAGTTGAACTTACAACTGTTTCAGTGCTATATGGACGAATGCTTGGTATATGGGCCATAATTGAACATTATCAAATTAGTTTCGTTAAATTCGCTAGAAAACATGTCTATATTATATTTTTTCGCTGAATTGGCTGCCTGGTGATAATAAATGAGCAAAATTAATGGTCTAGTGGCAATAAAACATCCCACAGGCGCGAAAATGTGTTTTCTGGAACTATGGCCTTAACGTCTCACCACACATAATACCCGTCCCATAGACTTACATGTATTATGACCCATACGCCCAGGCCTCCCAGCACTCCTAAAATGGGGAAATGTAAATAACCCTATATATCATTTTAACCATCCTGCTGTTCTCTTTCAAAATACAAAATAAAAAAGGTATGTGAATCTGCTTGCTTTTCTGCTATTTTAGCCTAGAATAAGCTCTTGCCCCACTCTCCCCCGGGCGACCTAGAAAAAAATTGACCTCGTTTTTTAGAAGAGCCTTGTTACAGCCAGCGCAAGGACTTCCTGTTAGATCTATCTTGTATAATTTCGATGCTTTTGCTACAACAAAACATCACAGAATCGATTTAAATTGGTATCAAAATGATATTTTCGTAATAATCACCACAGGAGCTGCTGCAAAGAGCGACAATTTTTAAAAAGAGACTAACTTTCTTATTCTTAAACTTTATAATGATATGCGCGAATGAATTTGTGTGGTGAGACCTTAAGGGAAATAAGCGTGTTTATGGAATATTTTTTTTCAAGTGATCTGGAAAATACATTCTATTCTGAAATCGAAAAAGAAAACCTTGTCCAATTCTGATGAGCAGAAGGCACACAAACGCAAAATGAAATTCCCCTGTTTTTTACTAGATCTCGAGAAATGGCCTGTTTTTCGATATTACAACATAATTTTCCATTTTCATGAAGCATCTGTATGGAATTGTCTATTTTTTCAGGGACTCGTCTTGAAATTAGACAATGAATGATTTTATTTCTTCAGAATAGTGATGTACGGACATTATACACACAAACAAAAGAGGTATAAATACCAAAGGACAAGAAAAGCAATGCGGGGAAGTGGAAGAACCAAGTTGAACTTACAACTGTTTCAGTGCTATATGGACGAATGCTTGGTATATGGGCCATAATTGAACATTATCAAATTAGTTTCGTTAAATTCGCTAGAAAACATGTCTATATTATATTTTTTCGCTGAATTGGCTGCCTGGTGATAATAAATGAGCAAAATTAATGGTCTAGTGGCAATAAAACATCCCACAGGCGCGAAAATGTGTTTTCTGGAACTATGGCCTTAACGTCTCACCACACATAATACCCGTCCCATAGACTTACATGTATTATGACCCATACGCCCAGGCCTCCCAGCACTCCTAAAATGGGGAAATGTAAATAACCCTATATATCATTTTAACCATCCTGCTGTTCTCTTTCAAAATACAAAATAAAAAAGGTATGTGAATCTGCTTGCTTTTCTGCTATTTTAGCCTAGAATAAGCTCTTGCCCCACTCTCCCCCGGGCGACCTAGAAAAAAATTGACCTCGTTTTTTAGAAGAGCCTTGTTACAGCCAGCGCAAGGACTTCCTGTTAGATCTATCTTGTATAATTTCGATGCTTTTGCTACAACAAAACATCACAGAATCGATTTAAATTGGTATCAAAATGATATTTTCGTAATAATCACCACAGGAGCTGCTGCAAAGAGCGACAATTTTTAAAAAGAGACTAACTTTCTTATTCTTAAACTTTATAATGATATGCGCGAATGAATTTGTGTGGTGAGACCTTAAGGGAAATAAGCGTGTTTATGGAATATTTTTTTTCAAGTGATCTGGAAAATACATTCTATTCTGAAATCGAAAAAGAAAACCTTGTCCAATTCTGATGAGCAGAAGGCACACAAACGCAAAATGAAATTCCCCTGTTTTTTACTAGATCTCGAGAAATGGCCTGTTTTTCGATATTACAACATAATTTTCCATTTTCATGAAGCATCTGTATGGAATTGTCTATTTTTTCAGGGACTCGTCTTGAAATTAGACAATGAATGATTTTATTTCTTCAGAATAGTGATGTACGGACATTATACACACAAACAAAAGAGGTATAAATACCAAAGGACAAGAAAAGCAATGCGGGGAAGTGGAAGAACCAAGTTGAACTTACAACTGTTTCAGTGCTATATGGACGAATGCTTGGTATATGGGCCATAATTGAACATTATCAAATTAGTTTCGTTAAATTCGCTAGAAAACATGTCTATATTATATTTTTTCGCTGAATTGGCTGCCTGGTGATAATAAATGAGCAAAATTAATGGTCTAGTGGCAATAAAACATCCCACAGGCGCGAAAATGTGTTTTCTGGAACTATGGCCTTAACGTCTCACCACACATAATACCCGTCCCATAGACTTACATGTATTATGACCCATACGCCCAGGCCTCCCAGCACTCCTAAAATGGGGAAATGTAAATAACCCTATATATCATTTTAACCATCCTGCTGTTCTCTTTCAAAATACAAAATAAAAAAGGTATGTGAATCTGCTTGCTTTTCTGCTATTTTAGCCTAGAATAAGCTCTTGCCCCACTCTCCCCCGGGCGACCTAGAAAAAAATTGACCTCGTTTTTTAGAAGAGCCTTGTTACAGCCAGCGCAAGGACTTCCTGTTAGATCTATCTTGTATAATTTCGATGCTTTTGCTACAACAAAACATCACAGAATCGATTTAAATTGGTATCAAAATGATATTTTCGTAATAATCACCACAGGAGCTGCTGCAAAGAGCGACAATTTTTAAAAAGAGACTAACTTTCTTATTCTTAAACTTTATAATGATATGCGCGAATGAATTTGTGTGGTGAGACCTTAAGGGAAATAAGCGTGTTTATGGAATATTTTTTTTCAAGTGATCTGGAAAATACATTCTATTCTGAAATCGAAAAAGAAAACCTTGTCCAATTCTGATGAGCAGAAGGCACACAAACGCAAAATGAAATTCCCCTGTTTTTTACTAGATCTCGAGAAATGGCCTGTTTTTCGATATTACAACATAATTTTCCATTTTCATGAAGCATCTGTATGGAATTGTCTATTTTTTCAGGGACTCGTCTTGAAATTAGACAATGAATGATTTTATTTCTTCAGAATAGTGATGTACGGACATTATACACACAAACAAAAGAGGTATAAATACCAAAGGACAAGAAAAGCAATGCGGGGAAGTGGAAGAACCAAGTTGAACTTACAACTGTTTCAGTGCTATATGGACGAATGCTTGGTATATGGGCCATAATTGAACATTATCAAATTAGTTTCGTTAAATTCGCTAGAAAACATGTCTATATTATATTTTTTCGCTGAATTGGCTGCCTGGTGATAATAAATGAGCAAAATTAATGGTCTAGTGGCAATAAAACATCCCACAGGCGCGAAAATGTGTTTTCTGGAACTATGGCCTTAACGTCTCACCACACATAATACCCGTCCCATAGACTTACATGTATTATGACCCATACGCCCAGGCCTCCCAGCACTCCTAAAATGGGGAAATGTAAATAACCCTATATATCATTTTAACCATCCTGCTGTTCTCTTTCAAAATACAAAATAAAAAAGGTATGTGAATCTGCTTGCTTTTCTGCTATTTTAGCCTAGAATAAGCTCTTGCCCCACTCTCCCCCGGGCGACCTAGAAAAAAATTGACCTCGTTTTTTAGAAGAGCCTTGTTACAGCCAGCGCAAGGACTTCCTGTTAGATCTATCTTGTATAATTTCGATGCTTTTGCTACAACAAAACATCACAGAATCGATTTAAATTGGTATCAAAATGATATTTTCGTAATAATCACCACAGGAGCTGCTGCAAAGAGCGACAATTTTTAAAAAGAGACTAACTTTCTTATTCTTAAACTTTATAATGATATGCGCGAATGAATTTGTGTGGTGAGACCTTAAGGGAAATAAGCGTGTTTATGGAATATTTTTTTTCAAGTGATCTGGAAAATACATTCTATTCTGAAATCGAAAAAGAAAACCTTGTCCAATTCTGATGAGCAGAAGGCACACAAACGCAAAATGAAATTCCCCTGTTTTTTACTAGATCTCGAGAAATGGCCTGTTTTTCGATATTACAACATAATTTTCCATTTTCATGAAGCATCTGTATGGAATTGTCTATTTTTTCAGGGACTCGTCTTGAAATTAGACAATGAATGATTTTATTTCTTCAGAATAGTGATGTACGGACATTATACACACAAACAAAAGAGGTATAAATACCAAAGGACAAGAAAAGCAATGCGGGGAAGTGGAAGAACCAAGTTGAACTTACAACTGTTTCAGTGCTATATGGACGAATGCTTGGTATATGGGCCATAATTGAACATTATCAAATTAGTTTCGTTAAATTCGCTAGAAAACATGTCTATATTATATTTTTTCGCTGAATTGGCTGCCTGGTGATAATAAATGAGCAAAATTAATGGTCTAGTGGCAATAAAACATCCCACAGGCGCGAAAATGTGTTTTCTGGAACTATGGCCTTAACGTCTCACCACACATAATACCCGTCCCATAGACTTACATGTATTATGACCCATACGCCCAGGCCTCCCAGCACTCCTAAAATGGGGAAATGTAAATAACCCTATATATCATTTTAACCATCCTGCTGTTCTCTTTCAAAATACAAAATAAAAAAGGTATGTGAATCTGCTTGCTTTTCTGCTATTTTAGCCTAGAATAAGCTCTTGCCCCACTCTCCCCCGGGCGACCTAGAAAAAAATTGACCTCGTTTTTTAGAAGAGCCTTGTTACAGCCAGCGCAAGGACTTCCTGTTAGATCTATCTTGTATAATTTCGATGCTTTTGCTACAACAAAACATCACAGAATCGATTTAAATTGGTATCAAAATGATATTTTCGTAATAATCACCACAGGAGCTGCTGCAAAGAGCGACAATTTTTAAAAAGAGACTAACTTTCTTATTCTTAAACTTTATAATGATATGCGCGAATGAATTTGTGTGGTGAGACCTTAAGGGAAATAAGCGTGTTTATGGAATATTTTTTTTCAAGTGATCTGGAAAATACATTCTATTCTGAAATCGAAAAAGAAAACCTTGTCCAATTCTGATGAGCAGAAGGCACACAAACGCAAAATGAAATTCCCCTGTTTTTTACTAGATCTCGAGAAATGGCCTGTTTTTCGATATTACAACATAATTTTCCATTTTCATGAAGCATCTGTATGGAATTGTCTATTTTTTCAGGGACTCGTCTTGAAATTAGACAATGAATGATTTTATTTCTTCAGAATAGTGATGTACGGACATTATACACACAAACAAAAGAGGTATAAATACCAAAGGACAAGAAAAGCAATGCGGGGAAGTGGAAGAACCAAGTTGAACTTACAACTGTTTCAGTGCTATATGGACGAATGCTTGGTATATGGGCCATAATTGAACATTATCAAATTAGTTTCGTTAAATTCGCTAGAAAACATGTCTATATTATATTTTTTCGCTGAATTGGCTGCCTGGTGATAATAAATGAGCAAAATTAATGGTCTAGTGGCAATAAAACATCCCACAGGCGCGAAAATGTGTTTTCTGGAACTATGGCCTTAACGTCTCACCACACATAATACCCGTCCCATAGACTTACATGTATTATGACCCATACGCCCAGGCCTCCCAGCACTCCTAAAATGGGGAAATGTAAATAACCCTATATATCATTTTAACCATCCTGCTGTTCTCTTTCAAAATACAAAATAAAAAAGGTATGTGAATCTGCTTGCTTTTCTGCTATTTTAGCCTAGAATAAGCTCTTGCCCCACTCTCCCCCGGGCGACCTAGAAAAAAATTGACCTCGTTTTTTAGAAGAGCCTTGTTACAGCCAGCGCAAGGACTTCCTGTTAGATCTATCTTGTATAATTTCGATGCTTTTGCTACAACAAAACATCACAGAATCGATTTAAATTGGTATCAAAATGATATTTTCGTAATAATCACCACAGGAGCTGCTGCAAAGAGCGACAATTTTTAAAAAGAGACTAACTTTCTTATTCTTAAACTTTATAATGATATGCGCGAATGAATTTGTGTGGTGAGACCTTAAGGGAAATAAGCGTGTTTATGGAATATTTTTTTTCAAGTGATCTGGAAAATACATTCTATTCTGAATCGAAAAAGAAAACCTTGTCCAATTCTGATGAGCAGAAGGCACACAAACGCAAAATGAAATTCCCCTGTTTTTTACTAGATCTCGAGAAATGGCCTGTTTTTCGATATTACAACATAATTTTCCATTTTCATGAAGCATCTGTATGGAATTGTCTATTTTTTCAGGGACTCGTCTTGAAATTAGACAATGAATGATTTTATTTCTTCAGAATAGTGATGTACGGACATTATACACACAAACAAAAGAGGTATAAATACCAAAGGACAAGAAAAGCAATGCGGGGAAGTGGAAGAACCAAGTTGAACTTACAACTGTTTCAGTGCTATATGGACGAATGCTTGGTATATGGGCCATAATTGAACATTATCAAATTAGTTTCGTTAAATTCGCTAGAAAACATGTCTATATTATATTTTTTCGCTGAATTGGCTGCCTGGTGATAATAAATGAGCAAAATTAATGGTCTAGTGGCAATAAAACATCCCACAGGCGCGAAAATGTGTTTTCTGGAACTATGGCCTTAACGTCTCACCACACATAATACCCGTCCCATAGACTTACATGTATTATGACCCATACGCCCAGGCCTCCCAGCACTCCTAAAATGGGGAAATGTAAATAACCCTATATATCATTTTAACCATCCTGCTGTTCTCTTTCAAAATACAAAATAAAAAAGG